>CM061535.1:37121767-37431436 GCA_030545055.2 Neoaliturus tenellus
TAAATTTTATTCATGATGTGAGTATATATTTTACTTTTAGTATTATTCTATTTCATCAATTTTTTGCAGTTAACTGTACTTTTATATTACTTTTTGTATTAAATAATACGAAATAAATTGGGCCGTATGGAAAGTTTTCAAAAGGAGTTTAAATGGCGTACTAAAAAATTAATATTAAAAGGTGTTATTACTGGAAAGTACTTATTAATCACAATCATAAGTATCTTTATACAGGCAAGCATGTTTATTTTCCTCCTTTTTCTCAGCTTGTGTGTATTGTAAGAGAAATCCGCGCTTACAGTTAGAAAGGTTCATCCTGTAGATGAACAGAATGTCTATATTCACATCAGCCTCCAGGGGTACACTCTACAGGCTTTCAAAGTTTCAGTGTTAACCTTATAGAAGAAGGGTAATTTATTAAATAAATTAGAGTCCAAATCGGGTGAAGTTTTGGTAGAATTTCTACCAGTGGCGATCTCTTAATGCAAAAATTTGTTTATATGTATAAAATTTTGTTATTGTTACTCCTTATTGAGATTAACAGTTCGCGAGTGATACTGGAAGTTTTTGGAAAAATGTACTGGAAATACTGGAAATATACTGGAATTTCAAAATCAGATATCAGTAGACACCCTGACAATGGATGGAGCGCAACCGGTTTATCTATATAGGTAAAGTTTGTTTTGTGACAAATTTATTGTGTAGACTTTAAAAGGGGTCTGGGATACCCGGTATACATAAATTAAAATTAACAGATCGCCAAGCACAGTTCAGCGCCACAGACTGGACTTAAAATAGACAATGGAGCTAGAAATCGCAAGAAAATCAAACTGTAGGCCTACACTTAATCACACGAACAAAACATTTAAATACAATGAATTAAAAGATATTCAACCTATTGAAGTTGGGTTTGTGTCATTACTTTGAATTTAATTACGTGAATAATGTTGTGTGCATGCGTTGTTTTAAGTAAGGTTTTGACGCATGCCTCTATATGCTTGAAGCGGACTTTTTTATAAATGGACGACACTGGGTTATTAGTTGGCATTAGTGTGGTATGTACACATATTATGTATTTTTATTGAAAGTGCCATAACGTTAAGGAGTACAATGATCTACGTGGATTAGTAGGCCTAGTGAAATGGCTATAAATTCTACAGTATTGTAAATATAAATAATACTTATTAATTATGTCATATAAATTAAAGGAATAAAACAGAAGTTCACTCACTGTCCGTCTTGAGATTTGACTATGGCAAATTTATGTGTTGACCATAGTTCTTTCACTGTATCCTATACTCTAATGCGAGTAAAGTATAGTCTATTTGTATTTATGTATGCACATATATCTCAAAACGGCTCTATTAGTTTTTTTTTTCAAACTTTGCAAGTCGCCTAGTAATGGGATAAAAATTATATATATATATTTTTTATGAATATATATATATATATATATATATATATATATATATATATATTATGCTATGAAACATCTTATTTCGTTGTAGTTTGAATAACAAATAAATGGTCTTATGCAGTTAAGAATATAAAACAAAGAAATAATTTAAATAGCTAACTCAATCGTCCAAGTGCAGACCACGTGTTGCTGTAAACAAATGTAAACAAATGTGTTTGCATTGTAGCCAGTTACTGAATTACTAGGCCTAAATAAATTATACTATTATAAAGTATTTTATTTTTTAACTCATACTTTATACTGGTGGTTATGAATTTGGAAACAAAGTTAAGTAAAAGGATAAAACAATCGAGCAATTTCTAGAGTTGCAATTGGATTGAAAACAGTAACAATTATTAAATCAGCTGTTAAGTATAGAAATAGAATCCACGTGTTACAGATTCAACATGTGGTTCAAGAATACCAGAGTGACCCGTAGGACTGCATTAAAACAGTCTGAAAGGTGAGTGAGCAAAGCGAACGAGGTCGTCGTTAACTAAAACAAGTCTTTTTGCCCTTGGCTTTTAGCGCTTCGTTTGTTATTGATATTACTACGAAGAATTGTTCACGTTTACCGAACATATGCTCCCAGTTACTATATTCTAATAACATTCCCACACAATTCTAACTTGTAAACCATACAGTAACAACAATAACTTCATTATGTCACGAAATTAACTATACTGTTTTATTAACGTACATCATAGCGTACTTCTAGTATTAATAGTGTACAGCAAAAATAATAATAAATTCATAAATGGTTTTAAATATTGAACTCTTGTTTAGCGCTAAATCTTTCAACATCAATAGCTTTTCTCACTCATCCGTAGGGTGTTCGGAAAAAACGTTTCAGGAATTCAGGAGGTTATTGCCCACATCAAAATAAGCAAAAAAGTTCCTCTAAACATATGTCCTAAAATGCTTCGTTAACCCGCTAGCCGCCATTTTGTTTTTTACACTAAATAATTTTTATTTCCGTAATGGATCATTGTATTAAATTAATATTTGGCATGCACCTTCATCATAGCAATACCCATTTTCAAGAAAAAAGTTATTTTTTTCCAATGTGTATTTTCAAAATGGCGGCCATTTTAAAATTTTAAACTAAAATATCTCAAAATCGGTAAATTTTATTAAAATTTTATCAGACACAAAAAGTTGACAAATTTAATTATCTAACCAATGGTACCAAGTTTGTAAGGATCCGACAATAAATAACGGAGTTATTGAGATTTTTCTGCATAAAAACATTGATTTTGCATTGCAATTAATGCAAATTAAGGTAATTTTAAATGAAAAATCTTAATAACTCCGTTATTTGTTGTCAGATCCTTACAAACTTGGTACCATTGGTTAGATAATTAAATTTGTCAACTTTTTTGTGTCCGATAAAATTTTAATAAAATTTACCGATTTTGAGATATTTTAGTTTAAAATTTTAAAATGGCCGCCATTTTGAAAATACACATTGGAAAAAAATAACTTTTTTCTTGAAAATGGGTATTGCCATGATGAAGGTGCATGCCAAATATTAATTTAATACAATGATCCATTACGGAAATAAAAATTATTTAGTGTAAAAAACAAAATGGCGGCTAGCGGGTTAACGAAGCATTTTAGGACATATGTTTAGAGGAACTTTTTTGCTTATTTTGATGTGGGCAATAACCTCCTGAATTCCTGAAACGTTTTTTCCGAACACCCTGTATAATGTGGCAAGTCCATCCTCAGATAAAATTTCTCAAAGTAGCGCAAGAAGATAAAGAAGTTTCGTTCTTCATGCGTCTACATGCGAGTCGGAAATCTGGAAAATTTCTCAGAAAGAAGGAATTCCATGGCCCATGCGTACATGCTGTGTCACATGCGTTACAGGCAGGGAATAACGCACGGAAATCGACCAAGTGATGACAGAGGGAATGAAGTTGTCATCATCACTTTCTATTCGGGACTTCACCAAAAGGAAGTCTCTAGAAAACTCGATCGGCCATTACACCACACTTTGTAATAATTTTGAGTCATACCGTATATTTTGCTAAAAGAATAAAAAATGTACAAAAACTAAAATAAAACAAATAAAAGGCAAGTGCATAAAAAAAATTATAAAATTAAGCTTACTTTGAAAAATACTGGGTTGACGGAGTTCTGAGATTTGATTTGAGTAATTTTTTGTCAACAGTAATTGTAATATTTAGATAAACGTACTTTCTTTGAAGTAGCATCAGTCCGATTTCATTATTTGGCTAGTTTTTTATCTGTCTTTTGAACGATTTTGTACTGTCAAAAATTTATTTTTTCGAAAGAGTGTCAGTAGTGGCAAAGTAGGGCTGCTGGCTCAGGTCAATGACCCCTGAGGAATGCTGACGTCACCAAGGTCACTGACGTCACGAATGACGTCATCGGTGATGTCATCGATGACGTCATATCTATGACGTCATAGGTATGACGTAATAGAAATGACGTCATGACGACGTCATTACCGCTGACGTCACCATAATGACGTCATTGACGTAATTAAGGTCAAGGTCACGCGGAAAGACAAAAAAATTTTTCTTTGCACTCTTGTGGTTCCTAGTATTCGGCTGTGGAGTGAAAATCCACGAGAAACCACAAAAGTGCAAAGAAAAATTTATTTTCCCAGCGACCAGACCGAAAAACCTACCAAATGTGACGTAAGGCATTCCTCAGAGGCCATTGACCTGAACCCTAGCAACCCCACTCTTAAAACTAAAAAAAATAAATAATTTTTATTTCCACTTACCCACTGGAGAAACCAGAAGCCCAACTGGGAACAAAATTGCGAACAGCCGACGGTGGTGGTGTCATCACCGCGCGGGAGCCGGACGCCGACTGACCGGACAGCACCGCGCCGTCCGGGTACCAGGCCGCGTGGTGGGGGTAAAGTGGTCAGATGCGAAAAAATAAAAAAAAATATTTTTTTCCAACAACTCATCCGAGTTTGTTCTTTTGCTGGACCTCCGTTACTTGGAGTGGAAATATTTGTTAAGAGAATAAAAGTTTTTTATTAATTTCTAAGTGACCTTGACACTTAGTCTGGAATTGGAGTCACCAGCGTTATTTTACTGGCAAAAGTTAGCTCGTCTAAAAGTTTTTGAAACATTTTATCATCCATAGTGATCTTGGTGTCCCTTGAGTAAAATTTTGGATTATTCCTAAGGCAGCGTTTCATTTTTGTCAAAGTGGAAGTCTTGGACACCCTAACAGAATTATTTTGCTTTGCCAGCAAAAATTTTACTCTTAATAATTTTTCTCGCAAAGTTTCAGCCATAGCTGTGTCTCACAGTAAGGTTAGTATAAAACTGAAAAACTCAGTCAATTGTAGCACCTAAGCTGGAAGTAGTGGGGGAACAGGGCTGTAGTGGTGGGGGTAATGCGGTCTGGTGTTGCTATGTTTAGAAACAGTTTGTTGCGAACTGTCCAAGTATTAACACGTACTGTGTAGAAAAAATAACAGCGAGACTAGTATAAAATTTAAGTCCGAGAAAATACTTATTGTTAGGTTAATAAAGAGGTAGAGCTAAATGAAAAAAATTATTGTACAAGATGTGCATGGTTCAATTTTGCAGCTAAGTTCAAAATCCACCAGTGTGGAACAAAATTTAATCATGAGGTTAAATATTTAAACACATCTGCGAAAATATTAGGAGGCTTGTAGAGCTAAATAAAAATTAATTTTGTAGCAAACAGGCAGCGATATATTTTTGCCAAGTCACATAATAAGAGGGAATGATGTAAAAATTGAAATTTTACTCACAGAAAGTCTGGTAGCGTTAAGGCGCAGCGTATACCATGCGTCGTGGGAGAAGGCTGCCGAGTAACTGACTTGTTTTTAGAGGCAAGATGGCAGACATGGGTTGGTTATATAAGTGTTATGTAATCCGCAAGCGATACCGGAGACAAAATTAAATTTGTTCCCAACCAACACTGACTGTAGGCTGAGCTGAGAGAGACAAAATAAAATGAAATGAAATATTATTCTATACTGCAACTGTCTTGGACCGAAAAATATTCTAAGTCCCAAGACCCCCCCCCCCCCCCCCCTCGGCTCCGGACGAAAAGTGCGCCCCCCCCCCGGGGGAGGAGGAGGTGGCATAGCCCGAGGCGTTGCCATACCTTGATACGTGTTGCATAATGAGATCCGGTTAGTAATGTATTCAGGTGTGGCTCTTGGAGATTGTCCAATGCCGCAAACAAGTACGTGTCGAGGTCTGCCTGTTTACGTAACCAGGTCCGGTTCCCCCACTCCTGACCGGCTCAGCTTCGGTTCTCTGAGGCTTAGCTTCCTTGCAGTTGCTTTCAAACACTTCAGCTGAGTGGTTGAAGCTCTGCCCTACAGGATTCGCAATGTAATGTTGGCGCCGCATTATATTGGGAATTCTTTTCTAGTCTAAGGCATGGCATGTGTAGTGTTAGGAAATAATTTTATTTTGTGCTTGCTGCTTGGTGCTCGGTGTTGGTTGTGATTTAGTGAAAGTGTTGTGCAGTGAAAAATATTTGTGTGTGCTAATATTTCCACAGGTTGGTGTTAGTCTAAGTCTTGTGTTTAGAAAAATAATTCTTTGTATTAATCTTCCACAGGTTGTCCCTAAAATTAGTTTTTATAAATTTTTGGCTTCCTTAGCCTATGTAAATAGTTATACTGTTAGGTTTGAGGCTTTGAAGCCTCCGTAAAATTAAATTTTTTTTTCGAGGCTTAGCATGCCTCAAGAATTATTTTTTACCAACAATAGTATGACACTTAACGAGCCTGGGGGTTGGCCCCTGGGGATCCACCGTTAGGCCTTGTGCCAGCGGCGCTGCTGGACCTCATCACTCGTCACTGGCAACATACGGGTGGTTGGCATCCTTCAGCACGAAGTGTCGGCCCTGACACTGACCGGTACATTAGGCTTTATGTCAGTGCATTGCATTAGGCTTTATGTCAGTGTACTGGTTAAGATGGGGCCCAGGTCATGATTAGCATGACCTTATGATTCCCATTGGGAACCAAAATTATTTAGCATGTTTCCCTTGTGGAAACTCAAAATTAAGTAAAAATTTCTTATTTTTTGTAACATGAATCCCCCTATGTTTAAGTTTTGTGTTGTAAAATATTTCTTTGTACTAATCTTCCACAGGTTGTCCCTAAGAAAAAATATTTTCTAAATTCGTATATTGGAGGATTAGCCTCTGTAAATTGGCAGTTAAAGTGTTAGGTTTGAGGCTTAGAAGCCTCCGTAAAATAATTTCTTTTGGAGGCTTAGCATGCCTCAATAATTATTTTTTAACAACAGTAGTATGGTGCTTAACGAGCCTGGGGGTAGGCCCCTGGGGATCCACCCTTAGGTTTTCGGACCAAGGGCGCTGCTGGGCCTCATCACTCGTCACTGGAAACATACGGGTGGTTGGCATCCTTCAGCACGAAGCACCGGGTCCTGACACTGTCCGGTACGTTAGGCTTTATGTCAGTTTATCGGTTAAGATGGGGCCCAGGTCATGATTAGCATGACCTTATGATTCCCGTTAGGGGAACCAAAATTATTGTAGCATGTTTCCCTTATGGAAACTCAAAATTAAGTAAAATTATTTTTTTATTTTTCACCTCCCCCTAAGTTGTGAGATTCCCCCGAGGCCTTTGACCGCCGGCGGTCTTAGGCCTCGGGGGAATTTCTTTTTAATTCTTGGATGACCTTGACCTATATTTGTGTGTGAATAAAAAAATAAAATAATTTTTGTTCCACATGTAGTCACAGTCAGCCAACACTTGGCGGATTTTTGCCAAAGTCCTGAGAGCTCGCAGGACTTAGAGCGATATGCGTTAAAGTGTTGGTTGTCTGGGCAGTGGTAAAATATTTTATTTGATATTCACACATAAGTAAGGGTAGCAGCCATCCAAGAGTTAAAGTCCTAGGGGTAGGTGACCCCCCCCCCCCCCCCCCCCCCCCGAAATTTTTTTTTTTGGATTTTGACCTTGACCAAAAATTTTTTGCTCCGGACGAAAACTGCCCCCCCCCCCCCCCCCCGAAATTTTTTTTTTTTTTGATTTTGACCTTGACCAAAAATTTTTTACTCCGGACGAAAACTGCCCCCCCCCCCCCCCCCCGAATTTTTTTTTTTTTTTGATTTTGACCTTGACCAAAAATTTTTTGCTCCGGACGAAAACTGCCCCCCCCCCCCCCCCCCCCCCCCCGAAATTTTTTTTTTTATTTTGACCTTGACCAAAAATTTTTTGCTCCGGACGAAAACTGCCCCCCCCCCCCCCCACCCCCCCCCCCCCGAAATTTTTTTTTTTTTTTTTGGATTTTGACCTTGACCAAAAATTTTTTGCTCCGGACGAAAACTGCCCCCCCCCCCCCCCCCCGAAATTTTTTTTTTTATTTTGACCTTGACCAAAAATTTTTTGCTCCGGACGAAAACTGCCCCCCCCCCCCCCCCCCCCCTCCGAGGGGGAGGTGGAGGCCTCAGGTACTTTTCCATTGGCACGTTTGGCCACTTGGTTACATAAGTAGATCCGGGTATTACGTAACAGACTTGTTTGCCCCCACCACATAGTGTGCTGGAATATTCCAATGGGTCGCGAGCTGCTTCATTCTGCTTTCAGACTTGCAGCCTGCTAGCCGACTCTACACCGCTCTCGTGACCATGGGTGTTCGCATCAAGAATTATCCAACTGCCTCGCCTGCTGTGACCTCCGCTCCAATGCCGACCACTTCGCCTGCTGTGACCTCCGCTCCAATGCCTACCGCCTCGTCCCTTTCAATGCCGATTCTTGATGTTTCGCAGATTCCACTGCCGCCAACCACGACTGCTTCGCCTCAAAAAATTATTGTGGACCTGAGACCCGGCGCTTCCTCTACCATCACTGCCAGCACTATGCTTCGCACAATTTTGACCACGGTGACAGCTATGTGTACTGTGACAACACCAACAGTCACAACCGTGGCAAGTGGAAGTAGTGTGGATCCCGGCCTGGTAACCATCAATTTGGACTCGGACGAGGAAATCTTCGAGAAGCCGAAGGAACGGAGGTCACCTTCCAAGCCATCTACTCCTATCAAAAATTATTTTTCCACCTTTGATCCTATCTCTCCAGTCCATAGCCCTTCCAAACCCGAACTAAATTTAACTTCTTTCCCTTCCACTTCCAATGACCTTCAAGTGGAGCAACCCACAAACAATAAAGTAAGTAAAATTAATTCTGGTCTGAAAAAAACAGTAAAGAAGGCAGCGGCACCGAAACGCCAATGTAATTATGTTTGGATAACTGGAGCGAAAGTAAATCAAAAATGCACCAGGTGGGCTGTGAGCGGCGAGGAGTTGTGCCGCTATCACTTCGACCGCAAAACAGCATCAAATCGGAGCACTCTTGATTCATGTTCGCTTAACATTGCCCCTAAGAAAACCACACAGATTCCCAAGGTACGTTATCAAAGACTCTATGCTGGTGAAAAATATTTCTTTCGAGCACACGTTTGTGTGAAACCTCACCTGTTTTTGATGAGGCATAAAGACCAGAACGTTCATGTAAGGGTTGCTAAAAAATTCATTGTTCCTAGATTTATGACCAACAGAGGGTACTTGATACGTGTTAAAGTTTTAAACAAGCTGAGGACTGTGTGGCGTTTGCAGGAGTAATGCAATCAGTAAGACTGTTTGTTTAATTTTCTAAATTTTGTTTTCCAAACATTTCCTTTTTCCAAATTAAAGTTTATTAAATTTTGTTTTTCCAAATTATTTCTTCACCCTCTTGAAATAAGGGAGGGGGGTATTATATAAATGAGCTATTAAAAAAAAAAAAAAAAAAAAATAGTTCATTTATATAATATCTTAACCTGGGGATAATGTTTTTTTTTCTTAAAAAAAAACATTATTCAGACACGTCCCAAACCAGTGTCCTGGATGGTGAAGAAAAAGTTATAGCAAAAAACCTTTTTGTATTAAACTGATGTTTAGCTTCAAGGTAAACCAGTCAATGATCATGTGACAACAGGGTTCCCCCACCATTACTGAACTCTTATACCCACTCACTAAGCTCATTCTGCCTTGAACGTTTCAATTTGTCAGACGTAATGTGCAGTATCAATCCGTTTGTTGGAGACCTGGAATTGCAGCGTTTACCATCGGGGCATGTATATGCTCCGATGCTGGTGGAATATAAAAATTATTGTTCACCTGAACAACAGGTGTCCCCAGAACCTGGACCTTCTAATGATGGTGAAGAAAACAGTATTTTGAGGAGTGAGTTGGTCAGAAATGTGTCCCCAGAACCTGGACCTTCCAATGATGGTGAAGAAACTAGTATTTTGAGGAGTGAGTTGGTCAAGGGTGAATTGGACAGAAATTTAAAAAGTAAATATATGAAACGGTTGGCGGATCAAAAGCGTAACTACAAGGAGCGAGCGGCAATGTTCCGTTTGCAGTTGTTAGTGCCTAAAATCAGCAAACGTTCCAGCAAGCTCGACACCCTGACAGCCGCTTCTGATTACATCTGCTTGTTGGAATCAAAAATTAAATTTCTTGAAAGACAACTGCAAAATAAAAATAATAATTCTGAATATCTAGTGATTCGAAGTCCTGAGCAGGTTGATGATGGTAATGAACAAATTTTAGGAATGTAAGTAATAAAATCTTTTATTTTGTGTGAATTGGACTTGAACACGGATTAGCTGTTTGGTATGTGGAAAAAACAGAACGGGGGATAGAGCACTCTGTGATACTGGAATAACATATCATTTAGTGCTCTATCCCCCGCTCACAGGGTAATTTTATTTGACCTTGACCCACTAAAAAAGTGGTGGGGGTAATTTTAACCAAGCATTGGGTTTTGAGGAGGTTGCTCAGTCTCAGTTTAGCGTAGCCAGGAGACACACACTTCGAGATGACTCCTTCCAGTCTTCAACAATTGTGTTTGGAAAAAATTTCCGATGAAACTGAATTGTTCCGTTATGTGGTGCATCAGTCTGGTGCACCACCAAAAATTAAAATTTTAATTAAGGAGTTTGATTTTGAAAGAAATGGTTACACCAATTATTTTGCGTATGTTTTTAGAAATGAAAATCTTAAGTTTTGCAAAGACTGTGGTTTTTTTGCGTGTGAGGACATGACAGAATTTGTAGAAAGCGGTGGCTACATGGTGATGACTGGAATTTCTAACCTAAAAAGAAATGAAATACCGCAAGAAAGGTGTGATATTTGTGCAGCTTATTTACACGACTGGCATACGTATAGCAGAAACCAGGTTGAGCCAAAAAGAAGTTTATTATTTCGTTGGCCAGGGGTAGCGCCTAGGTTTTAGGTGTAAAAACAAAATTTTACTTATGGTATTTAATGTATTACCTTGAAAAGTGGTGGGGGTAAGTTAATATATACGTAGTGGAAAGCATCTGTTGGATTTATTCTTTGCAGAGCACTTCAGCCAGCATCATCATGGTAAGCCATTGTGTGGAGTTTGTTCTGTTGGAGGAGGACCTGGTGGAGATAGTGGAGCTGATTGAAGATACAACCAGGAAAGGAACAATAGAAAATGTAAGATGTGAACCTCAGGACGAGAGGTCACAACAAATTGTACAAAAATTTATTTCCAATCAGTTAACTGACAAAACTACAAACTTTGAGTTCGTAAAGTATTTATTTGATAACAAAGTAAATGCAAAAATGGCAATATTTTTTAAGAAATGAAAAACTTATTAGTTATTGTTATACGAGCTGGACTTGGACTTGGACTATGATATTTTTGGTTAACGGATAACTTGGTGGTGGGGATAGTTTTTGTGTATATAATAGGGTTGTGAACAGCAAAGGTGAATATTCAATCACGATGCCTCCGAGGGACAACACCGTAGCAGCACACAAGAATATTTTACTTATTTTGCCAGAAATTCCAATAGAAGTAGTTAACCAGGAGGAAGAGGAAGAAGAAGAAGATGTAATGGAAGAAGAATTATCCGAAGATGAAGAGATGGAAGCAGGTGAAAATAATTTTGCAAACACTGATGGTGACAGCTTTGACATTGATTTGTATGCTGATGAAACATTGGAATCATCCGAAGAAGAGGACAATAAGGAAAACATCACTCCTCAAATAAGAGCAGTATTGGATAAAATGTCATTGTGCAAAAGACTTGTTATGTGTAGCAGAAAATTATTTTTTGATTGTAGTGACGAGGAGGACAGTAGTGATGAATATTCACCTTTGTAAAAAAAATATTATTTAGCATTTAAAAACCCAAAAAAAAATATAAAATGTTAAAAAGAAAAAAAATAGAGCGGGGGATAGAGCAGCAGATGCTCTATCCTCCGCTCAAAATAATAATGTCCGATGACCTTGACCTACTTTTGTGAATTAATTGTGGTGGGGGAGAGCATTAGTGGTGGGGGAAACGTCATATATACGGGTAGTCAAGCCTCAGTCTCATTTGGTAAGAAAGAGGGAACGCTGGATCGGAGGTGATGGTAAGATTGACTTTATAGCAAATACTTTAATACTGCAATATGTTAACAGGTTGTCAATGGTTAGGAAATATTTTTATTTTTAGACTCGCTAGTTTGTTTAATCTTAAAACTTTAAATATATTTTCTTTTGGTCAAATGCTTTTGCCATACTTCCTACACGCTAACACTCATATAAAGTACAGGATTAAGCTGATCTCTCGGGGAAATACTATGTAGCCACCTCACATTGGTTGTCCGACTCGCATAGTATTGGTGATTTATACAACATAAAATTTTTTTCAATATGTTATATATCACCAATTCTTATTCGAGTCAGATAACCAATGTTAGGTGTCACATAAGTATTTCCCCGCGAGATCAGTCTTAATTCTGTACATTTTTTGAGTTTTGGCGTGTGGTAAGTGTGCCAAAAGCATTTGCTCAAAGAAATATATTTAAAAGTTTTAATTTTGAACAAGTTGGTATGTAAAAAATAAAAATATTTAACTTTTGCACCTGTTAATACATTATTGAAAGTATTTGTTAGAAAGTTGATCTTACTACCATCTCTTATCCAGTGTTCCCTCTTTTTTACCATAACAAAGGTGGCCTTGACCTATATATTAGTCCTGAATAAAAATTTTATAAAGAATTTATAACATTTTGTTCTGCGCATGCGCAGAAGGGTTTTTTCTAAGGTCACCCCCCACCACCCGTTATAAAAGGAGGTCGGATAACCCAGCCTCTCATTATTGGATGAACCTTTGTGGAGTAAACATCTAAACGCTCTTGTAGTAAAAATGCTTCTTTGCCACATTTGTGGGGAATTTTTCCCTGATGAACATATTTTGCAAATCCATCTGGAATTGCATAAAGAAGAGGACAATGTGCAAGTAAGTGAAGACTATTTGGACTCTATTGAAAAATTTTTATCAGAACATCACAGAAGACTGGACGATTGGGAAAGCGAGCTGCAGTTGCTGCAAAGGAGGAGGCCAACCGTCATTCAGTTTGGAGGCGCCGGAACATCAGGACTTGGAAGGAGACCTACAGCGGACATGGACACGGACACGGACTCGTCGGACTCGGACTCGGACATAAACATGGATTTGGATTCAGAATCTGAAGGTAATGGCATAACACAACTACGCACTATAGCATTGGAAGGACCTGTTGTCACACACTTTACAATAAATAATGTTCAATTGGAATTACAAAATTTTATTGACAGTGCAAAACTTTTAGTGAGTAAAACACTAAAGGAAGAGCTTAGAAGATTAAATTTTTTAAAATTTGGACTGGTATTAGACGCTATGTTCACAAACACTAATGGAGAAACATCACCAAGAGGATTTGTAACTAAAAACCGTACTTTAACTTTTGCATCCAATATTGATGATATAATTGTGGAGTGTTTGGAAGAGTTATTGACGAAGCTTGAAGAGCATGAAGGGAGGGGATCTGGCTGGACGCTAACATCAGTGGAAGGTATGGATTTAAGAATTCAAAAGCATGGGTATGGTATGAGGGGGAGTAGTTTCATCCCCCTACCAAAAAAGATCCAAGAAACCAAAGCGTGTATAAATGTAAAAAATTTTGACACGGAATGTTTTAAATATTCAATGCTAGCCAAATATGTTGTAAATAATACTTGTAGACCCGGTGTTGAATATCAAAATGTACAAAATAGATATAATTTTTGTGGTATGGTTTATCCTGTAAATATTAAAGATGTATGTAAATTTGAGAAGCAAAACCCCGGAGTCAGTGTAAATATTTTTGGGCTAGATGACGGCAATAATGTGTACCCACTACGGGTTGTAAAGAGAGAACTTCAAAACCATACGGATTTATTGTTGATTACAAAAGGTGAAATATCCCACTATGTATATATTAAAAACTTTGATGCCTTAGTCAACAAACAGCTGTCTCGTATGAAGTGTAAAAAAACTTTTTGCAAAAGATGCTTCTGTTTTGTAAATAAGGATATAAGGAGAGGTGGTGCCCAGTGGTTGTTGGAACATCAAAGGCTATGCAATGAAAATTACGAGTGTAAAATTAGTTTACCACCACCAACCCGATCTGTTGTACAGTTTAATCATATTAACCACCAGTATAGGATACCAATTGTTGTTTATGCAGACTTTGAGTCTACACTTGTACCGCTGGAAAACCCTGACGGTGAAATTACTAGAAGAACCAAGTACCAGATGCATAAACCAAATAGTTTTTGTTTGTTGGTTAAGTCTACCCTATCTGACCAACACTTGCAAAATTTCGGACTAACCACAACACCGGTATTGTACAGAGGTGAAAATCCTGCTAAATATTTTGTAGATACGTTGTATGATATAGCTAGTAAGGTGGATCAACTGTATGATAAAAATAATATTGTTCCTATGTTACCCCTTGAAGAAGAGGAGGAAATTCAATTTTTGAATGCTACATCTTGTTATATATGTAATAAAGAATTTACAGTGGACAATTATAAAGTTCACGATCATGACCATCTGACCGGATATTACAGAGGACCAGCTTGCAATGCATGTAATTTAAATTTAAAACTTCCAAATTTCATTCCAGTTGTGTTGCACAACCTTAGCGGGTATGATTCCCATTTTATAATACCGGAATTGGGAAGAGACACAGGCAAGATTGATGTGATAGCTCAAACTTTAGAACATTATATTAGTTTTTCTAAGAAAATTGGCAAAATAAAATTAAGATTTGTTGACTCATATAGGTTTATGCCATCAAGCCTTGCCAAACTAACTGACAATTTAAGACGACAGGATTTAAAGGAAACAAAGAAAATCGTACCTGCAGACAAATTGGATTTAGCATTAAGAAAAGGAGTGTTTCCTTATGACTATATTACAGGAATTGAAAAATTTGAAGAAACCAGACTACCACCCATTGAAGCTTTCAAAAGTAAACTGACAGACACGGAAATTTCAATTGAAGATTATAATCATGCGTGTAACGTCTGGAATGAATTAGGTATGCAAAATCTTGGTGAATATTCAGATTTTTATGTAAAATTGGATGTAACACTATTGTGTGATGTTATGGAACAATTTAGGAACACTTGCTTTGACGCCTATGGACTGGACCCCCTTCATTCGTTTACATCCCCCGGCTTAGCATGGCAGGCCATGCTAAAATCTACCGAGTGCAAGTTGGAACTGCTAAACGACATCGATATGGTTTTGATGATTGAATCAGGTGTACGCGGTGGATTAACACAGGCCGTTACAAGACATGTGAAAGCTAACAATAAATTTCTACCAAATTATGATGAGACTAAAGATTCAATTTTTCTTGGATATTTTGATGCCAATAATTTATACGGTTGGGCGATGTCCAAACCCCTTCCGTATGGCGACTTCCAGTGGGTAGACCCGGACAGCATCGGGGACATTATGCAGATCCCACAAGATGGACCGACCGGCTACATTTTCGACTGCGACTTCGAGTATCCAGAACACCTACACGATCATCATTACGACTTGCCACTGTTGGCTAAAACTGAAGTATCACCGACAGGAAGATGGCCCAAATTAATGATGACATTAAACAACAAAAACCGTTATGTGGCGCACTATTGGGTTGTACAACAAGCGTTGGAGTTAGGACTGAAAATAACAAAAATTCACCGAGTATTACAATTTTCTCAATCTTGTTACTTGAAACCCTACATAGACTCCAACACCGTGAGGAGAGCAGCAGCCACATCAGCTTTTGAAAAAGATTTTTATAAACTGATGAACAACTCAATCTTTGGAAAAACTTTAGAAAATAAGAGGAAACACAAAATTGTAAAATTAGTAAGTGATCCAAGAGCATTAGAAAAACTTGTACAAAAACCAAATTTCGGAACCACTATGATAATTAATGAAAATTTAGTAGCGGTAAGCATGAACAAAACCAAGATTGTTATGGATAGACCGTTGTACATAGGGATGTCAATATTGGATATAAGTAAAACGCATATGTATGATTTTCATTACAACAAAATGGTACAATATTATGGACGAGAAAATATCGGAGTAGCCTACATGGATACGGACGCACTAATTTATTGGATCAAGACGCAAGATATGTATGAAGATCTTCGAACGTTCATACACAAAAATGATTTTGATTTTTCCGACTACCCAAGAAACCATCCAAACTTCAATGAAGAAAACAAAAAGGTGCTTGGAAAATTTAAAGACGAATGCAATGGAGCTAGCATGGAAGAAATTATTGCACTAATGTCAAAATTGTATTCTTTCAAAGTGTATAAGGGAGAACAAGAAGAAACATCGACCACCAAGAAAGCAAAAGGTGTGAAGACAGGTTATTTAAAGAAAAATATAAACTTTGAACATTACAAAAACTGTTTATTTAACGACACCACCTTAACAGCAAAATTCAACGCCATAAGAAGTGAAAAACACAAACTATACAGTGTTACAGAAGTAAAAAAAGCACTATCGGCAAATGATGACAAAAGGCATATCATGGATGATAAAATTAACACTCTTCCTTTTGGCCACTACTCTCTTAATCCTATCAACGACTAACCTATTCTTCGTCCCTCTTCGACCCTCTACGACCTAAATTCCTTTTCCTTCCGTAAAAAAATGGGGAACACGGCAAGCCCAACGCCGTGTTCCCCATTTTTTTACATTAATTTGAATGACCTTGACCCAGTTAAATAAGGGTATAATAGAATAAAAAAAATATTTTTACTTCATCTACCGAAGAGGAAGGATAAAATTATGGATTTAAAACAAAAAATTGTTAATGAGCTTCATAAACCGGCTAGAAGAAAATTTCCCCGAAGAAATACTGTTATAAAAGGAATGAATGATCTATATCAAGCTGATTTAATCGAAATGATTCCTTATAGCAAACAAAATAAAGGATTTAAATATATATTGACTATTATCAATTGTTTTACAAAGATGGCAGATGCTTTACCGCTAAAAGATAAAACCGGCAAGAGTGTAACAAAAGCCATGGAAACTGCGATACAGAGAGACAAAAATACCATAAAACATTTACAAACCGATGATGGTAAAGAATATTTTAATAAAGAATTTTCAAATTTAATGAAAAAATACGGCATAAACCACTATTCGACTAATTCAGAGGTAAAAGCATCAATCATAGAAAGATTTAATCGAACTTTAAAAGGTGCGATGTACAAGATGTTTTCAAACAGAGGATCGCACGTATGGATTGATATGTTACCAAAACTAATAAAAGATTACAATAACAAGTTCCATAGAACAATTGGTATGAAACCGAACCAAGTGACTAGTAAAAATGAAAAACTCGTATTAAAACGTATAAAAATTAATACTAAACCAAAAGTTGAAAAACTAAAGCCTAAAACGTTTAACGTTGGTGATAAAGTGCGAATAAGCAAATACAAAGGTGTATTCAGTAAAAGATATCTACCAAATTGGACAAATGAGGTTTTTACCGTATTTAAGGTACAACCTACAGTGCCGGAAACTTACATTTTAAAAGATAATAAAGGACAATTGCTCGAAGGAGGGTTTTATGGACATGAAATGTTAAAATCCACAGTAGGTGATGTATATCTCGTTGAAAAGGTGTTACAACGGAAAAAAGATAAAGTTAAAGTGCGATGGTTAGGATTTAATAAGAGTGAAGATTCTTGGATACCTAAAAAGGATCTTATATAATGATGGAGCATCATTTTAGGTTGAACCTTTACAAAGGATGGAGATAATACCGCAAAAGGATAGTTTTCCTATTAATAATATTGATGAACTCACGGTGGACAATTCAGAATTAAACACTGGCAAACATGGTGTTTTATTACCAAACACGGTGCGTTGTCTTGTAACCGGTCCATCAAATTGTGGTAAAACAAATGTAGTATTCAATTTGATTACAAACCCAAAAGGATTGCGTTTCAATAACTTGTATGTCTTTTCCAAATCATTACAACAACCCAAATACCAATTATTAGAAAAAATATTTAATAATGTGCCAGAAGTGAAATATTACAAGTTTGATGCAAGTGAAAGTGTAATGCAACCGCATGAAGCTAAACCATTTTCAGTTTTTATATTTGATGATGTATCCTGTGAAAACCAAAACACTATCAGGAGTTATTTCGCTATGGGGCGACATAACAATATAGATAGCATTTACATAGGCCAGACTTATAGTAAAATACCAAAACAACTGATAAGAGACAATGCAAATGTGTTAATTGTATTCAAACAGGATGAAACTAACCTAAAACACATATATTACGATCATGTCAATGCGGATATGTCATATGAACGGTTTAAAGACATATGTGGTAAGGCTTGGGCTGAAAATTATGGATTTTTGACAATTATGAAGGAACAACCACTAAATAACGGTCGATACAGGATAGGTTTCGATAAATTTATATTAATTCACTAACCACTATATCACACAATCATTCTTGTACAGCACGTCTTGCTACAAACATGGTTAACCAAGAAAAGTTAGTAAAGGAAATTAAATCACTTAGTGATTCTATTCGGGCTAAAAACAGAGCGTTAAAGTTAGGTATCAGCGAAAGGGACAAATTTCTTGAATCTACTTTTAAACCTATTACAGAGCCTTTGAAACAATTGAACAAAAAATTGACTAAACCTTCTTTTCAAGGTGATATTATTGCTCCGATAACAGAATATGAAAGGGAAAGTGTAATATCAGAAGATATTAGCGATGGCGACCCGGAAGCCTCCATATTTAGTGATACAACGGCAGAAAGAGAAGAAGTATATGCTGGTAGTGAAGAAGATGTAGTATCTATAGCGAGTGAAGAAGAAAAAACAGAAGGAGAACCATCAAACATAAGCTTATTGGGTGAAAGTATTCATACAAAAGGACCTTTAGGAAGGAAATACTTGTTAAAACTGTTAATTGGAACTAATTCTACTAAAAAATACCACAGTTATGGAGCAAGAATGTCCAAAGAAGGTGTAATGATTGGTAATAGCAAATTGGATGTCGATGAACATGATAATATTCGCGTAGGTGATCAAATATATAAAGGAACAAGGGGACTATTTGAATTATTATTTCAAAATAAACCTTTAAAAGCATTGGTAAAAAATGATGATTTGGAAGTGTATAGCAAAATTTTGGAACAAACCAATGCATATAGAAGAAATTATTTACCTGAAGCACCCATATATAGGAATAAATCTGTAAAATATAAAGATTTTGTTTCCAAATTAATACCTATTATAAGAAGAAAACCTGTAAAAAGAAGATTAGTAGCATCCACTTTAGATTTAAGTTCCCCAGAACCGAGAAAAAGAAGCAAATCAGTCACCGGTAAAGGATTGATGAAGAAACTATACAATACAAACGTAATTTATTACAATAATATCAATAAATTGGTGGATAGAATGAAACTAATACATGAAGCCAAAGAAGCGGGTCATACTGGATTGGAAAACGAATGGGTGGCTTTAGTGGATGAACTTAGAAACCGAGGGGTAATCTCATAAAAATGCATTACTCCCTAAAATGCTATTCAGTTGCACCATGAGTGTCGACAAGTTCGGACGGTATTCCTCGGATGGATTATATTACGCGAATAACTTAAAAAGAGGTGCTGGTTTACCACAAACACCTGAAGGAGATTATGATATTAGTAATAAAAGGTTAAAAAACATAAAAGATCCCACGGACGAAAACGATGCCGTAAATTTAAAAATAGTAAAGGAAAAGATATCACCAACATTAAGACTACACAATAACACATATGATGCAGAAAATCATAGAATTATCAACATTGGTAAACCAAATGAAAACGGTGATGCGATAAACAAAGGTTATTTGTCATCTGAATTAAAAAATACGTTAAACTTCAATGGAAAAACGTATAGTGCTAACAATAAACGTATATCCAACGTAGATGACCCTAAAGATGCAAAGGACAGCGTGAATAGACGCTATTTACATTCCTTGATACCTGAAAAGACAAAAGATGGATTTTCTTTTTATAAATTTGTTATTAATGATATAGGTTATCCAAAAACTGAAAACGATGCTGTAAATCTAAAATATATTAAAGATCATTGTATCATACGTGATGTAGGGGTTATAGATTGTTTTAATAATTGTTTAGCAAATGTTAAAGATGGTTCGGCGCCATCAGATGGTGCAACAGTGGGTCAAATGAAAGAGACTTTAAAACAAGAGACATCTGGATTTGTAAAACAAGACCAAGTGGTATCACGGCAGGGGGATGTGTTTGTACAAGGAAATGAAAAGTTTACATTACTTGAAGAAAAGAATAAAGTTCTTGATGGACATGTATTAAGGAATAATGTTTGGGATGGTAAAGGAAAACAAATGATACATATAGCTCCCGCGTCATTGCCTGGTAATGTTGTTACTTTTGAACAGATAATACAATTAGAGCCAACTGGACATAGATGGTGGAATTGCAATAACAAACGATTAACAAGAGTTGCAGACCCTGATTATGTAGATGACGCTGTAAATATTAATTTTCTTGTTAAAGTGATAGGTAATATAATGTTTGATATGCACAATTATATTGCAAGTGGACAATATAATCAAGTTGATGAAAAAATGAGAAATTCATGGATAAAACAAGAAGTTTTTTATAAGTATTTTTTTACTAAAACAACACAACCTTAAGGATCAACATTTTAGGATCCTTTTAGTATTTAATTGATCAAAAGCATAAATAAAGTCATTTATGTTCAACTTGTCGTAGAGGTAACACATAAGTTGCGAAATTCAATTATAAAAGTGCATTATGACATTTCAATATATCAGTCCATATCGAGACACTGTAAGGAAAGGAGGCGGTATCACGTCCACAGCGGTTTCTCTGTTAAGTAAAGCTTTAAATCGAATTCCAGTAGGATCTGTCGTAAATAGAGCAATAGACGCTTTACCATACGAATTTCACATACCGGGAGGTTATCAGTATTGCGGACCAGGAACTAAATTGAAAAAACGACTGGAAAGAGGCGATCCAGGCATAAATAAGTTAGATCAGGCTTGTAAAGAACACGATATAGCATATTCCACATTTAGCGATACAAAAAATAGATCTATAGCTGATAAAAAGCTCGCGGATATAGCTTGGCAACGAGTAAAGTCTAGTGACGCTAGTATTGCAGAAAAAGCAGCGGCTTTAGCGGTAACAACAGGTATGAAGGCTAAAACAGCAGTAGGAGGTGGAAAAAGGAGAAGAAGAGTGAAAAGGAGATCAGCAAAGACAAAACATGGAGGGAATATTAGAAGAAAACGACGTTCCACCAGAAAGGGTAGCAAAAAACCAACAGTATGGTCAATGGTAAAAAACGGGGCAGGTCTATACCTAAGACCGTATCGTGCATATTAAATGAAAGAAATCAATTAGTAATACCACATAAAGCGTTAACAAATATCGAATTATTTAAATACATTTCATGTTTAAAAATACCATTTTTTCGCGGTGTCTTTATGAAAGATGCTTTACCAGTTAAAATGTGGAAAAACGAAACCGGTATTGTAAATTTAGACAATTCTGAAGGTCCTGGCACTCATTGGGTTTGTTATAAGAAATTAGGTGATAATATTTATTACTTTGATAGTTTTGGCAATTTACCACCACCTAAAGAACTCGAGCATTACTTTAAATCTGCTAAAAACATATATTACAACTATAAAAGAGAACAACCTGATAACACATTAATATGTGGCCATTTATGTTTGGAATTCCTAGCTAAAAGTATCAGTCACCATTGACATGTCATCCTATACGGTATCATTAACAGGAAAATCGTCCACTTTACGAAGTATCCTTTTTCCAGCGTTACGCTTGCAAAAAGGAAGATTTTGGGAAGCGGCACTGTTGGATTTTACAACTTACAACTCTATTCCCAATGTTACGGAAGGTAAAAATAACTTATTGCATTATTATAAAGGAAAAGATGCCAGTGGGAAGTTTACAGACTTAGAAGTTTGCAGTTTACCCACAGGTTCTTATGAAATTGATCATATTAATGAATTTTTGCAAAATAAAATGGGGAAAGACAATATAACATTAAAAGGTAATAACAATACTATGAAAGCTGAAATTAACTCAAAATATTATATAGATTTTACTCAGGAACAATCAATCGGTGAATTGTTAGGATTTCCCAAAGATAGCCCAATTTTAGAACCAAATCAAACACATTCCGGTAAACAAACTGTAACTATACTAAAAGTTAATAGTATAGATATAACTTGTAACATTATACAGGGAGCTTACAGAGATGGAGCAAATACTCATATAATACATACTTTTTACCCGAGTGTACCTCCAGGATTTAAAATTGTTGAAAAGCCACAAAACCTAGTATATCTGCCGTTGAACACCACTTTCATTTCAGACATCGTGTTGAACGTATTGGATCAAGACGGTAACTTGATAGATTTCCGAGAAGAGCCAATTACAGTTAGATTACATTTAAAATCGACACTTTAATACAAAAATCATGGGTTTATCATTTAAAAGTGGACAGCCTATGGGAAACCGCATTAGTAGCTCTTCAGCTGTGGAGGAGTTAACACGCGAGAACATTCGTTTCTTAGAAAAGATTGGTTTAAAATTAACCGATTATGGATATACTGGATATAGCGCAGGGTCCGACATTCGACGAAACACTATGGGAAAAAGAATATCACACCCACAACCCTTACACTTCATCAAAATTGAACAATAACGATGAAATTCGTATTCCTATACAACATCAAGACATTTACACACTACCATGTGAAAGTTACTTGTATATCGAAGGAAAAGTAACAAAAAAGGACGGTACTACTACTGGTACAACAGTTCCATTTATAAATAACCCTATGGCTTTCCTGTTTGATGAAATTAGATATGAAATATCAGGTGTAACAGTTGATTCCACTAAAAAAGTAGGTATTGCAACAACTTTAAAGGGGGTAACATCTATATCACCTAATGAAACCAATTTACTTCAACCGGCTGGATGGGTTTTACCTGAACATGACATAATCACTCCGAATACAAAGGGATATTTTGATTTTCATATTCCATTACGTTTGTTGCTTGGATTTGCTGAAGATTATAGAAAAATAATATTAAATGTTAAACAAGAATTAGTTTTGTTGCGATCTTCTAACGATAAAGACATTATTAAAGCTCCAGATGGTACAACGGATGCAAACCTAGAATGGAAATTAACATTAGACAAAATTGTATGGAGAGTTCCACATGTTAAATTAGCTGACGAACATAGAATGCTACTATTAAGGAAGTTAAAGGCTGATCGTGATATTGTAATTCCTTTTAGAAGTTGGGAATTCCATGAACATCCAAGCTTGCCAACTACAGATCGTCACACTTGGACTGTTAAAACATCTAATTACGTAGAACGAGCCAGGTATATTATATTTGGTTTACAAACAGATAGGAGAGACAGCATCACAAAACATGCAGGCAAATTTGATCATTGCAACTTAAAAAATATTAAAGTTTATTTGAATTCACAATTTTTCCCCTACGACAATTTAAATGTGTCATTCGCTAATAAAAAGTACAGTATATTATACGATATGTATGCGAGATTCCAAAATTCATATTACGGTAAAACAAATACACCTTTACTATCACCAGAAGAATACTTAGATGGTTACACAATAGTTGTAATTGATTGTTCTAAACAAAATGAATCAGTAAAATCATCAAGTGTTGACATAAAGATTGAAATGGAGTTTAATGCAGCTATACCTGCAAATACAACTGCATACTGTTTAATTCTACATGATAAAATTGTAACATACACACCTCTAACTGGAATTGTTAAAAATGTATTATAAAAAACCGGTTTTGTTACATTCCGCGAGTATAAAAGCGGAGCGTGCAGGCCGCTCCTGATCAGTTTGTTGCCTGACGTCGTATGGGTAGCATCATCTTCAATATGGCTTCTACAAGTGGTACAACGGAATGCAATATAGAAAAGGAAATTTCAGAATTTTTAGATATGAATGAACAGCAACACGTCACAAATCAAGAAGAAGAAGAAAAAGGTAAAAAGAAAAAATATTTGTCCAAGAGGAAAAGAAATGTGGAAGAAAATATTTCACCAAATATTTTGATGGAAGTATTTTTAAGAATTTTTTATCCAATCTCTTCAAGTTTGGATAAAAGTGTTTTAATTGGAGTTATGAAATCAACCGACTATTCACCTACAGTAATTTTAACTCACGGAACAAAAATGATTTTGTTTACAGCCAATGCTTGGGAATCTTTTATGAAACACCTCCATTTGTTAGAATGTTACTTTAATAGCAACATGTTTGGCAGGAAAACAAAAGTAGGACTATTGGATTCAGACTTGGAAATTGATATTATTAAACACAGAGGTGAACATCAAATGAGATTCAGAGATACGACCAAACATGACATAAAAATTCAACTGAACAGAGAAGAATTTTTTATTTTAACATGTGCAACTGAACCAATAACAAGATATTTAAGACAGCTAGTATTCTCCAGTTCAATTATTAAAGATTATTTAACAGACACTTTGGACAAACAACCGGATGCACCAATTTTGTATGGACCTGTGGACACTTCAATATTCAACAGAATTCCTCATGAAGTTCAAATGTGGAGACAATTGGAACAATATGTGCAAGAAAAAAATAATTTTGTAAAATCAGATGAAGAAACACATTTCAGTGATGAAAAGGATCAAAGTGATGATAATGACAACAACAAAAATGACCAGATGGAAAGTTAAATAAAGTTTTAAAATTTTTCACAACACTTTACACTTAAATTGGTAAATTTTCAATAAAAAATTCAAAATTTTGTGGGTGTAGGCCTACCGGGGATGGTGCCCACGTTAAATATACACCAACGCGCCTTCAACTGTACGGCCTGGCATAAATACATGCCTACCGTGGTGTGGAAAACAGTTGACCTTCTGACACCGTGATGGATAGACGGGTGACCTTTCAAATGGACATGGAAGAAGAAATCAAGTCCAAGCCGGGTATTATTGAATTTCAGGCGTTTCGTGGTAACGATGATCGGTTTATAATTAAAGAACTCGTATTTTACGATATAGATAAAAATATTCCTTACACATTTTTATTTAAACCACCATGCTCTTTTTCTTCACTAACCACCAAAGCCGCAACAACAAACCGATGGACTTGGAAATATTTTCATCACATCGATTGGTATGACGGTTTTACCAGTTATTCAGACTTGTATCATATTATGCATCAATTTTCAAACAGATTTACTAATATTTACACAAAAGGACTTGAAAAGAAAAGATGGATAGAACAATTTACATCTACTCCAGTTAAAGATGTGCAAATTAATAAAAATTTTAAATTTATTGCTGAAAACATTTGTATTTGCACACAAAGTATGGAACATGAAAGGGACAGGCACTGTGCGTTAAAAAACGCTTTAAAATTAGCAACTTACCTGCAAGATGGAGAAATCGGTGATGGTGGTGGGGGTAACGGCGATTATAAAAGCGAGGAGCAGACCGAGACCTGGCACGAGTATTACTCGAGATTCCGAGACGACAACATCTCAGAGCAAGAAGACAGCGAGGACCTCTAGAGCAACCATGGCATCCAACCAGTTTCTGCAGTCTTTGGTAGAACAATTCAACGCCCACTCCAAGTCTACAATTTTGCCGGTAAAAAAATGTTCTGAACTCAAGGATGAAAAACATTATATTATACATGCACTGAAGAAAATGGAAACTACTGTCGGCGAAGCAATCTGCTGCAGTCTCAGCGAAGCACCATATACTCCGGGGGATGAAGCAAAATTCCAAATTTACCTTCCGAAGAGATTTGTCCACCTACTACAAAATGAAGATCTACGCTCCATTCAACCGGGATGTCTCTACTTGGTGTCCCACGGATGCAGCGGCAGCAACTCCACCGAGCTTACCATCCACATCGCAGACAAGCAGCAGTGTTAAAAAATAAATAATTTTTTCTTTCTTGTATCTGTTTGTATTTTTTAACTATATATATTTTTGTCATGTAATCTTGTTTGTACTGTTTTAAATAAAGATAAAAAAAAAAAAAAAAAAAAAAAAAACACAAAAAAAGGCAACATATCAATATGTGAAACAAAAAAAATTTTCACATATTGATATGTTGCCTTTTTTTTAAAAGCTCTGGGGTGACCTTGACCTTTGACCTTTGCACAAATTAAACATAAATTTTTTTCAAACAGCAATGTGTGTGTGTGTGTGTGTGTGTGTGTGTGTGTGTGTGTGTGTGTGTGTGTGTGTGTTTTCCCCCACCATTTCAGGTTACCAGCATACAGACTGTAAAGAAGTTCAGTTTGATTGCAACTGTCAAACAATGAGCACCCTATTTGAGCTTTGTGTAAGAAAAATTATTGAAGATCAACAGCTATTTAGCCATACTTTACGATCCAACGCTCCTCAACAAATTAAAATTTTTATCAAACAGTACAAGCTAGACAACAGAGGTTACAACACTTTTGGTTGGTACAAGTTTGGTGATGGTACAAAATTTTGTCGAAGTTGTGGAAGGGCCGCTGTATCCAACCCGGCACAATTCCTACAAGATGATGGATGTTTACAATATGGTCATGTGGCTCCAGTTTTAAGTTACCATACACCTAAAGAACTTTGCGCCATTTGTTCAATCAATATGTTTAGTTGGCAAAAATTTAACCACCTCTCATCAGACAGCGTGTAAAAAACTTCCCCCCACCACTATTTCATACTACCTTCAAACGACCATGCTAATATTCATTCCGCCTTTGGACATCATACGGAAAACATCAAGATGGCTCTGACTGTAAAATGTGCAAATTATGAAGAAGTATTTGTAAGAAATCTGCAAGAATTAAACGAAATTGTTCAAGAATTTAAATCACTAATCGAACAGGGATACCGATTGAACATGCAAATTTTTGCTTGCAACACAAAATGCCCTCATGTCCCCAGGGATGACGAGCCGCCTAGGTCACCATCATCAACTTCTTCAGCCTACTCCTCTAGATCATCCATGAAGACTCAAGCCAGTCCAAACTTGGAATATTTCTCCTGACTAATATTTATATTTTGTATCCTCATTGTACTTCAATATGCATATTTTTGTATTGTAATAAAGGAATGATAAAATAAAAACAAAATAAAAAACCTATCTTGCTACAGTATTGTAGCAAGATAGAATTTTTTTAAAACACAAATTGGATGACCTTGAACATGTTCTAACATGTTCAGGTTTTCCCCCACCACTTTTCCTATTGGATACCTGAGAGGCAGCACCAATGTGTTTCATTACATCTTTATCTTTCAAGCTGCAATCATGGATGTTCCACCACCAATATATGAGGCCGATGAAGCGGAAAGCCTGGGGAGGAGGAGATGCCAGCATGTGGATCTAGTGGAGATGATGGAAAGAAGAATGGAAGAAAGACGGATCAGGAAGGACCATATGCTAATTCAGAAAATTTTAAAATTAGATCTCTTCATAATCTTGGCCTTATTGATTGCAATCTTCTTCTACTTGGTCTACGCAGTTGTATACTGTCTAAGATGCATCGAGTGTACAGATAAACCAGCCAAATTGCCGGTTTTCAACACTACTCTGTAAATAAAATTTTCTTTTTTAAAACTCCAAATGGTTGACCTTGAACATGTTTCAACCTGTCTAGTTGTATCAATTACCCCCACCACCACGATTCCAAAAGACTAATCCTACATGCAAGTCTGGCTTCATTTCCAACTCAGCTACGCTAAAGGTTACACTACACACAATGAAGTGGGAATTACTTGTTGACAGTATTCAATACCTAAAAGAAATCTATGAAAAATTGCACATGCGGCTTCTTCAAAATCCAGGGATGATAATAAAAATGAACTTGGAATACGACTGTCCACTCATCGACGACAGTATGGATGAAGCAGAAGGGGTAGTCCAAAATACACAAGGAACATGTTGCTGTGAAGAAAATTCTTCGACAACATCAAGCACAAGTCCAGACAGCACATATGGGGATGAAGGAGGATTTTTGTAATTTGTAAATAAAATAAAAAAATAATTTTTTTTTAAAACTTCAAATGGTTGACCTTGAACACGTTTGAACATGTTGAGCATTGTGGATAAAAAATATTTTTTTTTCTTATGCCTATTGCTGAAAAACAAACTCAGTTGTATAGTTTGCAAAAAAAAAAATTTTTCCATTTCATCCGACTACTTTACCCCCACCATCTCCTTATCCCCACCACCCTGCCGAGTACCTCAGATACACGAAGATACTTGCTCAGTTGCTGTTCAACTCTTGTGGTGTGCACATCTCACTTTTTGCACTAAATTTACTTATATTGAGTTTAAATTTAAATATTTAACCAAATATCAAACATTTCTTAATTTTTTCGGCAAAGTTTCAAATAACAAAAAAATTTTTTTTTTTCACTTTTGGTTTAATTGAAATTTCACAAGTTCGAAGATCACCTGAGAAAGAATAAAAAATAAATAAATATTTCTCAGGAAATATTTCCAATCCGAGTTACGGAGGTCCGGTAAAGGACCGGCTGGGACGAGTTGTTTGTAAAAAAATAAATTTTTCTTCCTTCTGACCACTTTACCCCCACCACCTCCTTATCCCCACCACTGGGCCGGGTACCTGGGGAACCGCCTGCACCCAAGTCAGTACGTCTTCGGACGCGGTGCTGTTCGGATCGCGTGTCGTTTGTCGCAATGTCGGGTGTTTGATGAAATTATTCTTCGGCTCTAAGTCTCTCGGTGGGTAAGTAAAATATAAAAAATTATTTTTTTCAAGTGGGGCTGCTGGGACGGGTCAATGACCCCTGACGGATATATTAGGTCGAGAGTCTGATCGCTAGGGAGTAAAAAAAATATTTTTTTGCACTTTTGTGGTTCCTCGAGAAATTTCAATTTCTCAACAAAATTTGAGGAATCGCAAAAGTGCAAAAAAAATTTTTTTTGTACTCTTGCATGACCTTGACCTAATTAACGTCAGTGACGTCATCATGATGACGTCAGCGGTAATGACGTCACCATGACGTCATTTATGTGACGTCATGTGACGTCATATGACGTCATTGGTGCCGTCATTCGTGACGTCATTGATGACGTCATCACTGCTGACGTCATCGTGATGACGTCATGTCCCAGCAGCCCTACTTTTACACTACTAGTGTCCTAAACTGTATGGGAATTTTTCAGCAGCACCGTATTATTCGTTGGTTTGACAAGACGAATAAGGTTTCTTAGGGACAACAACTTGATGGTGTTTGTATCTGACTCATTCCCTGGTTTAACAAACGTGGGCCAATTAATTTCTGCTTTAGCGATAGTTAAAATAGACCTGCGAAAAGTTAAAAAATCACGGATACTGGTACATTATTTCATTTATAGTATAATTCAGTTTAAGTAACACATTTTTTCGGATTGTTTGATTCAAATTCCAATATGAAAATTCTAAATTCTCAAGGTCGAAAACGCAATTAATTTTGCTACTAGATCTAAAAGAACACACTAAACTATTTACAGGTTACAGTAACTAGCCTAATAAACTAAATGGTTAGGACATATCTAACGTTCATAAAAACAGGGTATTCAGAATAATGAATGGACTCAACGAATAGTACAAACTTATGTAGGAAGTCGAAACGAGCAAAAAATAAAAAAAGAAAACAACAAGAAAAACTGTATGTCCAATCACGTTTTCTGTCTCAATGCCTTTCTACCTGTAGTTTTCAATCCATCCATGACATCTCTGAAACTATTTTTTAAGATGCGAGCGTACATAGTTTAGAGTCAGTTGAGCCTTGGCACAAATAAATAGGCCGCATACAGTGAAGACCAAAAGAGATGTGTAATGAGCTTTTTAGAAGACCGACCGTTTGACCACATAATTTAAGAACGGAATAATAGTCTATATTTTTCTATTTATATGTATTTATGCACTCCGGGCTATCGCAATTTTTGTCTGATTTACGGTGCCATAAGGTAAAAATAGCAAAACACCCTTCCTAATTTTTTAGGTTGTGTAGATTTATTTTTGATCTCGAAACCGATTAAAAGTCTATCAAAAAGTTCAGAACACAATAAAACTCCATCCCAATGTTAAAAAACTATCACTTTTGTACAAACAGTACGGCGCTTTATAAAAATTGAATACTAAAAACTGTGATTTTATGTAACTTTTATTATAATTTGTTGAAATTTTCAAAAATAAGTGTAAAGCAATAAAGTCACCATTGATTTTTAATTTCTCCCCACACGCAGCTTGCTCCGTTTATCATGTGTACGGGTACGTTAAGAAAATTAATTGTATTTTTTATTAATACCACGCTGTTCTCTATTAATCTTTTTATTGTTTTCGTGTACACATGGCCACTTTCTCTAGCAGTTTATCCTATTAGTTCTTGGGGACCGAGCATTTGCTCAGGAAACTCATAAAACTGTAAAATACCACAACTTTACGTCACATACACTGAAATGCCGATTCTAAAAGTCTGGTTCCTTTTCAAGTCGAGCTCATTCGCTCCGCTCACTCGCCGGCCCTTAAGATACTCTCTGGTATAAATTCGTTGGACCACATGGTGAAAATTTATCGCTTTGGTTTATTTCTACAGTCATCAGATAATTTTTGTTAAAAAGTTGTAGCATAACATAAGCACTGTGAAGGGCTGTTTGACGGAAACCTGATTTTCCAAGTCTTATGTGGCCAACCTCCGGTGAACAGAAATGTGAACGGAACTTCCGGTTTTTATGAAATTTGGTACAGAGGTGTAAGGCAGCATTCTTAAAATCATTCGATGAGTACTTGATGATCATTAAATGAGTCGATTCAGCATTAAATCGACTCATCGTGACCGTAAACCCAATAAAAAAAATAAATCCTTGGGATAAAAAATAATTTACTCGTGCAAACAGTGTAGGCCTAACGTTTTATAGTTTAAGGTAGGTTTAACTATAGAAGCATTCTGCAGGGTTTATCAGTAACACCATAGTCTAACCGGTGCCTTGTTGGTTTCAGATTGATGCAGAGCTTTACTTTTATCGGTGAGTACCGCTGTCATTGTTGCCCTTGAGTCACGGTTGCAATGTTGCCACATTGTCCGCATGTTTCCCCTAGGTTAATGCGCTCCGCGCGATGTGGGTTTGGACCGTTCCCCTGCCAACAATGCTTACCGTTTATTTATACCTCTCTCACTCAGTCCAACCAACCTAGTTATTTATTCTGTGATTTACCTTGCAGTCAATGACCTCTCGCTCGTTCTCGCTTCAACTGATAATTTTACTTTTTAATCTTATATTTGAGGGCCGTTACCACTATAATAATGAACAAAAAAGCGACAAACTGTTATGACTGTCATTTATATTTGCCACAGTTGGTTGGATATTTCAAATATTTTATCCTGTAAGTTTTTAAAGATGATCTGTTCCTTGAAAAGTTTATGCCAAACATATAGAGGGTCATTAGATTTTTATAGTAGGCCCTACGCATTTAATTAACCAATGTTATTTACTTGGGTCACTATAAAATATTTAACTTAAGTTTATGAGACTGATATTCAAAGTGTACTAGCATCTATATTGTAAAATGCAAATTTATTCGAACTGTTTGCGAGGGCGTATCCTCGTCAATGTCTGAAAGGTAATTTTCCAATGTAACTTTATTGCAGAAACTTTCATTGTCCGTCGTTATCGTTAGGTAATTCGCTTTGCCTTCTTTATCCGCTCGGTAGAGTTTGTGTATTATATGTTATAGATGGATAAATTATCTATACATCACGTAGTTTTGTCATCTGCCCTAGTAATGTGGCTAAGACTTAAAATGTATAGGTGTAAAATTATTTTTGTATGACTTCTGAATCTCCTTGAATGGTAGAAGAGTTTAATAGGTTTAATTAGTATTACAATGGTCTATGTGCAGTGGTTATTACAATAGTTTGCAATAAACACATAACACCTTGTATGGCATCAGAAAGGTACTACCGTATCTTACGGTGACAATCCGCGCTGGGGGCAGAATAAAATATCAAAACCAATCGGTGACTGGCACATAGGCTACATCAAATTAAAGGTCTAAATATAACGTAATATTTACTAAAGAACAATGCCTCGATCGTGACCTCAACTTTGCCATGTAATAATGTGGACAGAATTTTAAAATATAATAACCAACGACAAATTTAGACTTTTGAGTCATGATTACGGAAAATTGCACGAAACGCAAAGATCTTTAAAGTAATTTATGATAGGAATAGAGATTCCAGAATCTCATTATTCCAATTCTAATTTTTATTCCGGAAACTTTAATCACGATTCTCTACAAAGGTGTAAGGAATGAGTTACTGTTTTCTGGCTTACCAGGACTAGAATTGTAGTAGGGGAAATGCTTGTACCTTGGGTCACCCAGGTATTTCTCTCTCCAAGCATGGTATTTCGATTTTTAAGGTAGCAGTGTAGTGGGATACCTGTTTGAACAATTCTCAGCTGACACTCCAAGGTTTAACCCTAGTTGTTGTCTAGACACGAGTGAAAGTATGTTTTTCAAGTGCAAAAGTAAATATTTTTGGACTTAGTTACGGTTTCATTCTTCTTAAAGTAAATTTATTGTGAATACTTTAGTACTTGATTCATAGAGAGGGTCCTTTAGACTTAATTAGTCTATTACACTATTATTAGTTTTGTAGACAAACTAAGTTATTTGTTGAGATAACTTTACCTAAAAAAATATTTCTGTCATCATTGTATCATGGGTCACAGCACAAACACACACCTTGTACCTTGGGCCGGCCCAAGGTACAATACATAATTTCTTACAAGTTATTTGTTTTATTTTACTTGTATAATATACCAATGTACTTGTATTGAATCTTAAATAAATATTATTTGATTTTATAACTTTTACACCTTCCTGTGACAAAATTACGTTATGGTCCAAAATGGCCCAAGGTACAATACGAGGTGGCCAAAGTACAGTAATGGTGGTCCAAGGTACAAGGATTAAACTCTTTTTTATAAATTACTTAAAATAGTAAATATTAAGATAAAATTCTTAAATTAATTTCAAAAGGATCTAATAACACGTTTTATTTAATAAACTTTAAAACAAGTCCAAAACATGACTAACTTTTGAGTTATGATTAAGAGAACGAAACCGACCCAGGTACAAGCATTTCCGTATGTATGTTTATCTTAAGGCAATTTTCAATTTACGTATAATTTGAAAAGAAAATAAAGAAATTATATTAGATAAGTATGATAGCTCCGATAGTTTCTTCAACAGCTGTCAGGCGATGGAAGAGGAAGACGCTCTACAGAAGGACGGCCGCTTGAACCCGTAGATCCGAACTTGTGTAGTCTTGGGGTCACAAGTTAGTTTCTAAGGGTCCAAGCTATCGCCCATGACTTCTCCTGGACTTGACGAGACCGCACCTTGCATTTCATTTTATCAATACTACATGTAATGTAGTGCACATCTCTAGACCTACTGGCAGATAAGATGGTGGTAAAATAACCAAGATGACTGTTGTGCCACAGGTGTACTGAATCCCATAAGAGCAATGGTGTCAATTGCTGCTACAATCGTGGTTGTCGCCACCTAGTATATGGTGGTTAAAAAGTGTTAAAAATCATCATTCTAATCTTTGCTGCCTGCAAGCGTTGCCAACGCTGCTGAAAAAAAACAATTGTTTTCATTTGCGTTGGAGCTTGTTTGTCTTAACTGTAACCATAGTAAGAAATTTAAAAGTTAAAAAGAGTAGAACTTATGATTGAATATTTACCTTGATTGTTAATTTTAAATTTGCTAACCATCCAATGGTGTATTTTAACAAACAAAATGTAAAATAGATTTATAAGGTGTTGTGACGATAAATATCGTACCCGTAGCAACACTGCTTCTCCGATTGTTCAGTCAGCTGTGTAATGGTAAATATTATAACTTGACTTCCGTTTTAGTTTTCACACTTCATATCCGGAACACAAAAAAACGTTGTACCGCTGACCTTGAGAAGCTGTTATGCTTTTTCTCTACCGACCTTGGTTAACAACAGATGCGAGGAGGATTTCTTGAACTCGTCTGGCAGTAAAGTTTTTAAAATGAGTATTATAAACAACCCAATGTTAATTAACCTGTAAATTTACAATACATTATGATCCGCAATACACGATATGCATTTAACCTAAAATTACTTGCTAGTTATGTTTACCTGACAGAATTTTTACCCACTATCAATAGTTTATTATTGTAAACCATATAAACCTTGACACTTTATTTAGTAGAATGTTCATCAATTACAAGGTTTTGGTTAATCAGTAGTTCATAAAAGTTACTTTTGTATGTCTTCACTAAAAAATTAATGTTGCTAAATTGTACCACGATATTATTGTCGTTCGACTCCCAGGAATGGTAACAAGATGTGCTCTTGTGTCCCGAAAAGATGCGTGCAGTCGCTTTAGGCTATAATGCCCTGGGTTCCTTGAAAATATCGAAACTTCAGTAAACTTTCTGAAAATTAAAAATTATTCACATGTTAAACGCCCCTGGTTCATTCATCCCAAATATGACAACCAAATTCATCATGCATTTATGAACCAAAACGAATTCTGTTTTGTAGCATTTACGGTTTTAAACTACTTTCCTATATACTAATCTTATATAAATCTGTTCCACTGTATTGTGCACATATAAATTACAATGTGAGAAAATAATATGTACAAGTAGGTGGTTCATCTATAGATGCAAAATGGTGTTTTGTATTAAAAAATAACATGATTAATTAAAATGGTTTGGTTGAAGGTATTGCAATGGTTGGATTGTTTTGTTAAAATGGATATTGTATACAAACTAAGAAGTTGAACCAATTATGAACAAATGTTTTCATAATTGTGAAACAAATTGTTCTAATTTTTCTTAAATATCACCACTGACATAAATAACAAGTATTATAGTAATACACTGTACACTGCAATTATGATTCTTATTTAAATTCAGCTTACAAGTAAGAATGTGGGATGGTTTTTAATTCAGTAATAGTTAAAAGTCGTGTAAAAAAGTATAACAGTATGCAGTAAGTCCAATCAAAATGTTCTTTTGCCAATCATTTGACCAAGAGCACGAGCCCCTTCGAGTCACCAGAAGCTATCCGCCAGACAGGAATGTGTACTTGTTTGCTCCCCATTCGTTTCAGTCGCAAGTTGCGAATTTTGGTTCAATAAGTTAATTAATTTTTTTCTGTATTTAAGCTATTTTAAGAGTCTTCCTTGCATCTGGGGTTGTAGCGCAGTCATTTATGTAAACTATACTGCTATTAGGCGAAACATTGTATTGTATACCCTTGTTTCGGACTCCGTTTATCAACAGGTTTTCTTGAAACTTATTACCAGTAATCATTAGGTCGAATCGTTGCGAGAGGTCTTATACCCAAAAGGTTTGAAATTGTGAATATATAAGTGTACATTCTTTTTTAGAAATAATTTTTAGTATTTTTATGGTAGTTCCAAATTTTTGTATTACATAATATAATAGTCATATGACGACCACAGGAAAAAAAGGGGGAATGTCCAAAAAAATTTTTTTGGGGTTTCAATGTTTTTGGATTCTTCAAAAGATTGTACATTTAATGGTATTACTATCAATGGCAAAAAGGTTCAATGTCCAAAGGTATAACACATTAAAGTATTAGTAAACAGGAGAAAAAGGAGGACTGTCCATTGTAAATGGGAAAAAGAGAAAAAACTTTTTTGGACATTCCCCCTTCTTATCGTGGAAACTCTGGAAATTATCGTGGAACTTTCTGACAATATTGTATGTTTATATTTTTAAATAAATATTCTGTATAATTGTGGGGTTTTCCATATCTATAACTCATAACAATAAATATTGGCTATAGTTTTGTGTAGATCTGTTATATTTAATATAGCAAATTTTTTGTCCATAACGTTTAACAATGGTTTTTTAGAGTTTTCTCAAAAACTAATTGTTGCGACATTCCCCTTTTTTCTCCTGTGGTCTTCATATTATAAAAATATTATTTTACCCGTCATGGTTATGTAGTTTCAAAGTAGGAACCATAATAAATTAAACAACTTTTTATTTATTTTTTAATCCATGGTTGCCAAATTGGAATGCAGAGTCATAAATTATTTGAATTATGTACAAATAATTTGGAAATAATGAAAATTTTTGATCTTCTTGTTATCAGCGGATACTAACAATTTGGTTTGACTTCATCGCCTCAAATACTGGTATTCATTTGTAAGGTCTTAAGCATAATCTTAACTATGAAACATGTTATCTATTATTTAACGTATCTTTTAATAGAGCTTGTCAAATGATGCGAAATAAAATGATTTAGTAAATCCAAGCTAATTTATTAACGTAAATTTGTAACCAATGTAAATTATCCTTGAACAAAATTTCATCCCTATAGTAATTTGTAATTATAAATAGGTTAAGCAGGGTTCATTTTAGACTTAAACCCATATTGTAATTAATATACTATTTTCAGTGTACCGGGTGATCCAAAAGTCAGTTTATAGAGTAAATGTATTTGTTAGAAATAATCAATAACCACTAGCCTACTTGTAGCATTTATTGTTACGATTCCCCACGTACCGTGTTTAATTGAAAAAGCATGTGCCTACAATGTAGCCAATCCATACAACATTACTGTATGTTCAATTTTATATTCAGTATTAGGCCTACTCAGTGAACTGACTTTTGGATCATCCGCATGTTTAGGCCTAAGTGTATGTAAAAAATGTTAATTCTAGTCTATACTCTATACTGTACTTTAAGTCATCTTCGCCTTTCGGCTAGTAGCGCAGTCGGCTATGTTAACTATGCGGCTTTTGGGCAAATCATGCTATTTTATCCCTCTGTTTTGGACGAAGTTTTTCAACCAATTTTCTCTTAAATTTTTAATCGTTTAGTTGAATAGTCGTTTCTACTAATACCATTCATTTTTACCATACCAGGTATAAAGAACCTAGATCTAACCTTAATCTACAAGGAAACATATACTTTTCCAAAAATATCCAAGAAAGACCCTCTGAATGAGGGGAATGCAAGGTATATTTTTAGTGTTTTTACAAGGGTGAAGATGACTCTTAATAGCTATCAGAATAGAATAAGCTTAATTAATAGCTAAACAGAATAGAAGCATATATTCTTTGTTATTAACACGTTTATTATTTTGTTTAATATGTAAGAGCTAGCTAGTTTTAATTCACCGTTAGAAGTTTGACTCCAGGAGGCCCTGAAGGTGCGGACCGCCTTCGCCAGCGTGTGTTCATAGGTCCCCGTGGTGAGGTAGTAGGTTGTATAGTATAGCACTACATCATATTTGGGAGAACTGTACAGCCTGCTAACTTTCCATAGGGTACCTGCCTTCGCCAGTCTTCAGTTGTCTTCAAGTCATCACACTATCTTCGTAAGCAATGTTATACCAGTCAGATGGAACGAGCGAGTCCAACAGTATGACGGCAATAGCATTAATGTATATGTAGGACTTTAAATCTCGACCTAGACTTTCTCTCTGGGTCGTCTCATTACAGAAATCTTTGAACAGATTTAACTTCCTAGGCTTCTATCATAAAAAAACCATCATGGTATTCCACAAAATTTTACTGTAAAAACGTCAAGAAAAGGTGGAATATGTAGGTTAAAGCATTTTAATTTTTCCTGTGATTTTTTTATTTCCCACCGTTTTCTACCCTGTAATCAATTCGAGGTCCAGATTGTAACATTTATCTTCTAGTGGAGACCTTTAATTTGATGTACTTAATCTGTATTAGACATGGACTAAACGAAAACGTTTTAAGATGTTCAAGGTACATTTATACAGATGCTTCATCATTTAGTATAGTTATTTAAGATGTTCTTCAGACTCCCAAAGGTCTTCTCTATGGTGCTTCATCATTTAGTATAGTTATTTAAGATGTTCTTCAGACTCCCAAAGGTCTTCTCTATGGTGTAAAGTACCATGATTTACTTTGATGAAGTATCTTTGTATGCTAACACTAATCCATGAAAGGTTTCCCGCATCAATTTGTTCGTATTCAACAAGTTTTTCAAAATGAAAAATAATCATATAATATAGTACAATGTGTGACAAATAAAAGAGAGAAATGACATTTTAAATTTTCCATGTTAAGCATATTTTCATACATTTGAAAAAAATGTTCCCCCACCGGCGCCGTTTGCCACTAAATCTTTATAATACTAAAAGTGTTTGTTAGATAAGAAAATTCTGCGACTTATAAAAAATATTTAGCTTTAAACACAAGTGAAATACACGCTGAAACTTGTAGTGTACGCGGTAGATATACAATGGAATCAGGCGAAGCTGCATGACGTTCTGAGATTAGCACTTTTACCCCTTTTTAACGGTCATACAAAGGATCAGTGGGGTGAACAATCATTGTAATGAAAAATGGTGTAAAAAAATACTATTAGATGAGGGTGGTTCGCTGATCATGGGGATCGATCAGATGGGGATTCAACTTCGGGAACTTGAAATGGTAATAATTTTGTCATCGTAAAAGTTACAAATATCAGGGCTTGCAACAGGTTTTTTTTGTTATTTTTTTGCTCTTGGTTATATAAAAAAATGGTTATTTATTTTACTTTTTGGAGATTTTGGTTATTTTTTAGGGAAATTAGGTTTGTATTGATCAATTTTGATGAAGCTAGTAAAAACTAAATATATTTTTTTTTAATAAGAAAAATGAAAAAGTAAGAAGAGGATGGGGAAGGTTTTGGGGACAAAATTATGTCCCCTCGTAAAATTAGAGGTTTACCCCCGTTTGCTCAGCATTTTGCTCCATGACAACCACTGACATGTACACCAACTCACTACACTATACTATTAGAGGCTGCGCTAGTTGCGATATCTGCTCACAAAAGGATGCAAGACTGAGAAGTATTACTACTGCATCTAGTGGTTGAAACAGGTTGGGGCGTTTTTCCAAATCACATTATTTTGCATGCCAAGAATCTTTTTATTTTTTACAAATATTTTTCAATATGAGTTTGAAATGGTAAAATTACGTATATTTGAAGTTTGTAATATTTTATTAAACAAATATGTGTATTTTAACAATTTTTGCCGTCGTTGATGTAACAAGAAGATTCTGGTTCTTTCCCAGTTAAAATAACGCTATCATCAGCTTTATTTTACACTGAACTTAAATGCGTCACTAAATTTACTAGTAGGACGTTTATTCTGCGTGTATGGGGATGAACGGACTACAGATATGCAACCCTATATTTAGGTAATTAAAAAATTAAATGGAACACCTGCCAATACCCGTAGTGTATTAAGACGCACAAATAAATTCATACACCTACTAATATTTGCGTTAGGCTCTTAATTATTTGATTAACGCTTGAAAGCATTATAAAAAAAGCTTTATACTTTGAAAACGACTTACTGTATAAAAGGATAATCTGTTTATTGCGATACTTTTACACTTTATATCACAGTTAAAGTTAGTTCGTACGATAGCACAACAACATAACCTTTACCACGAAATGTTTCTTTATGTCACTTCTGACATTCTGTGTACTTTTGCCGCTGTCAGCTGATCGGTCATTGATTTACGTTTTTTTTCTTTTGGGCTGGAAGTAATTTATTGGTTTAAATCATTACACAATTTATTAGCATTATTATTACTTCTTAAACATCTCTTGTTGTTTGTGCCAACAAATTCTATTTCTTTAAAATTTCTAATAGTTTCAAATCTCTTATCTATGCCTGACGCTTCGACGTTGGTTAAACGCAAACAACTCAAACATCACTAAAACAGTCTCCAATGTATTTCTTATGGGAAATTAAATCACGGATCCACAATTAATTAGTGGTCAGAATTTAAGTTCAACAACCAACTGGAATCTACAAATTACGCATAAAATATACCTCTTAAGATTGTTGATCTGAAACTTCCTTCGAAAGTTATCGTCGGGCATTGAAATCGGATTTCATCAATACAGTGAGGCACTGTGAAGTGAAGCTCATGTGTTAGGATTTCCGCCCTCTTCGATCCGTTCATTCAATTAAAAGTGATATCCCTGCGGTTTCCTAGGTTATGCAGCCAATTTAGCTTCTAGTGACATAAAGCATTTCACAGAAAAAAAATCGTAAAATCATATATTCAAATAAAATACTGTATTTCTAAATGGAGTAAACAGCAATCTGAGAGGCGAAAACATCACTTTGGTAATTTTTCATGAATGAAGTTAAATTTTTTCTCTTCGGAAGCTGAACAATAAATAATATACAATAATATATTTCGTTACAAGGGCCCGAACATGGCGTTTTGCCGGCCTCAAGATCGTGTTTCAAGTTCAAGACGAAGTCGAGAACTTGAAACGATCGAGAGTAGGCAAAACATTTCTGCCCTAGTTACGAACGATATTTTTCATGGGTGATGTCGAATTGGGCCCGCGGTCAGCTAGGGTTGTAAAAAGGACTGTTGAATTGGGCCCCGATTCTGTTCGGAGGCAGTGTTGAATTGGTTCCATACCTTAACAATCATGACTTTACAATTGTCTAGGATTAAAAAGTGCGCAAATGATGAACGACCGTCTAATGTCTATTTGTACAATTGAAACGTCTCCTTTTTAAATCAATATAAATAATCGTGTAGTAATATTTCATTTGTGCACACAATTATAAATACCCTCTGGCCACACAGAAGTTCAGCATATTTTAGTCGTTTGAAACATCTCCTTTTTATACACATATAAATATTGTGTGCCTACATTATGTTTAAAATTATTAATGTTATCATTATTTGAATTCAATACATGTGATTTTTAACACCCTACAAGTTTTAAAAGTTTCAATTATATTCTTATAGAAGAAGAGCAAGTGATTTAACATTAGTTTAGCTATTGTAATAACAAATAATAGCAAATCAAACATACATGCTAGTAAATGTTTCAATTGAGAGATATTAAAGTAACTAATAGAGTGAACTGGGTCCATATCAATTGAAATTTTGGTCGATCTATAGTAATAATTGAGCCAGGGCCGGTCTTGTCGTCCTCAACCAGGGCGACACACCTACTTTTCGGCGCCCCGGGCAGAGAGGCACGATCCCCGATGTCACCTTTGCGTCTGAGTCGCTCCTTCCGAGGATCTCTGGCTGGAGGGTTGTGGAGGACTACACGGGTAGCGACCACCAATACGTCGTGTTTGACCTGCATGATCAGGCAAATCGTCGAGTTTCCGCATCTCGGGAAGGGCCACGCCGGTGGAACACCAACAAACTGGACGTGGTCAAGTTCACCGAAGTCATCTCTCGGGGAGCGCAGGGGAATCCTGGTGAGGCTGGGGCCGAGGCACTAGTAACATCCACGATGGAACTGATCGTCTCGGCCTGCGACCAGTCTATGCCGCGAAGGAAACCCCGACGCGACAAACAACCCGTTTACTGGTGGACTGAAGAGATTGCGGAACTCAGAAGAACATGTTTAAGAACTAGACGAGCCGCCACAAGAGCGAGAATCCCCGCAGACAGAGTTCGTAAGTCGGAGGCCTATAAAGCTGCGAGAAAATCTCTCCGCCAGGCGATCAACAGGAGCAAGGCGAATAGCTGGAGGAGACTTCGTGACGACGTTGATTCCGACCCCTGGGGCCTGGGTTACAAACTTGTAACACAGAAACTCGGCGCCCGCTCTCCACCTTCCATCATGGAGGGCGCCACCATGGGGAGGATCGTCGCTGCGTTGTTTCCTGAACATCCACAGCGACCGCCGGTTGACTTCGGACGGGTAGAGGACGTTCCACTCTTCACTTTCGAGGAGCTAGAAACCTCCGTTCTCTCCCTGAAGAGCAACAAGGCTCCTGGCCCGGACGGGATTCCCAGTGAGGCTTTAAAGAAAGCATTTTTAATCAACGCTGACTTGTTGTTGAGAATGTACAATGCCTGTTTGGTAGAAGGGGTGTTTCCGGCTCCCTGGAAAACAGCCAGGCTTGTACTGATCAGCAAGGGCAAAGGTGATCCCGAGCTGCCGTCGTCCCACAGGCCTCTCTGCATGTTGGACACGGCTGGAAAGCTGTTCGAGAAGCTGATCCGTTCCCGCCTGACTTCTGCCGTGGAAGCTGCCGGGGACTTATGCCCCCGTCAGTACGGCTTCAGAAAGGGACGGTCAACGATCGACGCTGTCACCGAAGTTCAGAGAGCTGTGGAGAGAGCCGAGAGCCACAACCATTTCTCCCGCCGAGTAGTGCTTCTTGTTACGCTTGATGTCAAGAATGCCTTCAACTCTGCGAGGTGGGTCGATATGCTGGATGCGCTTCGCAACACCTTTCGTATTCCTGCATATCTGTTGCGGCTCATCGAGGATTATCTACGGTCTCGAAGCCTGATTTATGACACGAGGGACGGAACGCGGACGATGGAAGTCACTTCTGGTGCCGCACAAGGTTCAATACTCGGCCCGGATCTCTGGAACGTTGCCTATGACAGCCTCCTAAGGTCCGAGATGCCTGAGGAAACCACTTTGGTTGGGTACGCCGATGACGTCGCAGCTCTCATTGCTGCACGCAACGTTGAGCTGGCCCAACTGAAGTTGAACCGAGTTATGCGGGTGGTCAACAACTGGATGTCCGATCACGGTCTCTCACTTGCTCTCAGTAAGACGGAGATCGTGATTCTCACGAAGAAGAGGATCGACACCGTCGTCCCGTTTCGAGTGGGAAGGGAGGTGGTCACATCAACTCGTGCCGCCAAATACCTCGGGGTTATGGTGGACACCAAGTTAAGCTGGAGGGATCAGATCTTCCGTACGGCGGACAAGGCCGCTAAGGTAGTGACTTACCTTAGTAGGCTGATGGCCAATGTCGGGGGTCCCCGATCCAGCAGAAGACGTCTGTTGATGTCCGCGGTCCAGTCCGTGCTTCTTTACGGGGCAGAGGTGTGGGCAGGCGCTCTAGATAAGGAGTGCTACAGGTTGCGACTCGCCCGGGTTCAGCGTCAAGCTGCGCTCCGGGTGTGTTCCGCCTACCGGACAGTGTCCGAGCCTGCCGTCCTGGTGGTCGCCGGAGTCATCCCTGTCAAGCTCTTGGCAGGGGAGAGGAAAGCGATTTATCAGAGACAAGGCGAGATCGGCAAGGACACGGCAAGAACAGAAGAGCGCTCCCGAACCTTCCAGCAGTGGCAACACAGCTGGGAGCACGACACCCGAGGACGATGGACTGCGCGACTTATCAAGCAGGTCCAACCATGGGTGGAACGGCGGCATGAGGAGGTGGGTCTACCTGACCCAATTTTTGACAGGTCACGGCTATTTTCGGTCGTACCTGAACCGGATGGGAAAGACCGGTTCACCGGACTGCATTTATTGCCCGGGTGTTCCCGACGATGCGGAACACACATTCTTCCGCTGTCCCCGTTGGGAAGGGCCCCGCCTGGAGGCCACACAAATCTTTGGTGCATTTTCGGTGGACTCGGTCTGCCAAAAGATTTTGGAGGATGAGGGCAACTGGGATTGTTTGTCACAGTTCGTCCGGGGCATCCTCCTGGAAAAGAAAACCGATCTGGACCGCGAAGTGGCCCAGATCCCTTGATCGAGCGGCTGGATAAGGAGCGAGCCCCACGGGCGTAAGCCAAATTTAGGCCTAGCCTGACGTAATGTGACAAACAATTCCAGGTTAGATTCCTAAAGAGTAGAGGAGGTTTTTTAGTGGGTAAACCCGTTTTTAGGGGAGCCCCACACTACAGGCTGGCCACCTGTGTGCGTAATGCATTTTTCCGCCTCTCCCTCAAAAAAAAAAAAAAAAAAAAAAATAGTAATAATTGAAAGACGAAAGTACAGACCTTTTAATAAATTCCATGTTTTATTATTTTTTAAAAGTTTAATTGTATTTTCTTTTATTGTGTTGTTTTTAATTCTATCGTACATTAAAAAACGAAAATCTGACCACTTACAAAACAAATGTTGCCCGGCCCGATCACCTAGCAAATAATAAATGTTGCCCGACTGACCAGGGGCCCAATTCAACTGGACCCTTCGAGGGTTGACGGTAATCCGAATAGGAATATTTTGACCGTGGGCCCAGTTCACCCGTGTCCTTTTTCATCAAACTACACTACACAATAAATTCTAAACAAATGAAAATATATTTTTATTCGAACATAACAAACAAAACATAAAACCCACCCTCGTCAAAAAAAAAAAAAAAAAAAAAAAAAAAAAATTGACCATTGGTGGCAATGGATGTATGCCTATTTGCACTAGGGGTCAAATTGGAGACTTACCGCTGTCATTTGGGACGGAGCAAATTTCGTCTATTAGGACTACCTATACGCTACATTTTTTTCAGCTGCCGCTTGCGATTTCAATGACGAAATATTGTGTCAGCTTTTGGACAATGTTTGCGAATATGATGTTATTTAAGTATTATTTCAGTACAAAAAGGCTAAGTTGTTTAGTACTATTATTGTTGGGTGAGAAATAAATTAAATGAAACTAGAGGTATTCGCAGTGCTCTTATAGGGGATACGCTATATAAAGACATGGCAAGCTCCAAGCCAGGGAAGATAAAACTTGCTCGTTTTAAGTACAGACAAACGATAGACAATCAAAATTCTGAATAAAAAACAAACAAGCTGTATAACTCATTCCTCACATTAAACACTAAAAAGTGAACGTATGGTATACAGTAACCAAAACAAGTTACATTGTCAAGTTTGATTTTTTAGATTAGGTAGAGAGTACACTATAAAACTCCCCCTCAACTGAAAATTCCTTCAGATTTTTCTCAAAACTGGACGATCTCATATTCTTTATTTCCCGCTGAATTTGGTTGGAAAAGATAGGACCGGATTATTCTATTCCACTTTTAGAAAACTCCAAACTATATTTTGGAGTGCAGAGATCGTCACCATACTTTGGAGGATATCTGTGGTTTGCGTCAACTGGAAAATCCTTGATTTTTTTCAACGTGGAAAGGACTATTTTATACAGGGTGAGTTTCTTAAAGTGATCTATTTGCCAACTTGTTTATTCTATATTTGACAGTATACTTCTTATGGGGGACCCCCTTTACTTTTTTATTTTACTTTCAGGTATGTATTTTTTCCAAAATTTCCCGCCATTTTTCCAATATGGCGGCTAACTTTAAAATTTCGTAGGAACACCCTACATTTTATGGTGTTTTTGAAATTTCCATGTAATTTTAAGACTTTATTATTCTTTGCCGTTTTCTCTAAACCTAACCACTCTAAACTCTAACCAGGTTAGGGAGCTAGAGGCAATGAAAGTTCAGTTTTAGTTCTATAAGAATGACATGGGACAAACTTTATTTGCCCATATCTCCGAAACCATTGATTAAAATAAAAATTATCAAGAATAAAAATGTCTTATATTTATATTTTAAGAACTATTTTTCATAATAACAAAAACATTTTAGAAAATTTTATTTTTGCCCGCCATATTGGAAGGAAGTTAATTTATCCGTAAATGATAATTTTTATGAGTTAAATGTTCTTAAAACATCAATTTGAGACATTTTTATTCCTGAGCATTTTTATTTTTATTTTAATCAATAGTTTCGTATTTATGGACAGATAGCTTGCCCCATGTTATTCTTATGGAACTAAAAATGAACTTTAATTGACTCTACCTCCCTAACAATTAGGTTTAGAGAAAAATGGCAAAGAATAAAAGTCTTAAAACACACATGGGAATTTCCAAAACACCATAAAATGTAGGGTGTTCTATAAGAAATTTTAAAGTTGGCCGCCATATTGGAAAAATGGCTTGAAATTTTGAAAAGTGAAATACATACCTGAAAGCAAAATAAAAAAGTAAAGGGAACCTCCATAAGAAGTACAGGGAGCCCAGTCGTCCTACATTTCCTACTTTTCCTACTAAAAAGTAGGAAAGTAGGAATTGTCCTACTTTTAGAAAATTTGTCCTACTTTCCTACTTTTTCAGATCTGTTTTAATATTTCAAAATTTATTTCCAGAGTTAAAAGTTTTTGAGTGCGCGTAACATTTTTGAAGTCGTGCAAGGTTCTAAATATAAAGCTGTAAATAAAAGTTAAATAGACTTTTATAATATTGGGTACCACAAATCCCTTTGTAAGTGTCTTAATACAACTTTTGACTTTGGATTGTTCAGCTGCTTTCCACAATTGTTTTAAACTTATCCATAATTTGTTAGGAGGCCCATTGTAATAGATTGTTGTATAGTAAGTTCAAGCTCGTCATGGAGAATCATAATACAATTGTCTATTTTAAGACAAGTAGGTGTTTTTAAAAAGGTGGCTTTTTTAAAGGCGCTTAAATGATCAAACTTAAAACATTTTACCTCAATTTTACAAAACTTAGAAAATTTATCAAATTTAATTTTCTAACTAAAATTTCAACACAATATAGCAATATTACAAACACGCAAAAACAAAAACAATGGACAGAATGAAATTTTTCTTACACAAATATGTTACTTTTCATCGGTGCAAAAAATAGTTTTCTTATAAAAAATTTATTTATTAAATACTTTGGTCACAAGGGCCTACAATCTGCTGACAAAATAAGCAGCACAACTTAAAGCACTTGCGAAGCCTTTTGAAACAACTTATAATTAATTACTTACTGTGAATTACAGTAGGCTTCTTCCTTATTGCCTTTTGGCAGGGCTGTATTTCTAAATAGGCTGAAAAGGCTATAGTCTATAGGGGCAAAGTTTTAGGGGGCACTTTATCAATTTACTAAAAATTAATTATCAATTTAACAGAAACTTCTTTAGGCCCATCTTTCGGATTTAAAGTGTATTAATTTGAGGAAATCTAAATATTTTATTCTTTTCATACCAATTTACTCTACATAATCTTGTAGCACATTTTTCATGCTTCAGGGTAACTTAATCGTTGTAACGACACTCACAGTTTGTATAAAGCCCAAAAAGAGGGAACTACACTAGTGCTCCCAGTGTTAGGATTCGCAACTATTTTTTTTAACTATTTTTCAACTATTTTTTTTGCGAATAGATTGGTCAAAAAATAATGACCACAAACGGTTTTGATTTTATAATAACCTCCCCCATGAAAAATGTGATTTTTTTATGGACGGAACAAAAATTTACCGCACTTGGCTGGCCGAGCTGTTCTGCCAAACAACCAAACTCCCGCCAACATCAGAATCCAGTAAAAAATTGTGGTAGTTGTGTTGTGAATTTAAACCCCAGGGACCACTAGCATCTTCAGCCCCAGACTTCCTAGATTTTAGAGTGTCACAACTGTTTGATAATGTTAGACTGTGACGCTATTGCAAGACATCTTTTAAACTTCTCTTGTTTTTTCTTATCTTTAACTTAAATAAGCCACTTTTATTTATAAATGAATGCTTTTTGGTATTTTATAAAGTCTTATTTATTTTTTGTTTTTTAACTTTACTAAGTTGAGGCTCTAGGATGAAAGTATTAGGTAGGCAATTATCTAGGGTATTAATTTATTTCGAATCAAATTTTATTTTAAGACATATCATTCATTATGCTGGATCCGCGCTTTTTCCATATCTTATAGCTCTAATGTTGCCAGTCAGTGAATCGTATTTGCTATGAAAATGGTCCTATTGTTTATTTTCTCAAAAGTTTTACGTTTACTTACTCATTAAATTTTAGGTCTATGAAAATGTATCAACTCAATTTGCTTCAATTCAAATTTCATTTTAAATTTAAAGTTGTTTGAAGTATGTTTTGTAGCTCGTGACAAAACCAAAAGCTCGCGCTTGGTGCCTATGTGTCTAGTACAAGTTTTCAGAATAATTTTGGCCTAGTTGTTTGTATGGTCAGTGGTTTTGTTTTAATTTTGTATCGTTTTCACCCTGTTGCGACCCAATTGGATTTATAATTTATTTTAAGTGTATTTATCACATTTTCAAAGTCCTACTTTTGTCCTACTTTTAAGCAAAAATGTCCTACTTTTCCTACTTTTTGAGGCTCTAAAAGCGCTGGGCTCCCTGGAAGTATACTGTCAGATATAGAATAAAAATTAGCTATTGGATCACTTTAAGAAACTCACCCTGAATATGAAAGTGGAGGGGAGGGCAAGAATACCAATTTAGCGGAAAATCCCTCTGTACGAGTGTAAAGGAGGCATCCCTTTTATGATACGAACAGCTCTTTTCTAATCTAGAAAGACCTTTTGGGCAAGGGGAGACCTACCCTACACTTCTATTCCATGTGTCATTGCAGAAAAAAACACCCATAATAAATCACAAGGAGGGCATTGAAATCCAAGAGTGTATGTGGTGGCTTGAGTGCATAGGTGATTCGACTCAGCCTACTACTCAGATGTTATATTATAGTGTTTTTACTCAGATGTGTTATGTGGAGTTAGCTTGACAAACTGCTAACCACGGTTATCCCTAGGAACTTTACTGATGGGCCCTCATTGATTTCAAATGACGCAAAAGAAATATCTTTTGGATTTTTATGGACTGTAAAGATTGGAATGAAAACTGTTTATCGGAGTTCAAAATAAGATTGCTGATAACTGTGTCTGGAGTGCTTGTAAAGTTTTGTGACTCTATAATACAGATCAGACGGAGGACCTTCAAACAGAAGGCTAATGTCATCTAGTGTTGAATTTGCCGAAGGAAGATGTTTCACAAGATCATTCACATAAATTATGAACATTAAGGACCCTAAAATGTTTCCTTGGGACACCGCCACATCTGGCAAAAGTCATATAATTCCAGTAGTATGCTTTACTAGTTCACGGAGATTAAAAGACATCAATATGTGTATTATCTTTACAACACTATAGAGTCAGCAGAGTATGAAAAGTTTAGATTCTAGTCTCCGCATATTAGATTGGACTGTATTGATTCGTCTCAGAACGTTATTCAAAACCCCTTAAAATTTCAAACATTTAAGTTTTACTAGTTTAATTTTACTCATAATAGCTGTTTTGGATTATGCCCGTAGCTATCACAGAATGTGATTGTTTTGTGTAAAGTTTACTTGTAAATGCACCAATGAACAATTTCTCACTGCAGTCAGGAGCTGTAACACAAGCAAATAAATACAAACTTATAGTTGAAAATTTTCTGGTTAAAACTATGTACAAGGTTAACAATTAAAAATTCAAAACAAATTACATCACATCACAAAACTTTTTACTAAGTCAAGCTAACTATTTACATTAAAGATAGCATATCTTTTATTATGACAGTATATGAAAAACCACCACAAGTACCAGATCTTCGACAAAACGTCGTTACAAAAGTGAAATCATGGATTATCAACTGCTCATCCTCGTGCAACCAGTGATCAGTGAGACAGAGAATGTCAGAAATGTATACAAAACCAAATAAGTAGGGACATCCCATGTAAAAAAAAAAAAAAAAAAAAAAAATAGTTTTACTCCCAAAACCAGAGTTAAATAAAGAGCTAATGCTGGGATTACTTCTTCTTATTGTCACGGGAAGAGCTCTTTTTACCTCTTAAATGTCAAAATGAGCATATTTGTTTACAACAAATCAAAACGCAACAAACTTCTGTGAAATTATTCTGGTCATCTGTTTCCATTAAACCAATCAGCTTAATTCTTTACTAAAAATTGTATTGTACTGGTGCTATCTGTGTTTTGAGGACGGCGTCCTCACTTCCCGTAAGGATGTCCTTACTTATTTGTCTTTGTGTACATTGATGTTAATCGGCTGGCCCCTGGAGACACATAGCTTATGTATTATATCGAGTTCTCCTTATGTTAAGGTGGCACATAAAGAAAACTATACTGCCTAGATCATCTAGTACAAGTGCGGTTAGTGACACTTACAGTATTTGAAAAAGGTTTTTCATCGGTGACATTTGTGGTAGGTGGTAAAGGAGGAAGTCATCCAAGAAAGCGAGCGATCGCGGAAAGAAGACTTCATTTCTAGGAGTTTGCGTGATCGAATATACAGGATTGGGAACTGGTGAAAATTTATATAAGCGAGATAATAATAATTTTCGTTTAAAATAATATACAGTATATACACATATGTTCATGTATAAATATTTTTAATACCAACATAGTGTGCCCTTGTTATTAATAATTTGCTGTATAAAAGACCGATTTTAAAGATTTCTTGCCATGACGAACCAGATTTGCGAAAATTAGATCAAATAACTTAGTATTTCGAATCAATAACTTAGCAGTTAAGAAATTTCGATTGATTTTTTCTCGAAGATATTCTTATGGACAATCAACACAACACAACAATAACACTTTTATTATGCTCAATCTAAGAAATGACGTGATTATGGTTTGTGTATACTCTTCATTAGATGGGTATGAAAAGTACATGCCAATATCACCTACATACATGGTATTTATGCAAATGGTGTTTAAATAGATCACTAAATTCTATTGGGAATATGATTACATGGGTCTTATGAGACACATGTGTTTTCCATAGCCTACAAGTTAAGCGGACACGTACGTCCGTCGCGTTGTTTGAAAATGAGTGAGAATCAAAAAGCTCTCCTTCAACTCATGGTTCACAATTGTGATTCGGGATTATGAAAAAAATGTTTTCTTTTTACTCTAAATAATCATGGGATTCAGGAATTTGAATAATATAGGTGAACTTATAGCTACTGACTTTGGTTACCGTATCTACGACCAACTTTGTTAAATCACTGCAATAAAAAATGTCGAAAATTTATAGGTTGTAGGCGGTCACCCATCCAAAACGTTACCCGGTGTTGCTTGACCTAATAGTCGCTCTCAGTCACATACGATCAAACTCTTTTGAGGTTAGGCACATATAGAAACTAAAACAAGAATCGTAATGGAACAATCAGCTGATGTGCGAATCGCCTATTTTTAATTTAAACTCTTCTTTTATCAAATGCCGAGCTCTCATTAGTCTAGAACTTTTATTTTAGTGTGAAACATGTATCACAAGGCTCTCATCACGCAATTGGTTTGATTTAATTTAAAAATAATAATGCATCTATATAATGTTACATGTTATATCATTCATTATTGGTGCTTATTGCAATGGGGGTTAGATAAACTGAATTAAATACTATTTCTGTTATAAGTGTTTCAAAGATAAATCTACAGCTAAATTAGAATCTGATGTATCTAAAAACGGTCTTTAGAAACCAAACAACTTAAACAAATTTTATATTAAATTCATGTTTGTGATCCTCAATTTAATTAAGACTCATGCTATGCGAATGCAATAAAACCAATCCAAAATCTGTTTCAAAAATGATAAAAAAATAAACGTCTTATTTGTTCTAAAATGTGTTTCCTTACTTATAAAAGTACGATTTAATCTCAAATTGAGATCATACGCCTGACAGAAAATTTACCTTCCTTACGAGGAGTAAAAAACAAGTCTTATAGCCGTCAACAGGGGTTGAGATGTAGCAAATCCAAGATTTGGTCAGAATGCCATACAACACCCATAGCCCACCTCAAAAGGGTGGGTTGTTAAAAAATTGCACCCTTTCAAACTTTGAATCTTTGAAATTTAGAAAAATCACATAGCCTAATAATAATTAACTTTTAAACTGCAATAACATTTTATATTCGACATTCTCTCCAAAACATTTTAAAGTACTATACTTTGAATAAAAAAATATTATTATTTTTTTACTTTTTACTAACTATTTATATAGCATGATATAATTCCACCCACATCTACCTAAAAAGAAAATTCAAATTAATAGTTTTCTTATTTCTAGTTATAACCCACATTAACTCGTACAATAACATGTATACGTAACTTGCTATATTGAGATTATATGGCTAAGTGCCCACAAAGTCTTGCCCTCATAAAGAAACAGAATATTATGAAAAAATTATGGTAAGATAACGTTTAATTGTACGTTTTTACAAGTGACTATATAAGTTTTTTGCAGCAAGGTAAAACTCAATACACCTCTTTGTGTGCACCTCGGGTTACTTTTAAAACTAGCAACTATTTAATTCGTTCCACGTTAGGTTAACATGCCCTAAATGACACACACTGCCTCTTTTAAAAAGTGTGCATACAACACCTTGATACTCTTTACATTAGGTGCACATTTTCAAAATAATCACATGACAAGTCTGTCTTTGGGCAGTAATATGGGAGTGAGTTTCGTGGATCCATAAGACACACTGTCACTCCTCTTGCTGACTCACTATTTATGATTTGTTTTTGTACTTAATTGTAAGTAAACTGCATTGTTCTCAATCAGCTGAGTTTATGTACCACGAACTTAATTAAAAATAAAAACATAACTAGATTTAAATTAGCTTTTAAACGTGAAGTGTAATATGCGTGTGAATCTAACGGTTCCCGTACAACAAAGCTATTAAATATGGGCAATACTTTGTGAACACCCGGGTGTTATTGTAATTGTTTATTTTTTATTAAAGCTTTGACTATTTCAGATTTGCTTTTTTCTTTCGTGTAACAAAACGGTGTCTTGACATTACCATCCTTAACCGAAGAATCTATATCTTCTCGCTTTATTAAGACCTCTATTGTTTTAAGTCATTCGCCATAATGTAGTAGTAACGTTTTATTTTCATAGTCTTATAAATTGATTCCAGTTGTATAATTTACAGTAACTAATAATTTTGTTTCTTTTGTTTCAGATATGCTGTGGGGGTGTGGTCGTGCTAAAAACGCTTGAAATGTAAGAAGTGAATATTAAACGCGCAAAAACATTATTAGACATGAAATGTTTTCTCAGTAAAACTAAATAAATAGATGTGATTTTTGTAGTTGGTAAAAACGATATTTTGTCAAATTTATACTAATGCTGGTTTCGTATTTAAAGGTGAAGGCTTATTTGACCTATTAATTACTAAAAAATAACTGTTGACAATTTAGATTGAATTCTTCGATAAAATTCACCTTAAGAAAAAACTTGAAAAATATGACCTTTGTATTGCTTTGTTAAATAAAATTTTATAAATATTTAGTTAATCGAAATTTTGTTTTAAATAATACTCAACGGGATAAAAAGTAAATTTGTAATATAGAGAAAGGTATTTAAATTATTTTGATCTAAATTATTTGTGAAGGGATACATATTTTAAAATTGTAAATTAGAGAGGGATTTTTGTGGAAAATAACATTGGAACGTGCCTACATAGAGAATAGGTGCTAAATTTTATATTAGTATTAAGTATGATGTCAAGATTTACACTATCATAGAAATATTAGATTGTGTTTTACCCTTTCATTTCATGGAAAACATTTGAAAACCCAATACCAGTTAAACATCCTTGTCTATACAATGCAGTCTGAGGATATATTGATTTTGTAGTACATTATTATTATTATTTGGTAAAAGATGCAGATCAGCAAGTCTGTATTTTTTCTTACGCAAACAATCTTCTTCACATACTTGTATGTACCGTATTAACAAACCTGAAATATGTGTTTAGCGCATTACTCTATTAGTTTCTATTCCGTTTGTAAAAAAATTAAATATATAAAATATTTTCAAAAATTAATTACCTACTAAATATGTTTTGATTTTTTCGAAATTATAAATTATCAGAAGGGCATACTGAAATTTGAACAGATTTTGGAAAACGCAGCCTCTAAATGCATAATGTTGTCAAACCTGTCTCACGCACGTATAAGAAACTTCCAACCGCGTTCAAAACGTGAGGTACTTATCATGTTTTTTTTTTTTGTTTTTTTTTAATTTTCTCCATATTAACCCAGAGTCGCGTTTTTAGTGCAAAGACTTTCTGGAGTTCCAAACCCATTCCATCAAATTTATTAACGGTATTTAATTTGCTGCGCTAAACTCAAAATATCTAAAAATAAACTCAAAATATCCATCTCAAAACGAAAATATAAATACATTGACATCATGTGAAGATGATAATAGCTAAATAACTAGCTAGTCTTGGTTACTTGTCACATATTCACATACTTGAATCGTTTGTTTAAGCTTATTCCTCATTCATAATTGATCTAAAATATTTCCTTCTTGCGTGTCTATTATTTATATTCTCGATCTGGAAACCCCAGTTTATATAATAATTTAGTCTTTAAATGCCTCTTTTATTGATTAAGTTTGAAATTTGTAATATAAAAATAACAAATATTACTTCAAACTGGATATTGAATCCCCCCCCCCAAAAAAAATAAATAATTAAATAAATAACAACACCAAAATTTCTCTAGGTCTTTCACTTATTTCAGGCTGTATTTTATTTGGGCTGAATATTTTAAAGACATAAATAACATTTTACCTTTAAAATATAATTTTTCATTCAAGTAATTTCAAATCATCGTTGAATTAATTTTTCCGATAAAATTAAAATGAACTGTTTAGGGTATATTTAAACTCTATATTGCAAAGGAAATCGACTTTATCAGGTGTCAAACAGAGACCCTTCATATAGCTCAAGATTACAGAATTAAATGATAGAACATAACATACCCTGATACCCTGTAGGAACCATTGAACTTTTCCCGTTTCGTAGTGTTCCTCAATTAAATCAAACACATTTTATTGTTTAGACAGGAGTTTCCGAAGCCTATTTCATGTCTGTGAAAATTGTTTCTCAGATCTGATAAATCGTTCAACCATCGTTCAACTTATACCAAAGAATCTTCAGTTTAACATCGCAACGTCGTACTCAAAACATTTTTTATATTGAGATACAAGTGTTCCAAGAAAATCTTGTTGTGAAAAATATCCCATTTTAATGCCTCTTCTAGCATCTAAACCGCATTTGTTTGTTCCCTCTGCCATTTTAATCTTATTTTTTACCACGCAATCTGAAAACCTATTTTTAGAATTTATATTAAATTTCTCTCATAAATTATACCGAAATACAACATATAAAGGAAGAGTTTCAAAATGCTGGTCTTAAAAGTGCAGTCAACCAAATTTTCTTAACCACTTTATTTTTATATTTTCCCCAAATAAAAAAGAAGGCAAATTTCATCAGAGTGACGGGCAAAAATTTGAACTCACTTAGTGATAAGGGTTACACAATCTGTAACTTTAAAATAATTTACTTAATATATTATAATTTCTTTTACTCAAACAGAACTACTGAACAAAATATTCACCTAAATCTGAAACCTCGTCAGCATCGTGAGAATTTAATATTTTTATCATTCAATCACGAGTAATTTATCACCAATTCACGAGTTTTTATCCCCTTACAATGTTTTACGCGCGATGATTTTAACACTTACAATTTGTTTTTATGGGAATGTAAAAACCACGTTGCAGTTAAATATATTATGTCTAAATTTACGTATAAATTTAATTTTCATTTGATCGAGAATATTGCGTAGTCCCAAGGTTTTCCTTGTATTGCCGAGTGCAGGATATTATCTTTGAGATATGCGCGTGTGTGTATTGTAAATCAGGCGAATCCTAGAAGAACGCTACACGAAGTGTTTTGGGTAAGCTTTCAACGGGGAGCTTTAATACTGTGGGGATATCTTGAAATTAGGGTTGGCTTATTAAATCAATATAGGTGGTATGGCAAACTTAAGGGCAACAGGAATTCGTCGAATTGATTTTAAATGCTTGGAACTAACATATTCATGAGAACCGGTACTATACAGTTATTTAGTTTCTCTTCTAAGAAAATTGGTTCGATTGAAATGAACGTAACTCTTCGTTATGAATGTGAAATGTTACTGTTATACAGAAATGTATAACAGCTTAAAATTCCAATTCATTCAAAATATTATGAAGATTTGTTTCAAGGCCTTAGCTTTATTTCTACTAATTACTATTTATAAGAGTACGGCGCTAGAAATTCTTTAAACTGTATTTTTTTCTATTGTCATTCTTACCGCCTCAGTCTTTAAAACATTCTAGGATATTTTGATTAGTATATCAAGCTAATAAATACAACTTTAAATGTAATAAAATTACTAATCTAGGCTACAACTGTTTTCATGCCTATGAGGTACTTCGCTTAGAGCTGTGATTTTAAAAGTCGAAAGTAAGGATCTCTTAAGCATAAATATGCTATATTCTGTACTGTGATATTTCCTGTGATAAATAAATAAATTTATATGGAATCCTGTTACTTTATTTAACCCTTTTACGAACAGCTGAAAACCTGTATACTTTTATTATTAAATATTAGTTATGTAGTTGCACTACATAGTGTTTTTTATGGTGTAGTGTGTACGCTTACAGGTTAAAGTCAATATTCTAATAATCGATTTAAGCCAGACTGGTTAGACAATTTTAGTTTTACGAGGTTGCGGGTTAAACCTGGTTTACAACATGGCGTTTCATGGCGTCTCTTGGAATCTCCGTACCCACAACCGTTCTGGTTTGGAAGAATTTACTTGAAAAAAAGACAATAACTGGGACGGAAAAATAAAAACCCTAACTCAAGGTAACAAGAAAAACAAAATGCTTTTTTACATTTCTTTCAATAATAATTAGGCTTAAATTTTCGGCATTATCCAGCCTTCTTAGGAAGAAAACAAAACCAAATAAACAAAAATAATGATTTTATAGAATCAATTTATCAGATGGGAGTTTTCGAATAAGTTAATAGCAATTACATTTTTGTGGGTAAGTAGTGTGAAATTAAAATTTAATAAATATTATTTTGAACATTTATCTTATATTAAGTCCTAATGGAGTTTTTGATTTGAGGATAAGACTTTATTTAACATACGGGTGATTTACGTTATGCCTATGGCCATTCATGCGTACTCTTAGAGCTGTCGTGGTGTTACCAATGTAATATTTAGAGCAATTGTTACATGGAAGTGGATATATTACATTAGTAGAATCACATTTGACGTTTCCTTGTATTTTGTAGAATTTATTAATTAAATTAGTAAAAGTTTTAGATGCAAGAATAGAATTCTAGGTGGTACAGTTATTTTTTACAAGGATAACAGTCAGAAACAGTGGGACAAGGGTCCGGAGATTGAGGCAATTTAGGATTTGAAAGAATATTTTTTTAATTAGGAGCTTTTAGCGAATGTTCCTAAAGGGAATACGCTGTCACAGTAGTAGCCATGGTAAGACCTAAGTCCGGGACCACTTTATGTTTTCATTTTGAGGTCCCCAGAAGCAAAAAACACCTTTCGTTCAATTTCATACATACATACGTATGTATGTGTATATATGTATATATGAAAATGAACAAATGGTGTTTTTGGCTTCTGGGGACCTCAAAATAAAAAAGTAACATGGTCCCTGGCTTGGGTCCTACCATGGCTACTACCGTAACAACGTATTCCCTATAGGGAAATTCGCTAAGACTATACAATGAACACATTTTTGCACAGTGCATGAATCAAATAAAAGCAGTTTATGAAAGACTACTGGTTATAGCTTTTTATGATTTTTGTCAAAATAATTAATTATCTGTCAGCTTAACTAGCTAAAGAAATAAATACCTAAAAATAAAAACTGTTTGTATTTTTAATATTTCTTCAATTCTTTTCAGTATTATTGTAGGGTGCCAAAAATATCTCAGGGTTATTGTCAACCCGAAACTCAGAGGCACCATATTTTCATAGGCCTTCTACTTTTTGCACATGATAGAAAGGCGATTTATCAAATACAATTTAATGTCGGAAAGGGCCTGGTAAGAACATAGGAACGTCAATGAACCTAGCGATCATGGAAGGGCAGATAGAAGCTGAAGATACATGGCCGGTGGACTACGATACTCATCAGGCAGATCCAACCCTGGGTGGGACGGCATTATAGAGAGGTGGACTACTTCTCGACTCTTCTTGACTACTTCTTGACTACTTCTGGTTCTTGTTGGCTCATGGCTATTCAAATCGTTCCTGCACAGGATTAGCAAGACCTGGTCGTCTGACTGCATTTTATTGCCCTGGCGTTCCCTACGACGGGGAACACACATCTACCGTAGATCTTGGAGAACTGTCGCTGGGCTCGAGTCTGCATAAACATGTTGAAGGGTGAGGACAACTGGGGTTGCTCGTCGTATTTCCTACTGAGGGTTCTCCTATATCCAATAAAACCGATTTAGAAAGGATCGCTGTGTAGATCTTTGAGAAAGGAACGGTTAGATCCGGAGCTTAAGCTCTTAACGGCGAAAGCTTAAGTAGGCCTAGTACTTATTAAACGATTCCAGCAATTCCCTAAAGCGAAAGAGGAGTTTTTGTTTATACTACTAGATTTTGTTGTAGGAGTCTCAACTAAAGATTAGCCACCTTTGTGATTAAAAATATTCCTCACCCCTCACCCTGAGGATGCTGTAGGTAGAGATGTAGCAGACCTTAACTCTCTTTATAACCCCAATTCTCTTGAAAACAGCTGAAAATCTGAACTTCACCCAAAGTTTTCGGAAAGTTTGGTCTCTGGTCAGGAAGCTCTCCACTGTTATATCGAGTTAACAACACGCTTCCTCACTCACTGCCTAACCCTCGTGAAAACGCAAAGCTTCCCCTGTTTGTCTTAACCTGTGCGTGCGTTTGCAGTCAGGAAAATCAGTGTCAAGCTTATCGAAATAAATTATAGTCGTTAAGCATAGTTGGAAATCTCTAAACTTTTCACTTGCCCTCAGCTGGAAGAGGTGATCAATGCGATGCCAATTGGCAAAGCAGCAGGATTGAATAAAATTTTCTCGGAGTTTATAGAACACTTTGGTAAAAAGGCAAGGCAGTGGCTTCTTCAAATTTTTAATACCATATTGGAAACCGGTGACTATTTTCGGTCAGGAAATCGAAAATAATAGCTATCTTGAAGCCCGGAAATACCCAATACAGCCTGGAAGTTATCGTCCCATAGTGATGGTCCCATTAGAGATTGCTACAAGAGCTTGCTCGAGAAGTTGGTTTGCAACAGAACCCTGACTGCATCCCTGCCCAACAAGCTGGATTTAGACCAGTGGGCCTACGCAAATGTTGTGACCAGGTCCTAGTTATTAATTCTGTCACTGAGGATGGGTTTGAGCTAATACTGGAACCTCTGTCGTTTCTTAGATCTGACTGCAGCTTATAAAACTGTCAGGAGAAAAGGCTTTGTAATTAAATTTTACAACCCGGTTCCTTGCCCTTTTTTGTTGAGTCTCCTCAACTCGATGCTCTCCAATAAGATGATATAAGTATATTTGGTATGCAAGGAAAGTAATTTTAGGCAACTAATGGATGGCCTGCCACAGGGGTCAGTGCTTGCCCCACCGTTACTTAATGTGTATACTGCCGACATTCCTGTCACGTGCTCTTTAAAATTTATTTATGCAGACGATATTGCACTGGCACATCCACCAGAATTTCCGACAAGCTGCGGAAACACTAACAAATAACCTCACGACTATCGGTGAATACTTTAAAGACTGGAAGATCCAACTAAAGATGAGGTACTACTTCCACTACTTAAACCCAAACCATAAACTATCCAACCAAAAGCTCAAAATCGTATTCGAAGGTGAGCAATGACCTGAAGCATCATTGCTCACCTCAGTTGTATATAATGCAACTGAATGGATTATCTGGAAGTCACTTAAGATCGGTCTATCTCTTTCATTCAAAAGCTACTTACAATAGACAGTAGCAAAGTTGGGAACCCGGACTAACATTGTCCATCACCTTGCCTGGCGTCGCATGGGGAGTTCTGTGAACCACTGCTTTGTTTTTGACTGCTGAGTACTGTGCTCTCGTGTGGTTAAACAGTGTGCATGTCCGAGAGATCGACGTTTAGCTAAATATTGCCATTAGTGGTACGCTCATGGCAACTCATCTGCCCTGGCTCCCGATTCTGTGTTATGTCGCTCTACCTGAAATATGACGAAGGGATACAGTCTTTTTTATGTATGTGAAGATCTTATCTGCTCCACAGGTGCCCATCCATGTTTACCTACCCCAGGTGACGGGTCTATTGAGGTTTCAAAAACCACCACTGCTACAGCCTCCCAGATGATGGATACAAACATCTCCATCCATACCACCTGGACTTTCTCATAAAACTCTTTCCAAGGTCCGAACTAGTTTTTAACAGCTGAGTCGGCTTTAGCATTAGATGATATGGATCTTCCTCTGAAGCAGTGGACTTTACTCAATCGTTTCCGTTCTGGAGTAGGAAGATGCAATTATTGGAAATACTAATGAGAATGACACAATACCAGTCATGTGGTTACGGAGCGGAGTCTCAAACTATAGATCATATTGTCACCGAGTGCCCACTGAGTGCTTTACCCGAGGGGTTGATTGGTCTGCATAGTGTAAGTAAAGCTGGGCTGCAATGGCTTAGCACCCTGGATTTAGATTTATAAAGGGAGATAATAAATTTGTATTCTTAAGATTAGTTTTGCATACACTGGTATAGCTTCTTTGCACCGCAGAATATCTTATTTTATTTACTTGGTCTTGGTAGAAGGCTATGAAAGCCATGCGTTATGTGTATACCCTTAAAAAGAATAATGGGAAAGTCGATTAGAGACAAAAGTGTTCTCGCTCCCTTACAGATAAAATAATACTGTGGTATTAACAAAATAATTGGTTGCTTTAATAACAATACATTTTTTTATATAGACAACACATATTTTTGTTAAATTTACTAAAAAAGTTGTTATTTTTTCTTTGTTAGATCATAAAAGAAGATTGTGTAAATAACAAAAGCTATTGGTTCTAAAAAGAAAAATTGACTTGTACAATCAACAAACTCAAAATCCATTTTGTTGAAAATACTAGGCCTAATTGAGTTTTTTAGATTTAAACATTTAGTTTAGAGTTGTTGAATGAAATTAGATCAGTTGAATTAACAGAAGTATTTTTGTCATGACATTTATACTAATGCAGTGCGCCCTTACCGACTACGCCACACTGCTCTCATATTGAGATGTGATTTTTTTGGATTATTTGTCCCCAATTAAACTATCCTAAATATTACAGATGTTACTCAAGTTTTCTTGCTTTTAATAAACATATTTACAGGTAGGCATACCGGGTGTCCCGGACCACCCGTACACCCCTTTTAAAATCTACACAATTAATTTTCCACAAAAACAAATTGTGCCATTATAGGTAAACCAGGTGCGCTCTATGTATTTATGATAATTTCAATGTACATGGTGTACCAGAAGTAACCTATCCAGACCGGAAGTCATTAATTTTAAATACGAACTCCCACTTTTTATGGTCTTTTTGGATTCTACACATAATTTTAAGACTACTTAATAATTTAATGTGTACCCGTAATCTTAACCCGGGGGGGGGGGGGTAATGGAGGTGGAGGTTTTTTTTCCCTAAGAATAACATGGAGCCAATTTTCATATCTATTACCACTGAAAATTTTACCTTTAACATGACTGTCCAAGCATAAAAATGTCTTAGAACCTCAATTTAAGTCATATTTCACCATAAAGTACCGATTATCAGGTTATTATTTATATATTTTTTAATTATTTTTTATAATTTCCACCATATTGTATAATTTAAGGAAAAATAAAATAATTTATGACAAAACTAATAATTTATGACTCTAAAATGTTTAAAAGAACAAGCTAAGGCATTTTTATGCAAGGTCTTTTCAGTTTAACGGGAAATTTACAGAGATAATGGATGTTAAATTTAGCCCCATGTTATTCTTATGGGAAAAATCAAACTTCTAAAGCATTTATCTCCCAAACTGTTAGAATTAGGAGTAATACACATTAAATAGTAAAGTTGTATTAGAATTATGTGAAGAGTCCAAAAATACCATAAAAATCGGAGGTTCGTAAATTTAATGACTTTCTGTCTGGGTAGGTTACTTCTGGTACACCCTGTACATTGAAATTATCATAACTGGATGGATCACAACCGGTTTACCTACAATGCCCCAATTTGTCTTTGTGAAAAATTGATTGTGTAGATTTTAAAAGGTGGGTAGATTTTTTGTGTACGGTGGAAAACTAATACGGTGGGTCTGGCACACCCACCGATATATTTTTATCTTTTCTCAAATACATTATGTCTTAACTAGTTGTAGTTACATTTATCATTTGTATGTAAATTTTTAACAAATTACAGTTTATTTAACTAGCTATGTTAGATGGTAGATCGCAAATTGGTATTTCAGACTTATCGTATTATTGATCGTAGATTGCAAGATTTTTCTCAGGTATGATCCTTCTGCCATATTATTTTATATTGATTTTATTTTCATCTACTCTAAAACTAGTGAGTGGAACATCAAGATTGTATAATCAGTGTGTTTTTTTCTTATCTGATAATGAATACTGTACTATAAAATGTTTTAAGTTAATACAGTAACGATTTTTTTATTATTAATGAACAACGAATAAAACCTGATCATTTATTATAATATGAGACTTTTAAGATTATTTTCTGGTTTGAAATCATTAATAATCATCCAAACCATTCTTTTAAGTTTATATAAAAGCAAAATAGTAAGATAAACAAACATTTTTTCGACAAAACTAGAATGGTTACGTATGAAATATTGTTTGTTTAAACCAACTTTAAGTGATGGTAGTTTTAACCAAACTGTTTTGTTAACATTTACAAACAAGTAGTGAAATAAAAAAAATAAAAAACAGCAAAACTGAGACGTTTACTATAACAAAGTGTGCTTTGTTACATTCAAAATTATTTTGTTGAGTTAACAAAAAGTTGTTAAAATAATTCAACAAAAGGTGTTGTTAAATTTAAAACCATAATCTCTCCTGTGCTGGTTGTTAAAGCGTTTGAAACAGATACACTATTTAAAATAAGTAAAAGTTTACTAATTTTAACTTGAGATAAACATTTTCCCAGTTTTTTTTGGGAAACTTATCGACATGACACGGTAGAAAAACGACTGTAGATGCAAGCACTGCTTCATACCACTAGGTTCCAGCATGGTAAGATATAAGTTATATCTGGGGTGATACGCATGTGATGTTGAGTCAAAAGAATGGGAACTGCTAGTGTTTTACGCAATAGCTTCGAAAATTTATAACACTATGTAGGCCTACACAGTTTCTTGAGTCGAATATCGTTAGGAATAGTTATGTTTCTTATACACTCGGAACAAATTGGAGTGGCACCTGAATAATTTAAATCTCAAGGGATAAGAAGAATAAAATGAGAATCAACCAACTAACCATATTATATTTAATAAATAGTTTATAAAGTGTTTTTCCACTTTCGACTCGAGTTATAAACGATATTGTTCATCCCACTGTAGTTAATTAATAATGATAAATAAACTAATGTAATTTTTCAAAATTACCTGTGGCTTGTTTGGTTGATTTCTTCAGTATCAGTACATAAATCAATGCCAACAACGTGTAGATCACAAACAACCGGAACAGCTGATTTATTATAATATCTTCTCGGCGATATATTCGCTAGAATTTCATTTAATTTAGACGGCAAAGCAAATTTTTACATGTTAAACGCATACATTATATATTCTTTCATATACATGACAATACTCGTGGCTGGAGTGATAAGGTGATAATAAAATAAATTATGTTTAGCAAATAATAAGAATAACAAAGCTATAAAATATAACAAAGGTTGCAGAAGATTTATTAGACAATAGACAATGATTCTTTATTTACATTATTCATTGACAACAGTAAATATGTCACTAAACCACCTACAACTAATACAAAAGATAGGAGAGTCTGTAGTTTTAAAAATTATCCTCCAGTTATGGCGCCTATGAAGCTATGCGATAATGTTTCTTAACTTCTTCTCGCAGTGGACATTTTTCACCGCTTCTCGTAGGATGTCGGATGTTTTTCAAAGAGTGTGAGACGATGGATCGTAAGTACCAAGTTGTTGGCTCTTATAGTGTTATAATTGTGTAAGTCAGTTCCTCTCTACACGTTTTGTCTTTTAGCATGTAAGGCAGTTTCTAATATGAAAAGGCTCAGTACAGTTAGCACATTTAGTGGCATGATTCTCTAGGTCCAAGGCCAGCTAGAATGCGAACTTCCTTTTTGCATAACTAGGGCCCTCTTTTTGTTTGTTATAGAGGAATTACCCCATACCACTATCCCATATCAGACATGTGCATCAACCATATATTATATAGTTCTCAACGCCTTATAAATATATGATAATGAAAAAATAACCCTATTCTCAGTAACTGCTGGCCAACTTTCACAGCAGGGTAACTACCCTGATCAGTAGTATAATCAGTGGGATTCATACATTTGCACTTACATCTTTCACTTGCATTGATTCTGATTTTCACAACAGATAATCTTTTCAAAACAGCCACCTTTAACTTCATAATTTTGAACGTTTAAACAAATATAAATATAATGTACAAGTTAAATGAAAATGCAAATAATATGCTGAAAGTTACATAAAATTTCAAAAATAAAACTAACACTCACTTAAATAAATGATAATTAAACTAAACTTGACTCCAACACTAACTTCCAACAAAAGTAAGTACAAAAACAATAACAAATATAGCAACAGTATACAGTAACATAACTTAACATTCCTAAATAAATGAAATCTTATTGCCAATAAAGAAATCAAGACCAGATTCATGAAAATTTAGTAATGTGAGAGATTTGTACAAAGGAAAGTTATAGTGCGTGTTACTGTTCTCTACCTAGGCAAAGAAAAAAAAACGGAAATATCTAAAATAACGATTTGGCACATATAAACTGTTTGATGAGGGGCGTAATTATGGATTAATTGATAATGAGCTAACGAGCTCTCCTAATAATTAGCCTGAATTGATTTCTAGTGCAACAAATAGTTTCAGAGACACTTGAAAATATCTCGTTTATAAAGTTAGTAAAATAATATTTTTTTTATAAATTAGTTAATAGAATGAGCTTAACACACAAATAGAAGAGGGGGAAGTCACCTCGACATATACATATTCATCGTTGGGAAGACGTAGCTAACGTCGCCATGATGCCCGGGTGGTGGACGCCCAAGGAAACTGCGGCCGCACGAGACAGCAGCCGAGCTTGTCTTTGGAAGGGAAGTCTTCTAAAGCCTGGTTTCGACTCTGTCAAAATTTGTCGCCAACACTGTTGGCAACAAAGTCGGCGATAAAGTCGGCAACTTTAGCAGAGTGGAAACGCTAAAAAAATGTTGCCAACAATGTCGGCGATAATTTTGTGTCGGCAACAATTTTGTGGGGCAACATTGTCGCCGACTGAGTTGCCGACAGCTGTTTTTGGGAGTGGAAACAGCAGAATGTCGGCGACAGTATAGGCAACACGACTCCGCGCATGCGCACTCGGAGCAATACGCCGGTGTACGCCTGTTTCTCGTTTTTTTCTGCTTTTCCGATTTTTCTTAGGGAAAAATAATAATTTCCAGAGGCAGGACGTTATTTTACACATTTTCTTTACATGTTATTGCTTACATGTTTTTAACTCTGAACATGAATTTGATATCTAATCTAAACTAGTAGTGTGAAAATCATAAAATAGGCAAATTTACTGGGTTGAGGATTAACTGTGGTTGCTTAAGGTCCATTAATTTTTTTATTCAGAGTAAAACATTTAAATAATAATTAGTGAAGTCTTCAAAAGGCAAAACCACATTGTGTATTTGACAATAGTGGTTTGATCACCCATCCAGAGACTAGTGCCAGACTAAAATCATAGAATGTTGCTTCAAATGTGTTGCTGTCAGCAATTGAGTGGAAACAGCCAAAAAATTAAAAACAGTGTTGCCAATAAAGTCGCCGACAGGTTTTACAGGCCGGTTTTGGACCAGGCAACTTTGTCGGCAACAGTGTTGGCAGCAATGTCGTCAACTTAGGCAGAGTCGAAACCAGGCTTAATTGTGTCCTCGTTCACGCACACGGAAATCTTGACATTTCGCACGTGAAGAAAAGTTCATAAATCGGCCTAATAGATACAGTCACGGATGCACGATCCGAAATTGCACTTTTCAATGCTTCAAACACTTACACAAAGGGGTAAAGCTTTACATTGTACTTAGATGTATTGATATTTAGAGAGATTCATAGCTGTATTTTAAATAACTTTTCACTAACGAGTTCGAAGGAGAGTGACATTTTATAGTAAAACAACCCAAATGAGGTCATAAAATTGGAAATACACCGATAACGGTACAGAGGCGGCCGCAAGAGAGAACGCCGACAAGGACTCCGAAAGAAGTAACGTTTTACCTCGTGGAGAGGGAAAAAGTATATTTGGCGAAACCACACCAATGGGGAAAGCGTCATACCTGTCAGCTGGATCAAGGTGGCAATAGTTGGAATATAAACTGCAATAGAATTGCATTACATTTAGGCCTAATTATCGCATAAAAATACTAAACAGAAACCATTATTTTCCAATAAAATATACTATCAATGGAACTGTTGATAATTTTATGGCCTAAGGACACTAGTAAGATTGTTTTCTTATTGAAATTTTAGAAACAGAAAAATGTGCACCCTACATTTTGAACATGGAACATCAAATAGGCAAGACTGAGAAAACTTTTTGAAATATCCCCACCGATGCCTAAAGAAACACCTCTTAACAGCTTCTCGTCCATCACTATCATTTTGTGTTCTAGAATTACATACATACTACAAAACTCATTTTTACTACCTAATGAAGGTTTGATCAAGTTTAAGAATAGTGTTGAAGTTGTGAAAAGACGAAGTATTGCTTTTGAAACCCCCTAGAAGTTTATAGTTATCAGCCACCAGACAATTTTCATAATGAATGAAAGAGAGAGCATTGTCAAATTAATACCACGCGTATCCTCGATAGCCGCAATTGCTGTAAAATATGTTATCAATAAATAACAACTTTTACCGGAAACTTTTCTCCTGGAGTTGTACATTTTATTGAAGTAGAACATAAAACATGAACACATAAAGTTTGTTTATCGAGGATTGTACCATTTGCATACTATTTATTGTAAGTACCTTACTATATATTGATCTGAATTGGTTTCAGGGGTTTCAGGCCAGTTCAATTCCGCCAGAATGGCGTCAAGTTACCGTTACAATAAGTGATGACACCAAATTAAAGAAGGTCAAACCTAGTTTATTATTTTTAGTCGATGTCGTTCCATTACATGTCGCAGTCCAAATTACGCAATTGGCAGTCCCGTCATTGGAGACATCCAATGACATAAATTACGTCATAAAGATCAAGGTTACCTTAAAATGTAAAATATTTTGGCATTTTAACTTTTTTTTTAACTGTTTACGCTTTTGATCAACTTCTTCAACTAAGGTCACAGAAAAGGTTCAAAGCCAATATTTTCGTGACCTTGTCTTGAAGGAGAATTCATCACCAGCCGTTCTTGTCATATCGGTTTAGTGACGTCCCCTCACGTAACAGCAACTTTGCGGGATCATCGAACTTAATTCATAACCTACAATTTGATTTTAAGTTAGTGACCTAGGAGATTTGTGAAAATCGCTCAAAAAAGGAACTCGGAAAGTCAAATGAGAGGTAGGAAGGTTTTTTTATTTTTTCAATCAATTTTTAATTTCAACTCTAGTCAACTTAAGGACTTTAGTGCTGCCTCTACGATGTGCACCACGATTGACAGACCGAGATACTGTACTCGATGCGGTGGAGGTAAGAGGTGTGAAATTACCTTGAAGCTACATGTTCAATATCACAGCAAAAATCCAAATTTGTCATGTGACTTTGGTTTTATCCGGTGACGTTGGTTCTTTCAACTTGAGAATTATCCAAAAATACTTTTTATAAGTGTTGCTTTACTTAAAAAAAAATATCTTGCACAGTACCAATAAATTTTTAGTACCTAAAAAGATTATATAAGGTAATGAAAAATACTTAGGATTCCCCTTTAAATAACTTTACTTCAACGGACTTTAATTTTGTTATAGTAGAATTTTTAGTAGACTAAATCTGGCTTTTTTAGTCTGAATCTTAAAAGATTATCGTTAATTAGACATGTGCAGTTTATTTACCCAATTGTCATTCAAATGTCAATAACCGAAGTTTGTAGGAAATAATCGCAAAGGACACGTGGTGGTGGTGGGGGTAAAACTGGTAAAACTCCTCATAGTCATCGGAAAAACATAAATTAGGCTGCAAAGATAAATTGTCCAAAGTCTCCTCACTTTACTCGCAACAATCCTCTTTCACCACCAAATCGAGTACCTTGGACTCCATATTTACCCACATATCCACCGTTTCATATTTTTCCACCTAATAATTTTTAGTTCAGTGACGAATTGATGTAGAAACTTCATATTTGGCACGTAGCTTTATAGTACTTAAGTCCATCTCCACAATAAAATTATTTTTCTGCAATGTTTATTCATTGTGAATAGCCATCGGAACTGCGTATAGTTAAAATATGGTTACATACCAATTTCCGTCACAGCAGTCCAATCTTGGTCCAAAGTGGATGACCCGGGTTTCGACCCTACTGGGTCATAATCATATCTATTTCAGGGACTCACATTAAAATTTGTCGGTCGTAATGACTTTGTCAGTTTTACAAAAACACATAACACAGTTTTTACACACATCATGACTACACGCACAACAGTTAGTTTTGCACGCTACATCGTGCAAAACTACAAACAAAATTGGAAAAATGTGCAATAACCTCTCCAATGCTGATCAAGATAAACTCAACCTCACAGGAATCTCTAAAATAAACTGTACTGACTGCCCAAAATTTTACATAGGCCAAACAGGGAGACCATTTTTAAAAAACGGATTTCTGAGCATGTACCAAAACCCCATTTAAAACAACAGAAATCCAGCTTTGCTCAGCATCTGTTAGATGAATGTCACTTCACAGATAAAAATAATTTCGAGATTTTGAATGTCTGCCCAAAAAATAAAACCAGGGACACACTTGAGGAATTTTATATTTTCAGAGCTCTAAAAAAATCCCAATGTGAAATACTGAACGAACAGCTAAATTTTAATTCCAACACCCTTTTCGATAGTATAGCAAGATTCGAACAAAATACAAAGGCAGAAAGACCAAGGAACGAATTATCAAAAAAAAGGGGTAAAGTCCATCCAACAAAGACACGGCGGCGGACAGGAACGGTCAGCGCAGTGCAGAGTTACCGGTTGTCTCGCCACCCTAGGCCTAGGTGTTTGTGCGTGTAGTCATGATGTGTGTAAAAACTGTGTTATGTGTTTTTTGCAAAACTGACGAAGTCATCACGACCGACAAATTTTAATGTGAGTCCCTGAAATGGATATGATTATGAGCCAGTAGGATCGAAACCCGGGTCATCCACTTTGGACCAAGATTGGACTGCTGTGACGGAAATTGGTATGTAAATGTATGTTTGTAAATGTGTTGTAAATGTATGTAAGTATTGTCAGACATTTGGCTTTAAATACACTTTGAGTTAAAAAAATTTCGATGTCCGGGTCCTTAGCAATAAGTGAATTATAAAACCTCACCACCCGGTAAAGAGGCGAGGACGCATGCACTGACGTTTGCGAGTATGGAGGAGAGAAAAGCAACTTGGTTATGCTGTTGAAATTTGGCACGCGAAACGACAGGACCGCCAGGCTAGCAATATCACCCACCTCGCCACTCACTAACTTTTGCAGAAAAATTAGACACATGAGTGTTCTCCTCAGAGTCAAGCTCCGGAACCCGAACAACCCAAGCAACTCACTGTATGGAACCGCATAATGTATATACATTAAAACATTTAAAATCTTAAGAACATCCTCTGAACTCTTTCTTTTGTTTCTTGCACGGTAACATTAATAGGATTCCACACAATGGCACCGCTCTCGAGCCTCGACCTGACCAAAGAGTTATAAAGTCTAATTAATGTCTAAACATTCTTAAAGTATAAACTCTGTCTCATAATAAAACCCATCATTTTACTTGCAGATGCAATACAATTTTCAGTGTGGCAGTTAAACGACAAGGTTGAATCCATGCAAAAACCCAAATCCCATATATTATTTACTCTAGAAATCATAACCCCATTAAAAAATATTCTTTTTTAAGTAAACCTGACTTCTTTTGAATGTCATCAATTAACATTTTGAGATATTAAAATTGGTTTTTTTGAATCACTGTCCATTAAAAACACTACCCAGATCTATCTGCAAATCCAACGCATCTATTGTCCTTTATTTGCTTGTAAATTTGTTAATCATCGGCAAACAATAATGCATTTGAAAAACAAATATTTTCAGAAAGATCATTAATTGGTCCAAGGTTTAATTCATGGTGAACTCCTGATTGAACGTTAAAATTTGAAGACATCTAAAGGGGGACCAAGGGGGGGATACCAAGAATTTGTTGGGTTTTAAACCCATTATAATATACAAATTGCTTTCTATTAACAATGTAAGACTTAATACCCCCGTCGCAGCAGACCTGCGTACTCAGCGAGTATACAATGAAATTTTAGTACATTTTCTATTTCCCCATGAAACCCAAGGGGATGAGATTTTGTTGGTTTGCCGCCATATGGGTTTCGTTGGTAAATATAAGTTAAACCCTACCTAGTGAATGTACATACAAAATTTTATCAAGTTATGGTGTTCTTTTTATTTTCCCCATAAACCCCATAGGAGTAGGTTTGCCGCCATATGAGTTTTGTAAGCAAATATAAGTTAAACACTTCCTAATGAATGTACATAACAAATTTTATAAAGATATGCCAATAAATAAGCAAGACAGAAGGTTTTGTTGATTTCCCATAAGAATAACATGGAAAACATAGTTTTTGGATTTTCTCCATAACCATTTAAGCTAAGTTAAAAATTAAAAGTTATAAATTGTTTGCTTTTTAAGCTTTTTTAAATGGTTTAAGTTAAAATTGTTGGATTTTATAAATTAAAGTAAGAAAAACCAAAAACCCATTTCTTACCATTTTGAAACCCCATTCCCATGGTCCGATCATTCTTGTTCGCAAACTCATTTAAGTAGATGCTGACTTATCTATTGCTAAGTTATCGTGTTCATGGACACATAGATATATATATATATATATATATATATATACAATTTGAACGAATTGATATATACATATATCAATTTGAACGAACGGTGTTTTTGGCTTCTAAAGACATCAAAACGAAAAAGTATCATGGTCCCGGGCTTAGGTCTTACCGTGACTACAACCGTAATAGCGTATTCCCGATAGGAAAATCTTCTAATAAAAAATTTTACAAAATTTACAGAAACCCCACAAAATGAAGTTTTTTAAAAGAATAAAAGGATCAACCTTGTCAAATGCCTTGGCCATGTCGAGAAATATCTAGTCGGTCCGGACCCCAGATTCCAGCCCCGAGGAGACATACGCCTTAAAATTCAACAGGTTTGAGTTACTACCAGGAACAAAACCATGTTTAAAACAAGAAAAGTATTTTTTGAAGTGATTGAACAATGATTTATGTACAATTATGTCATATATTTTAGAAGGACCTGATAAAACTGTCACGGGTCTATAGTTTATAGTCTGCGATTTTTTACAACTTTTTAAAATTGGAGTGATTTTTGTGGTTTTTCATTTTTCGGGGAAGGTGTTGATTGTTAAGCTTAAATTAAACAAAAATGTCAGGACATCCCTTAAACAGATATTGAGGCAGATAATCTGGTCCGGTGGTTAATTTTGATTTTAATTTTTTGTGGCATCCTGCACGTCCTTGTGGCATACGTGTGGCAGTGCGAGGCATGACACGCACGCCATGCATAGCCCCGCTGACCTAATTTTTTTTAAACTTACAGTTGTAAGCTATAAACCTGACCTCAAGAAGTTGAGTTTTAAGAAATTTGTTGTTTTTAATAAATTTTCCATATTATTTTAATATAACGCTTGATTTCCTGCCATTTCTGTCATAGCGACCCATTTGAGACGCGGTTCGTGGCATTGTATTCTGCTAAGCAGGACCTTAAATTCGAGGAAGATAACAACATAGGTGATTTAAGATTTAACAGATTTTATTCTGACTTTTACATCTCCGTCCTCCTGATATGATAGAAAACACACATTGCCTAAAAGACTATGCTTATGTGCATTGAACATGTTCTTCGAACACAAGTTTAATTACTTTGCCTGTAATCTCTCAGGGAGTAAGCCCATGCTGGACGTTCGCACTCTGTACATATTAAATAAATTTGTTTTATCTCAATAAGCGTTTGTTTGAATAACCCCTAACGGCAAACCTAAATAGGCCTACTGTGTTTTGCCGTTAATCGATCCCTAAAACATGAGGTTTTCCTCTTCCCCTACTTAAATAATGGGTTGGATGAAAGAAATTCGAATGGCCCAAACACGTGGCATTTTTATGGGCAATAAACAAGTCAGCTAATTCCATTGTAATTGAGTTTGCAGGTCTGCTGCGCTGGGGGCATTGGGAGTGTTCAGTGGCCGCCGAATTCCTTTGACTGTCACGGGCTATTTGAAAGTAGCCGGTGCATTAAGCTATTCAACACCCCACAGCTACCCATTATAGTTTAGCAAATGTCTACCATATTCGCATCCAAATGACTTTAAATATATTGTTTCGATGTTTTAACGTAGTATCCCTTAGCTTCTAAATATAACACCAAACATATACTAGCAAATAAAATCTCCTGGTCTTATCTTTATTTTAAAGTTGTATTATGTATTTATGTGATAACGATTCTTCAATGGCTATTCTAGAGTTGTAAACTTTCTTAACAAGTTAGTCTATATTTAAATAAATCATCCACTTTAATTAATTATTTATATTTTTACTTGCAGAGTACCTAATGTCTGGTTAAAATTAGCTTAACATTTTTTTGATCCCAGACTTTCTGAGAACATATTTATTTTGATAGATTCTTATGTAAAGTGAACACGGAGTTCACGGGGTTGCTTGTTTGATGGTGGAGTACTATATACCACTCTCCATAGCAGCAAAGGCCTATAACGGCAGTTTATTTAAAAATGCAGGCTTAATTAAACTATTTAATTGTTTTTGAGAATTTAACCTTATACATTCCGCAAAATTTTATACATATTGACAGTTGTTTTACACTAAGGTAAACTAGTTATTCAAAGTTGCTTGTTATTATGAGGCCTTATTTTAAACAAAGTCGTCCTAACTTGCAGGGAAACTAATTAATAGAAAAAAGTTTTTGCAATTCGGCTTTAAGGTCACGATAACTTGAGTTGTTTTTCGTCCCCAGGTACCAAAATCATTTATTTACATTTTTAGATATTTTTTATACGTGTTTAGAAATATTATTCTGTGACCTAGGTAACGTTTTAACCTTAAAATTTTAAATGTCGATAAAATTTGAAATGCATTCATTTGACTATGCATTATCCATTTTCAACTAATTCATGAACGGGATGATCAGTCTAAAAACTCGTGGAAACAAATTTGCCTAAAATCAGAATAAAATTGGTTTTAAAATGTGATTAGAAGTCGTTAGCCTAAACACCCCCGTCGGGCCGCGCCGCGCCGTGATTATATTTTTGCCATCTCATGGGTAATAAATCGCTAAATAACAGTAGAAAATGAGTTGGAAGGTCTGCTGCGACGGGGGCATTGCAGGAATGTTAAGTGTCGCCACGGTCATCGGCAGTCACCCGTGCATCACGCCAGCTACACATTCATAATTACCAGAAATAAGAGAAGGGCCGTTTGGGCTCCCCAAAACGATTTCTGTGAACTGCTTCTCACATTGACGAACGTAAACCTCTGTCCAGACTCACTTCACTCGCTCTCTCGGACTCTTTCAAAGGTCTGAACGACTTTTCGTTTGTGGACAGTTAGTAGCGGTGGGTGGTGTGATTCTCCCCAGAAGTATTGGTCTTTGATCAATCATTTTCTTGAAACATTGAGATGTAAATTTAATATTGGAATTACTAATGCATGGAGCATATAACACAGGACCAGTCACGTGTGTGCAGAATCAGGTTAGAGGGCAAATGACATGGTCAGTAGGCCCACTAGACCCATTCCAGAGCCAATGTCCGGGGGGGGGGGGGGGGGGGATGTAAATTTCTTTCTTAGTGAGGGGTGGAGTATGAATAGTCAATCGTTGGTGGTAGGTCTAGAATTATTTTTCTTGATAAACTGATGATAGGTTTGGGGGTTGATAGCCTACTTTAAAACGATTTGCTAATCAAATCAAATAAAATCTCCTTTATTGCCACAAAATCATATTTACATTCATAGGCTTGCGTCAGAACAAATCAAAATTTATGAGAATACTTAAATTACATTTTAAGTAAGCCTATAACTCTCACTGGTCGTTCATCATTTGCGCACTTTTTAATCCTTCTGTATAATATTTTTCGAATTGTCGCCTAATCCCCTTGCATCATTTGAGCACTCTCCCGTCCAGGTAGCCTCATCCTGCCGACAACAATTCGCAAACAGTCGTCCCCCACACATACCACTGGACGGCAACACATTTGTATCGCATATTCATGAATAATTTAAGTTTGTAATGTATAAACCTTTTTTGTAATGTATCGAGTGTTTACTTATTTTACTTTCAATGGTTGGTGAGGATTGTATTACTGTAATTGCTCAGGCTGAAATGTTTTGTACGAATTGTTTCTATGGCAAGTTTGCCTCTATTCTAAAACTGTAGAGCAGCCTCTCCTATACTAACTCCTCAGAATAAAATCACTCATAAAATTCACTGTTGCAATAGAAACAAACTACAAATGGTAAACACGAAATCCAAGTGTTAATGTAGCCTACGGGTCAAGGCCGTGATATTGTGTCAGATTATTTGCCATTATTTCTGTTCTGTTGAATATTGTTTTTCTATTTTTAAACTTATATGTCTTATGCCAAACACGTTTAATCATTCAAAAGACCATTTGAACACTCGCATGAGTTTTCAACAACTTTGTAAATATAAATAATGCCGCTTCCACTACCCTGAGATGCGCAAACGATGCATATAACTGAGAGCCCCCTGGAGCTCGATGCGCAAAACAAGCATCCGTTCTACCTGGCTCTCCACATGATGCGCAAATGATGCACGCCCGTCTCACTATAACATGACTGCAGGCCTGCAGTAAAAATAAGAGAAATTTCTCAAGAATACTTCTAAACACTTAATGAGTTCCACAAAACTATCATTGCTTTTATAAAGATGCAAATTAAAGTAAAATCTAAAATCCAGTCCAACAATTTGCTCATTTCAAATTTTGAGTGAGTAAAAAAGCATTTTAAGCCCTATTGATTGGTCCTTTAGTGTAATCGTAAAGGTTGGATCTCTTTTAAAGTATGTTACTTCATTAATACATAACGAGATTTCAAGGGATTTTTCGTCATGTGAATCAAATGGAGTATTTTTATTTCTGTCGAAATTGTTTCAGTATTTGTGTGTTTGGACAACCAGGTGGGTTGCGGTAGAAACCATGAACGCATCAGTACTTGTCAACAAATAAGAGTATAAATAACCAAGTAAATAACTAAAAGTGTTGTCGGTATGAGTTATAATTTTGAGGCCTTTTAATTTAATTTGTGCTTCTTTTAAGTAGTAGAGCTAAACAATTTGGTTTACAAATGAAATAAACAGTTAGTGCAGTTTTGTGCTTTTTTACAAAACCAAAACCACTTCAGATAGGTATTAGGCCTAATTTGTTCAATGTCCAAATCCCGGGGCCAATTTCGCCATTATTTACGAAATTAACTCTGACTTTGAGCTCTTTTGCCCTATCAGGGCTATTTTCATAAAATCTAAATTCAATAACTTCTGATCTTGCTTCCTTTTATGGTAGTTTTTAAGGGATATTTTTTTAATTAAAAGTTCTTTAAAATCATGTTTGAAATGCAAAGGGTAATAGAGTTCCCTGCAAGACTTCTTTTTGGATACCCTTTCGTGGAAGTTGTATAGATGGTTGTGGCTCATGTCAAATTATTTCTCATTTAAAAGGGCTTTTAATTCAGTGTAATATGACACAGTCCCGACCATATTTTAGGTAGTGTATTTCATAATTTATTGAATTTTAAAATTTCATACATCTGATTTTAGTTTAAAGTTTCATTTCCTACCCTCTCAGCAGTTTTTTTCTCTCAAGGTCGGTTTCGCAGAATTTTTCTGTAATAATTAAGTTATTTAATTTGATATTCATATAAACTTAGGCTTACATAAAGTTTTTTTAAGGCTTTCTCAGAGGGCCGTTTCCTAGAAGTGTAACATAACAAATTATTACCAGCAAAATAGTTTTCTTATGTCTGGAATGTAATAAAAAAGTTCACTATCTACTTTTGGCCACCTGGTTGTTTGGTCACATGTTGCGGACTCAGACACTTCTCAGTCTACAAAATTACAGGAAAAAGGCGAGCTATAAAATTTTGTAGGAGCATAACAGAATAGCGGGTTTTGTAGAATAACATTTTTTATTGTTATTGGGCTGTAGTGGATATTTTCTTTTTTAAATAAAATGTTTGATGAAGGACAGAATCGATTGAAAACAGTCAAATTTATACCTGAAAGCAGCACCCGTGAGTCTACATTAGAACATTCTGAAAGGCGAGTGAGTGAAGTGACAGTGAGTGAAGAGAACATTAATATAATGGTTGTGCATGTCATTATATTTTACATCAATCATTATCAATCATTATATTTTACACAAAATAAAATGTAAACCGACTAATTTACAAATATAAGTAAATAGTTATTGAAGTTCTTTTGTGTTTTATTACAACAACGCTTCAATAATAAATAAGCGTGACTGTATACATCGCCGCTAACTACGATTGCTAGGCGAATCGTTTCAACAAATATCTGGAAGGTGAAGAAACCATCGTTGAAGGCACAGCTGTGAAGCTTTCACCTTCAGAATTCTCTATCAGAAAGCAAATGTTTAAACGTGTGGTAAACCTAAAATGTTATATATGTATTTCTGTGCTACTTGCTACTATTCAGTATGTTCCTGTAGTTGTCATAAGCGCCTGCACTCGTTCCACCGGCAATATGATCGCAGTATCCTTTTCATTTGCAGGGTGATTGAAGGCGTCTAACTGGAGAGCGAAATCAGCTGTTCAACTTTTAATGGAGTTTCCCAAACTCTGAACCATCAATTATTATTAGTAAAACTATTTCAATAATTAAACATTCAGTGCATTGCTCGTCCACTACGTCTAGGTCTAGGGTCGCGTGACAAGTGTGTGTCATTTAATCAGATGTTAAACAGCTGATTTCGCCTTCAGCTGGGGGAATATTCCTGGGAAAGTACAGCAAACAGCGACTGCAACTCTGCAGTTTAGTGTCGCTGAGTAGGCGGCTCCATCACCATGGCAACGAGACGGCGTGGCGCGGCGCGGCGGCGTGGCGCGAGGTGGCGTGATGTCTGCGACGGCGCTGCGACGGCGCGCTCGTAGACGCGTCACCATCGCCCGCGATCTTCTATCAGCTGTCAGTATGTTGTCGATGCGCCCGGGTGGTCTGTACTTCTCAATGGGATAATATTATGCTATTTTGTAAGTTTAGTGTAGTTTCTGTCTATCAGTCAATTTTAATCAGATCAAAGCAGGCGCGCTCTGACATATTGTTGAAAAAGTTTACTTCAATTGTCTGATGAATGCTAAACTAATACTTAAATTGTTATTTTCATGTTTGTTTTTGATTTCCTAAATGTGATGTGTTAACATATTTATTTTTAACGATTATTATATATTGCAACAAAATGTTGAAATTACTGATATATTGCACCAGTGGCAAGCAGAACAAAAATACACGATGTATCAATTTAGGTGTCTCAAATTTATTACAATTCAGAGACTGGTTCTACAATCTTGGGGAAAATATGTTTCCCGCTTTTTTTAGTGGAATGAACAACTTGAACATATTTTTAACAATTTATAAATACGGGGTGTTTCAAAAAATGAGATTAATCGTCCGGATCTCATTAATTTCAAATACAAACACTTGCCACTGCATACATCATTCTAAAGGACAGTTTAATAACAATAATTCATTAAAAATTATATTGAAAAACTCAAACCATTTCCAATGGTAGCCATTTGTCGTACAAAATTCTAGTTCCCTGACTATTCTGTATGTGAGACAGTGCATGTCTTCAGAAGAAATTCGCTTCCATGATATCTTGCATGCTGGGTGCTGAACTCGTTTATTTTCATTTCAATATTTTTTGTTTTGTGTTGTTTTCTTTTTTGAGAGGAGAAATAATCATGCTTTTACGCACACAGATACCCAACCTTTAGTGTAGCAAATCTAGTAAATTAAGTAGACTAAAAAACTAAAAGACTTCCCTTTCATTTTCGGACACTAGCGTAGGATCACTTATCGCATTACATAAGAACTAGCCCTTCTTGTTTTCCCTTTAGGGCTTACTCCGAGTCCAGCACTTCATCTTTCCAAAGGCTAGACAGTAATCCTGTCTAAATCGGCCTTCTTGGCTCGGAGGACTTTCTGGACGAAATGTGGTAAGCAACCCCAATCGTCTTCACCCTCCAGAATTTTCATGCATACCGAGTCCTCCGACAGCACTCCAAGATGTGTGACCTCCAGGTGTAGCCGCTCCCACCGTGGAATGTGGACAACGGAAGAATGTGTGTTCCGCGTCGTCGCGAACTCCCGGGTAATAAATGCAGTCCGGTGAACCAGTCTGCCCACCCTGTGCAGTACAACTGAAAATAGCCATGAAGCGACAAAAGTTGAGTGAGGAACTAGTCCACCTCATCATGCCGCAGTTACAGCCAGTGATGGACCTGCTTGATGTGTCTCTCAGTTTACCGACCTCGAAATTCGATAGCAAATAATGCTTAATTTGAGTTTATATCGTGTTAATGCTTAAGGTCAATTTAAAATTTTTAAGCGTGGACCCATAAAAATCAGTTTAGAAATAACTAAATAACGGATAGTGTTTAGCGCGTTCAGTTAGCGTATACGTGCAAAATTATCTATAAGGAAACAAATGTTTAAACATGTGGAATACCTAAAATTTTATGTGTGTATAAATATTTTTACACAATTAAAACCTAAAATCTCTCTGAATGAAACGATACGGAGAACCAAAGCCGGGAATATTAAACCTTTTCGTTGCGAGGTTTCGAGAATGCAACAATACGCTAATATCGTTCGTTCAAATCCATAAATAAGTACAGTATAATTGTACTAGGAAAGGAACATCTGGTTTTAAATAAATTACGTATAAAGGATGATATTAAATGATTCAACGACATAGGAACTGGGGGGTTCAAAAGTGTAAAACTGGATTTTTAAAATTAATTTTTGAATCCAACCGTTTTAATTTTAACCCATTAAATATAATATCTTTAATTATACATAAAATGCCCCCACCTCATAAAATTATCAGACGTAAAACCATGAACGTGTGAATTGACTATATTTATATATAATCAAAACCAGCTCGTAGTTCAGTAATTGAGACAACTTGCAAAGAATAAAATAAAAAAATTGTTCCTCTTCTTTTTCTTTTGCAAAAAACCAAAACAGTAAGTTATGTATACTATTGTTGACGGCAGTATTTACTACATACTCAATATATAGTTATGAACTATGTATTCAGTATATATTTTCTTATGACACCCACAATGCAGCAAAGCTACTCCCGGTTTCGTCGTGTTTATGGAATTCATGAATGAATCACCTATTCTACTGTAAATTCACTGTGTACGCAAGTACATTGCGACAGGATGTTCTTATTTCTTTAATCATCGATTCTAAAAGCGCAATTTTAATTCAACCAAGGGAGGTGAAGGAACTTTCGTTGAAGGCACAGATGTAAAAACTGTGATCACGATAACTACAGTGACAGTAGCTCCTAGCACAGGACTCCTGTTGAACTCCATTGTTTAGTGCCTTTCCGTACTGAAAGTGCATTCTGCAAGCATGTGCTCTATTTGTTCACTGTGATAGAAGCTTTCCAATATACGAACAGTTTTGTTCATATTTTTCAACCCTACAGTAATAGAAAGAGTAATATTAAACGACCATTATGAACGGTAAAATCCAGGTTTCAAAATTATGTTATTGATGCGTAGGATGTGTGTAATACGGTTGAAAAGTTGAAGTTGGCAAATTGAAATTATAAGATTCTCATATGAATCAGAAATAACCGACAAATTGGGATGACTGCGGAGAAAATTGACGTTCAAATACGAAACGAGTGTGTCTCTAATGAGAAATTCGCAGAATACACTTTATATTCTTAACTCCATTATGAGGATCATTGATCTGCTCCCAACCATAGAGAGTTATTATAAGATGAAGTTAATATAATATTTTTAAGAAATATGTTCTCCTGATTAATATTTTACTGTAGGTATAAACACTATTGTTAATTAAGTAAAAAATATAAAAAATCGTATGCAGTATTCAAATTTTAAGAGGTGTTCTAAATTGCAGGTTAGAATAATATTTTAAAGCTGTGTACCAGGAACAAGGGATGTTGAAAAAATATAACCTTCTTAGCTAAAACAGCTTTTATTCTTAAAAAGTAATAACGTGTAGTCCTAAAATAGTCGATTGTCTATTCGAAGAATAGGCTCTAGAGTGACTCATATTGTAAATGTAATGTCCGACTATTACTCTCCATAGAAGTCACAGATCAGTCTCAAATTTAAGTAGAATTTTCTTTATGCAATTTTTAAGGCTAAGTTCGTTGTTGAAAACATTTGGTTGGATATTAATCAAATAAACCTAAAATGTAACTTTTTAATTTTCCCCATGAGAAATGCATTGGAGTTATTTTTAGTCGCCGGTTCTTTGTTTACATTTTGCAACGTCTTTGTGAGTCTTAACAATCAAGACTGAGACGTTCTGATTGGTCTACTGACCGGCTCAATTCCAGTCCAGTTCAAATTATTGGATTCAGAACAGAACGGAGAACGGGAGCGGAGTGAAGTAGTCGCATAAACAAAAACAAAGTTGTTTTTCAAGGATCAAATTTTTTGAATGTGACTGTCGTTAATGCAAAACTTTAAATTTCTTCTTCGAATAAACGCTTACGGGAGATACGAGCGTACTCCTAGTTTACCTTTGAAGCTTAACCTTAACCTACCGACTTAATGAATTAAGTCTGGTATGCCTGTACTGAGGGCAAAGGTTTAAAAATTTTGTCGATATGACCACAATAATGTTTATTACGGTAGTGTGTTGAGGATCAGACAGTTTGTTTATCGGGACAGTTTTGATAATGACCAACCAGGTTGAAATAGATATAAAGTGCTACAAAGATAGGGATTTTGTACCCTATAGATGGTGCCTTTTTACCCACGATTCCCACCGTTTACTTGGTAATCAGTCCTTTGTTTACACCTATCCATCTGTTATTTGTCATTTATCCACACCTATGGTCACCTATCTCAAAAGCCCGATCACAGACCATAAAATAAAAGTGGTTTTTAAAACGAGCAACAACAATCAGGTGTTTTTAAGGTAAAATCTGTGATTTTTAAGCTTGTTACAACCAATCAGAACACCTAAAATTAGTAACCAAGGAAACGAAGGTCAAGTTTGGGTAGTTACTAGGGAAACGGTGAAAACCATGGGTAAAATGGCACGAATCAACAGGCGACAACAAATTAATATATGTTTATTACTCTATATCTATTTCAACCTCGGTGATAAGGGCCATTATTGCAAAATAGCAACGAGTGTCTGTTTCAGTTAGAGGTGAAAGACTTTTCAGTTCATATCCTACTACTGGATGCCGAATTTAATTATAACTAAATGTTACCTTCTGACATTCCTTGTCGTGTTTTTCTTGAAAGACTTTTATTGATATTTAATTTTTTCATAATGTGAGAAGGATATTTTTTGATAATTCTTCAACATGAATCAGTTTTATAAATGGCATTATTGTTGAACTTGTTTTTTTTTTTTGTTTACATTCGAAACCTTATCTGCAAACATTATATTTTTCATAGTAAAGTTTGGTAATTTTTCTTTCTTTTTGCTTAGTTTTGATAAGTGTGTAGCTAACTTTGTAGCCCAAACTTCTCGTCATGAAAAGGTAATCAGCTGATTTCAAACATTTTAACATGCATTTTTTATAGTGTATAAAGAATGTAAAGTTATGATAAAACTAAATTTCCCCGAAGTAATGTGACAAATTTTTCCGGGAGGAACAAAGCCTGGAAAAGGTGTGGGTTAGTGGATACGGTTATGGTGAGTCCCACACAACGTCCATTAACAGGATTACCACCTCCTTCTCATATAAAATTAGAAAACTGTACCAGTCCAACTTTGTTCTTTAAAAAAGGTTTTCAAACTTTTTACCTTTGGAACTCAAGGAGAGGGTACAAAGAGGAAAATGCAAGACACTACTTACAAAGTGCTTCCAATTTCAGATTTTCTACTCAACAAAACCTTTTTGATGTATTACTTTCATATAGAGTATTATGCAGCCTGGTATGAGGGTGCGTTACAATAGATTGTGTTAGGTTTGTAACACCTGGAGCTCAATATTTTAATCGAGTGAGTCGTGAGTTACATCTCACCAGTTTGCTCCTTACCGACTCGCTTTAGATGGTAAAATTGAAGTTTGTGTTAGCATCCGGTTTCAACCATCAAAACAATAACATCATTGAATATTGCCAGTTTTATTAATTTAAAGATTCTAAATGACTTTCAATGTTATATTTAGAACATAAGCACAACCTTATTTTATTTTAAATGTTTAATTACACAATTGTAAGTATTGATATACATTTTAGGCTATTTAACTAGCAAACCTAACCTAGACGATTTGAAAAGAATGAAAGTTGTTATTGAAAAATTGAATTATTTCCTGTTGAGATCGAGATGAAGAAGAAGAATTTTCAACCTCACGTGAGATTATCTCACCTAAACCACTCACCACCGCTTTGTTAGGTGAATGAAAACGGGTGAGTTGGTGAGATTCTCTACACAAAATCAATTTTTATACATGCAACAATGGTGAATAAAACTATCACTTGAAATACTGATGAAAAATATTAATTACTAGATGCGCAAGTTTGAAAAGATCTTAAAAATTACATTAATTCTCATTTACCTACAAGGGTGGATGAAAATGATTGCCGAATATGCCAACTCACCAACTACTCACTCGATTGAAAAATTGGGCCCCTGTAGCCTATAGCGAAAAATAGTAAATGAACCTAACCACAACCTCAGGGTTCTGATTCAGACCTTTTAATTACAATAAAACAGCTTCTTGGTTATTTTTAGCCGTCCTGTGATAGATTATTATAGAATATCCATTACATGATTTGAACAGCGGAACAGCCGAGAAGCACAGTGGAGCGTGGAGAAACATCACTGACCTACCTCACCGTGACCTTGGCCTACAGTCCACTCTGTACAGTCACAGTCTAGTACTGTATATAAGCAGTGACAATCGGACGGTTCTCTATTGGGGCCCGCAAAGTGGGAATAGTGCTAGCGCTACCGGTGCCTAGACTATGGAATTCCTGTTTGGACTATTTCAATGATGTTATGAAAGTGTTGGCCATAAAATAGTGCATACGCATAATTTTATATAAAAATAAAGTTTTACAAATTAAAAATGTTATTTGTTTAAAAATTGAGCGGCAAGTTCAAAGCCCTATTTCATTTGCCAGGCAGAGCAGTGTCTGCTCTACTTGCCGGGACGTCCCATGCCATACGTCGCGTCGGAATATTCGGAATCAACAGTAACAAGTTTCGAGTTAAGGGTGCACTCTACCCGGTTGCCACGCCCGTATGTAAGGGTTTAGAATCTCCGCGTTTGTCGCCCCAGTTGTAAACAGATTTAAATTATCTTGGTGTCATTCTTTTCGTAAAAAATGTTGTACCCCGCTATAATCTTAAAATTTCGATATTAATTTTAAAATTATTAAGTATGGTGCTTGCTAATTCTGTTGAAATAAACGTTCTTGTAATAACTTTTTACGCATTAAATAATATTTAGAGAAAAAGTAAAAAAGTAAGTGGGTACAATGTAATCTTAAGAACAAGGATCTGCAATTAGATTGGTAAAAAATTAAAGATAACAATGCATGAAATGCCAAAGGGCTGCAATTTCAAAAACATCGTCATTAAACGACCGATCGATTTCGCACATAAAGAAAAAAACATGAAAGTAACAATATTTAAAATAACCTGTCAAATATTTTCCAAAATGTGACATTCCGCGCCTAGTGGCCGTTAACAGTCTCGCTCGACTATTTTGACGCTGAGGTAGAGCGCACCTAGTGTTCTGACACGATAGTCCAGGCTCGGAACAGGTTGAGCATACACTGAAAGTCTAACAAAATTTGACTTTGGATTATTGTTGAGGACATTTAGTAGATATAAAAAACCAATGTTACCACATTCCCAGAATGGGCACAACACGGGGGACGCCCTCTAGAGGAAGTCATAGAGGAAACTGTATTGGCCTATGTCATGTTGTATATCATTTCAAAGGTCTTTGAGTGTGGATTCGTATGCCACAAACCCGATCTCTAAAGGTCGAATATAACTCGAGTTATTGCGTTTTGAAATTTCGGAAGAATGCTTTTTATGCAAAATTTGACTGCCTGCCATTTCTGACTCAATCGTTCATTAAAGGTCGGCTTTGCGGCAATTGCTTTCTGTTAAACATGATCCTAAAGCTTACGTTATATATTTCACTAAAAATTTCATGGGTTGTCCCAAATTGGGCTGAAAATCATAATGCAATCATAATATTTCGGAAAGCAATTGAAGATCGCAAATGAAGACTTAAAATAAAACATTACTAAACTTAACTTTCAGGATCTTTATAAAGAGGAGATGGATAGAATGTAAATAGATTTGAAAATAATGTCGCCAACTCGACCTCACATGAACGTTTGAGCCAGAAATGGCAAGCAGTCAAATTTTGCATGAAATGATTTTATTAATTTTATTAATGCAAATTTAAAAATGCAATAACTCGCGTTATGTTCGACCTTTAGAGATCGGGTTCGTGGCGTTCGAATCTACATTCAAAGACCTTTAAAATGATATACAACATGACATAGGCCAATACAGTTTCCTCTACGACTTCCTCTAGAGGGCGTCCCCCGTGTTGTGCCAATTCTGGAAATGTAGCATCATCGGTTTTTACATCTACTAAATATCCTCAACAATAATCCAAAGTCAAATTTTGTTAGACTTTCAGTGCATGCTCAACCTGTTCAGAGCCTGGACTACGAAGGCCGTTATTGACATCAGGCTTAAAAAGTATGAGTGACTTCCCTATATCCCAGTACGAGTACTTATGACATATTGTCACAGAATGACAAAGTACAGCGGGCCACTAGAACATTCCTCGAAACGTAGAATCTTTTTATGGAACCTTCGAATAATGCTACATTTTAAAACTGTGATTATCGTTGGGTGCCAATTTTTTTTAATTGGAGGGCTTTTTACTACCTTATTGTTTACCTGGTTTTCAAAACTTTGTAGTTTGATTACCTTAAAATCTCTATGATCTTTAAATAAGTTGGCAGAGCAATACAATCGTACAGTCGGTTTTCCGAAATAGGCGGGTTTCCGAAATGAGTGGTACAGTTTTAACATAAAAAAGAAAGAGAACCGTACTAAGTATATTAAAATTATTTATTTCATTAGAATCCTCATAAAAAAAATTTTATATTTATATATTTAGTACATTTCAATATGTCTACTGACATTAGCTCCGTAGCCTCCGCACAGAAATATAATCTATGGTCAAACTTGGTTCATGAGCTGTGCAGCATGTCTCCAGTAATCGACAATGCTTTCTCATAAATCCCTCCCTTTAATTGAGCAACATGATGGATCGTCAGAGATGTTTTTTTCACATATCCCACAAAAAATCCCCTTGAGTCAATCCGGACATCAAAAAGTCCATGCTATTGGGCCATCTCCTGAAAATTTGAGGTTATTGCACAATTTAACCGACAACAATGAAACACCTGTTTTCTAATACAAAGTAATAATAAAACGAATTGAGCCAACAAATTCAGAGATGCCAACCATATTTTTATATATGCATAGTAATTTTTCATAACCATTCAAAACTGCACCATTCGTTTAGGAAAACTCTGCATATTCGTGAAATTTGGTGTATTTTTAGTATGATGTTCTATGGGGTTATGAGGGATATTGGTCCATCGTAGTCTATGGTAGTTTTTCTTTGTTTTTAGTCGTCCTGTGATCCACAATAATGTGTTTCTGGGATTTGCTACGCTTGCCGAGTAATAGGATGAACCACAGGGTAAGACAACACTAGAGCCACCCACAATTGAAGTAGCAATGACACCTGAAGCTGTTGTAAAAACTGTGAGTTGATTCTGTCATTGCGGCAACCTGGTCATTAAAGCACATGGCAACCTGATTCAACCTTTTTATTTTTTAAATGTATTTCTAAACATTTTACGCTTCAATGAATAAAAAGCTAGTACAGTAACAAAAAAGTTCAAAGGGATAAAAACGTTTTGTTTTAAGAATTTGGATCTTAAAATAATATTCAAGGGTGAGACCACGATACTGTTATTAGCTAGAAATCAGCCAAATGGAGGTATTCAAAGGGGAAAAGCTAATGACTGTCAGAGTCTTAGGAAAATTATGAATGACCGATCACCATGGATTCCAGAAGTGGAAATGGATGTTCGCTGACACCGGAGCATTGGCAGCGTCTTGGCTGACGGCGGATAATGTGCTGCTAACACGATGAGCGATGAGATGGCCTATCAGGAACACGACTAAGAGACTCGACAGTCGACAAGTACGCACGTATAATAAGTAGATGGGTCATCGGTCACATAGCGTTTTGTTTATGCATTATGGTTTTCTTTCTAGCAGCATAAATATGGTTCTGTGGTTGGTGGGACGGTATTTATTGATTGGCAGGGAAAAGCGTTTATATTACAATATCATTTCGAAAAATAATATAATATTTCTTCATTTTAAAGATAGTAAATGGTCTATTGAAAAGATGCTATGGAGAAAGAAAATAAATTTTTTTGTAAATATATCAACAAAAACTAATTATAATTGATACATAAATATACATATATTTAATTTATGTGTATGTAATGCAAAGTATACATACATTTGTGTACCGTATATGTACATAAAAAACAAATAAAAGATCTAACTTGTTTAACAACTTAAATTAATTAATAATTATACAGGGGTGTTGAAAAGTCAGGAAACGGTTCAACATTTGTCTCAATCGTGCAAAATACATCTGAGGACTAAAACCTATTTATAACATTATCACTAAGTGTTCAAGTTTGATAGATCACGAGGAGTCGATAGATAATCTAAACTGTTTAGCATAGGTTATGTACATCAAATTAAAGGCTTCACGTATTGGAGTACAATGAAGCAAATTCAAACTCAAATGGAAAACCGCCGATCGAATTTCGAATTGAGATTTGCTGAAACTTAAAAATTCAACTATAATCCTGAAAATCCGGAAATATATATAAGCGCTGCAAGAAATTAACTGTGGGGTCCCTCGAGGATCAATTTGGGCCCTATATTATTTTTAATATTTTTTAAGGATGTACCTAGAAAAGTATCTTCCAATGTTACCATGTTGATGATACGACAGCTATAGTTCGAAAACAAAATTACTCCCAAAGAGAAGTGGAGAGGGGCGGGCCACTCATAAACCCCTTTTGGTACTTTTAAATTAGCTCGACCACACCTCAATTTTATCTTTACAGATAAAACAACAATAAAAAAAAATAATTTTCAAAGGGAATAGAGATATTGAACTTTTTACAGGCTAACTTATAACAACATTACAACGTTTAAGATTCCTGCGAAATCCCTAAGACAAAATTATGTCACGAAGCGGTGTCTTGAATGGGTCGCAGCTCTCGGCTGTCACTACAGACTACCACATGTACTTGGGAAAAATGGTGAAAACAAGTAGAAACAGGTAAACTAGGTAAAATAAGTAAACGACCTAACTTAACCTAACCTAACCTAATTACAAGTGTGCAAATGACGGTACTGCGAGTCTCAGAGGAAATAAATCACTGATATCAAACCGTCAAAACTGTCACAAAATTCAAAGTTCACTCAGATAAGTTCATTCAAATTCTTCACCACACTTTTTCAAAGAATTCATCAATACATACGAGCTTTTCAATACACAACTTTTTAATTAGTGATCCTTAATTGGAAGGATTTAATAATACATAAAGTTCCCAGGAGGGAGGATGGACAGTTGTCTTCTGCTGGACATAAACTGTCGTGTCATTGAGCACTGCGTCTGCTGGTATGTAGGCAACATTCTGTGCAGGAAGAGAACAAAATATACACTAATTGTTTATTGTTTACACTTACATCATAAACATAAAAATAACACGTACACTATTGCATTTAGGCCTATATTCTCATTCTTTGTATTATCAACAGACATTTTGATAGTCAAGAAGTTACTTAATATTTGTGTAACTTACAGTGTTACTTAGTGATCTTTCTTTGCCAAATATCCATTGTAAACGTGCAAGTAAAGTGCAATTAGAAACAGTTTTGTAAATTAAAGTAACCGTAAAACTATAGGTATATTATAAAATAAATCTTTTAAAAATAGCACTTTTTTAATGTTATAAAAAATATTATTAGCTTTATGAGCAGGCGACCCATAGAATGCAGCTTAAAAGATTTTAGACTAAAGTATTCTGGTAGTAATGTTATCTATTTATTCTTAAAAATTTGTTTATTACTATGCAAAATCCACAAATCTCACCCACTACTCAATTTCACATTCAACATAAGAAAAATACGATGAAAAAATTGTGTTTATTTTTACGGTATCTTAGAATAAGTAGCCTAAATTGCTAACTTAATTGTACCCGGTGTGCACAATAGAAGTAAACAATGTTGTACATCAATTAACAAAAACTACGTGTCCGACATCGCTTCGTAGGTATCAAGGTTAGAAAAAACCTCAAGTTACTTTCATACAGCTGATTTTAAATGCACTAATAACTAATGGTTTTCTCACTTTCAGTGATGGGGAAGTTACTTTTTAAAAGTAGCTATAGCAACAGCTACATTTTTGAAGTAAATACAGTATTTAAAAAGTTATCTTTACAAGTTTATAACATTTTTCGTATGCCACCCAGAGTGGTAGGGTTAATGCTGGCGAGGCGTAGGCGTGTGCACAACAGAATAAGAAGGACCAACCTCTCCAGTTTTTCGCTAATATAGCTGTTACTACTACTTGCCATGCTGTCCATTGTTATATAGATACTGCAGAAACATAATATAAGAATGAAGCACTCCGTAAAGAATTAAGTAGGAAGTTACCGTGTTCGAGAAGTAACCGTTCACATCAACGTGATTGAGGTTATGTCAGTAACCAGTAGTCATAATAACAATTTGGCTATTAGAATCCATTGACTCGTCGCATCATCTCTCATTGCAAACACTCCTTCCCTGACCTGAGCGATCCTGGCGGTCTGTAATCATATCGCGGTAGTTTAGTTTCTATAAGCCCCGGCCCGACTAGGCTGTTTAGCAGCCGCTATTAAGGCTGCGGTCTACCCCAACCAAAACAAAAACAACAACAATGCCGAATATGCCGGCCTCGCGGCCGTAGCGCTAGGCGAGTTTGATGTCTGCAGAGGTTTACGGGGATCGTGTTTTAAAATTAACCAATTAAGACAGAGATTGGCTGTTAACTTTTTCTAAAAGTAGAAAAAATTATCTAGTCGGCTATCTTTTTAGAATTTTAAAATAAAATTTCTAATTTCAGCTATACCGGTCTAAAATCATCTGTTTTTCTCGATTTTTAACTGAAGTTTTCTATTGGTTTTAATGAACTAATTACAAAATTGTAACAGACGAAAACCAGTACCGTTATTCTTCTTTAATATGACACCTTATTTATAGCTCTAGGCTTCATTTGGCAGAAGATAACACGATTCTAAAAAACCCTTGCATTTGGGTGCGCGCCAGGGGTAGACCGCAGCCTTAACCAGCCGCTGGTAAAATGTATTTATTTATCAATGGCCGAAACCAATACAGAGTTGAAATATTAACTACAACAAAGTTCATATGCAATATATATCAGAAAATATCAGCCAAAGTTAAAGTGAAAATTAAAAGCAAAAGTGAAAGCAAAATTACCAGCAAACATCCTAGTCTGATCCAAAACCAGCGGCTGGTGAAAGCCAGCGAGCTATGTTTACTAGCCAAAATCAGAAGTTGAACATGTTTAAGATTTTAGCGCTGCTGGTTAGTAGCGTCTGCTAAGCAGCCTAGTCGGACCGCGGCTTTACAGCTAGGACAGTATGCAGATCGAATACAACGAGCGCATCTGGCGGTCAGCAAATGCGACAAGAGAACGAGACTGGTTGTCATGTTCTGGTTATGATACTAAATTTGAACCGGAACGCCTGGTTGTGGCAAGGATTGAAAATATTCTATTCCAACAAGCAAGAAACATAACAGTTGTCTAAATATACAAAGGTTTCACTCGTGTTCATTCATGGTTTCAAAGTATCGTAACTACAGTAAACCCGGTAGAATTACTGTGAAAATTTAACTCGCTGCAGCTAGAAGCTACTTATTTTCTTAAGTAGCAGAGCTACACTGACGCTACAGTACTGTACTTGCAAATTAGCGGCGCTCCTCCCCAACACTGCACAGTGGCTGCACGATGGACAAGAGACTACCGCAGCGTTGGACTAGCCATGCTGCTGACGGCTACTTTTGCCTCTCTTTCGTTGGCCTCCAATAAGCTCAGACTTAACGCCATGTGATTTCTTTTTGTGGGGTTATCAAAAGATAGAGTATTTGTTTCTCCTTTGCCGATGAATCTTTTGATGAAGACATCGCATTACTGTTGTAGCACAAAGTGTTAATGAGGCCACTCTTCAAAAGGTTTGGTCAGAATATATGTCTGCAAAGCAAGCTGTAGTTAAAATATTGAGCACTTGTAGTATGTAGGAAAAAAATATAGGGGGGGGGGTGCTAGAGATTAACCCCAACCCCCCAAATCATAAAACTTAAGCGAAATTACTGTCCGGAAACGAGCAAAAGAGAACAGGTCGGGCCAACAAAACAACATCAACCACACCGAATGAAAATTCAGAACATTCTCGAACAATTAAACATCTTTGTACACCCGTAATCAACACTGAACAAACGAGTATGTAAAATTGTTCCAACAAATATGACCCTGGAACAAAAATGCCAAACAACTGGCTGTAAATAAACATACCAAGAGGGCTATGTTTTTGGATGTCACGATATTTACAGCGAAAAGGACTATGTCTGAGAGAGGGAACGGAGAAATTGTCTTCTACTAATTGACGGACAGTATGTTTACGTTTGGAATAGGAAAACCTTATTGACACAAAACACCACTATAACAGATTTTTTGGCAATGAAATGATTCACAATTAACTAAATCAAATTATTAAATAGGTTTAACTTTATATCTGGTTGAGCCGCTCTAAAACAAATTAACCGAGAAAATGTACTATTTCTATCGACCTTGGTGGTGTTAAAAATATAAGTCACATAAAGCAAAGTCCTGAGATATACAAATATTACTAAGACGTTTTTGCCGTTTCCTTGCAAACATTTAGTTAATTAGTGTACAAGTTATTTCGATGTTGTTACAAACATCCAAACATGCAAACCTTCAAATTTAAAACAGTACCCTTACTTTGACTACAAGATTATGACTGTCAAAATCATGACCTTATTCAATAACTTAAAATTAACTGAAAATAAAACCAGATCTCGTTGGATCCATAAGCAACAATTTAAACTGAATGCCTAATAACCACCAGGATTCACCAAGCGGTGGGTTAAATCCCATTTGGCGGTGCCTATGATCAATGAGGGTGATCGGGGGCAGAATGTCGTCGCCTCGTACATACAGCGAGTAGCGATCAAAAACAAATGCTACAAGCCATGGAGCATCAAGAGTAATTTTGAATTATTAGAGCTAGACCAAACATCTAGCTTGTAAAGGATTCGTCCTAATTATTTACGTCCGTCCACCTCATTCTGAAAAATGTAAAATTCCTGATGGCATTATAATAACAAATATGACAAATAACTACTGTAACTACTTAGCCTAAAATCACAGAATTTCCACACAAATTGGTAGAACCTTTAAACATGATTATTTTACTAATCACAGCCCAAACGATCATCTTTGATTTTTAGACTGTGAGAATAGGTAAATATTTTGGTTACGGTAGTGGTTAAGACGGGCATTCCATTTTCTGAGGGTGGCTCCTTTTTGGCTTTACTTTACTTGTAACATAACATTTATACATTTAGACAGATAAAAATTGTTAATATGTTACAATCAATAAGGGTATATGGAGTGCTTTAAAAGATGGGCTGTTGATTCAACCCCTATGATTGTTGCTATTAATTGACTGGAGATAATCTAACAAACTGTATGGAAAAACAAACCATCAACGAAAAACTACCCTTCTTTGCCACCACTGCTATCTTCACTAATGGCATAATTCTATGGCTCCATGATACCACATAGGCCTAATGACGCCCGTTGTTCGAAATACAAGAATGGCGGAATACAAGAGTCTGATTAAATAAATGACTTGTCAATTGCTTTAAATAAAGGTACAAAAGGTAATAAAGGTATAACTTATCAATGGCAAATTACTATGGGTTACGTGTTTTGAGCGGCGAGTGTTTTGAGCGGCGAGTGTTCTGAGCGGCGAACCTCAGGTAGAAAAGGGTCAAATGGAATTTGCGGGGAATTCCTCCCTTCGGCAGGGAGAAACTCGTGAGAGGCTCTGAGTACAATACCTCTCAGGTGACTCTGACCTATATATAGGCCTACACTCGCATTTCCAGTGTCTTTACATCAGTTCACTAATACAGTAAATGCAATACAATGTGAATGCCAATTCAAACAAGACAGATAGGGTCTTATTATTAAAAGTTAGTCAATATATACTTATATTTATTAAACTTCATTAATAAGTTAATTGGCGTTGACTAAACCTAACCTAACCTAACCTAACCTAACCTAACCTAACCTAACCTAACCTAACTTAAAGGAAATTTAGCACCGTTATTCTTCTTTAATATGACACCTTGCATTTGCATCGAGAATAACAGATGATTTTAGTCAGTTATAGCTAAAAAGAAATTTTATTTAAAAATTATGAAATTTTTTCTTTGTTTTTGTACTTTTAGAAAAAAGGAGCCAATCTCTATCTTAATTAATTATTTTTAAAACATGATTCCCGTAAACCTCTGCATCCATAAAACTCGCCTAGCGCTACGACCGCGGCCGCGAGGCGAGGTTCTCCCTGCCGAAGGAGGAATTCCCCGCAAATTCCCTTTGACCCTTTTCTACCTGAGGTTCGCCGCTCAGAACACTCGCCGCTCAAAACACTCGCCGCTCGGTGGACGACACCTTACTATGAAGTTGTATTTTTCTTGGCGATTTCAATTTTAAATAACATATAGTCCAGTAAATAAACGACAAAAATTGCCCTTTGTCGCAACTAATTCGTGGAAAGCTGGATGTTATATATGTGATAGAACTACATAAGAAGTGTGTTTTAAAAAATTCCCGCTTTTCCTACTTGAATTTTTAGTCCCACCCCCTCCAAACCTGGGAATAACAGTGGTTCACTTTATTGGCCATAGGCAGAATATTACGCACACGATCGTGTTTGAATTTGTTTTATATTATTAAGGATTGGTTTCTCTACAACTCTTTGTACCGAAGTATTTTTTTCTGAAACCAATATTTAAAAAGGTATGACATAACAACTTTGGTAAAAGTTAAATTTTAGAGTACACAATTTTGTTTTCCCCAATATACATTTTTTATTAACCATAATACACAAATGTGTTACCAACAGAAGTTGTAATATATATCTTAAGGTTTAAAAATGCATTATTGGTTTGTCATCTGAGTTTACTGATGTAGAGTGAAATTACGGCAAAGAGAGCGCGTGCGGGCTGCACCCGACGGCGCGACGCAGCGCCAGCCCGACTCATAAACAAGTTCTGAATAAGTCTTGTAATAAGTAAACAAACATCCTGCCCCCCCTTCCCCATCATTCCCTTATCACCTCTTTTTGGTTTTGTGCTGTCACTTATCGTTCCAGTGCATATTTTCATCTTTAGTGGTATAGATGCGTTTAGCTGTGATGAAGTGAGCTAATAACGTTTTGAACTGAACTATTTAAAAGTAGGTTTAGTTAGTTATTTTAGTTAATAGGGTTAGGTAGTGCTTTGTCTACAGATTAAATTTTATTGTGAGTACGTAGTGTAAAAAACATTGTTAATTCACATAATAATTAAACGTAGTGTAAAAAACATTGTTAATTCACATAATAATTAAAAATATAATTCTATCAAAAACACTCTCAGTTGGTTTTGCAAAAATCATATAAACATTGACTATGATGTTCGTTCCTTAAATATGGAATTCTTCAGTAGGGTTTGTGTTGTCTGTGGTCATTTCCCAAACAATTCTGAACCAATATAGTAACAGTGAAAAGGGGCATAGAAAAGATTGTCGATTCCAGTTTGAAACGAGAAGATGGTTTACATGAAAAACTAGAAGGCAAAACTTTGATTTCTGTTCACGAGAATTGCAGGAAAAACTATACAAGGCCAACCACAGTTAGGGCTGCAGCAACATCTGAACGACCATCATCATCGTGTGTAGAAACCCTTATAACACACGCCAGAATACCGAAAAGAAGTTTGAATTTAAAACAAATTGCTTTTGGTGTGGAGAAGAGACAGTTATAATGTTGCTACTTTAGAGACAAGACAGTCAATATTGAATCAATGCGAAGTAAAACAAGATGATAGGGATAGTGTAAAACACGTATACAGGGTGTAAAAAAGTCCGTCCTCCCCCTTTAATTGTTTTATTTTTTAAGATAAAAAATATCAAAAATTTTTAGTCATGTTAGGCCCACCAGGAGTCAGAAGAAAATCTTAAATTGATGCATAGGTTGATATGTACATAAAACTAAAGGTCTCATTTGGCAGAGTACAATGCTGCAAATTAGACTTAAAATGGATAACCCAGACGGAAATGGTAAGGCAGGTAAGGCATTCAAAGTTTCTATTAAAATCATATGGGTAAAACTTAAAAATGCAATACCTTCCTTAATACTCAACCTTTTGATGTTGGGTTTGTGGCTAATTACTCCAAATGAAAAGATGTTTAAAATGATGAATGATATGACAGAAGTTAAGAAAGTTTCAATTGAAACACCCTCTATGGGACGTCCCCCAATGAAGTCTTACAGAAATATGCTTTGGCTTTTGTCACATCATAATAATTTTTGAGCTTCTTTGCATTTGGAGTAATTAGCCACAAACCCGACATCAAAAGGTTGAGTATTAAGAAAGCTATTGCACTTTTAATTTTTACCCTTATGATTTTAATGAAAACTTTAAACGCCTACCTTTTTCCATCTCGGTCATCAATTTTAAGACTAATTTGCAACATTGTACTCTGCTAAGTGAGACCTTTAATTTGATGTACATATCAACCTATGCTTACATTTAAGATTTTCTTCTGACTCCTGGTGGGTCGTTCCCCTAACATGACTAAAAATGTTTGATAACGTTAAAAGGTACGTTGTGTTATGTTACTATCACCCCCCAGACGACATTTATTTATCTCAACAAATTAAAATATTAAAGGGGGGACAGACTTTTTTACAAATGGTATAAATGTGAGTGACTTGATAGCACAGGAAGTTCGGTACCATGGCGATTGTTACAAATTATTTTTCAAAGTAAACAATGAGGGCTCTCACGGAAGACCATTCTCTGATTCCTCTGATAAGCAAGGGTTCTCCTGAAGTGCAAGATGGCAGGGGTTGTGCAACATGTGTTTGATAATGCAGCTGTCAATATGCGAACAATAGACAGCTGAAACACATGCCATGCAAAGGGAGGTATCCAATGTATTTCTCCCGATAGCGCTGTAAATACGAACAACAAAGTGGACCGAATTAAATCTAGTTCATTTAATGTGTCTTGCAGTACAACAATGCACGACTTGGTTTATCCAAAGAAGAAAATGTCTTCTTTGAACCTGACAGTTAAAGATTACGATGAACTGAAAAAGACAGCAGATATCAAACCAGGGATTAACATGTTTCCTATAAATGTTATGTGGATGGCTGTATTGAAACATCAACCTGGATGGAACGGCTTTATGACTATACTTAATGAAGGTAAAGGAGAACGTGATATAACGTATATAATGGCAGTGCCTTTCATTAACATAGACCCAAGTAACATGCCCACAGTCTATTCAGCCCTAACGTTTGCTGCTATAGAAAGAAAAAGAAACCAGGCATGTGTAGTTACATTTGATTAGCCATTGTATATTAAAGTTTCAGAGATCGTGCAAAGTTCAGATTTTTCCAGTGATATATCCAAAACTATTGTCAGGTTTGAAGGTTTCCACCTCCTGATTTTGTTTATGGGGTCTATTGGGTGCATTATGGAGGGAAGTGGCTTGGAAAATCTTTGGGAAAGTGTTTACAGACAGAATACTGATAAACACATTATGAATAGCCATGCTTATTCAAGGAGTATGAGAGCCTACACATGCACAGAAGCAGCTATTCTTACAGTGCTCAAAAAAGAGTATAGGGAAGTCGGTCCAGAAATTGATGCACTAGAACAATTGTACAATGAGTTAAATGTCCCATCAGAAAAGCATGGAAGAGGTTTTATCCAATGATGACTTTTGTCAACACATTGATGAGTTGAATGGCATTTTTGAAAGAGTAAAGAACTCAAGTAGAACAGCAAAGCTGTGGATAAACCTTTTCCAGTGTATTGATTTGATGATACCTTTATAACTTATAGGCAGAAAGAACAGGAAACTGGAAAATGCACATCAAGACAACTATTGAAATGTTAATGTATTTCCACACTGCTGGACACCTCCCCTATGCAAAACCAGCTCTCATGTATGTACATGTACAAGAGGCTTCAGTTGGAATCCAAACTTGCCAGAGAAGAATATGACATGTTCGTTAACAAAGGGTATTTTACTGTAAGCAGAAGTGGAAAATTGTGGTTAGGAGTTTGGACCGATATGACAATAGAACAATGACTTATACTGTACAGCCTATGAAATCAATTGGGGGCTTGACTCTGGTAGGGGTTTACGGATAGCTCATTATCAAAATGGGTCCTCGGAATTCCATATTACATAAAAGTGCATGAAGCTGTTGAGGAAAGTAGGGAATATCCCCTGAACTAAAACTGGCAATAAATATTAACAAATGATATTCCGTAGTTGAAAATTAAGTTCCATTTACATAAATAATTATTGCAGGCTACTGTTCCATTTGGACACAGGTAATTTTAGGAGCAAGGTCTTGTCTTAACATGTGTCAAACAGTTGAGAACTGAGAAATGCTTACGACTCAGGGGCGACGCACCGACCGATACAACGGCGCGCCGCGGAGGGATGTTCAAGTTGCTCGCACACGCTCTCTTTGCCATCATCTCACTCTACATCAGTACACTCAGATGACAAACAAATCATATTTTTTAAACCTTTAGAAATATACTACATCTTTTGTTGGAAACATTTGTGTATTATGATTAATAAAAAATGTATATAGGGGAAAACAAAATTATGTATTCTAAAATTTACCTTTCAAAAAAGTCTTAATTTGATATATTTTTTAAATGTTGGTTTCAGAAAAAATACTTTGGTACAAAAGTTGTAGAGAAACTACTGTAATTCCAAATAATATTTATAAAATTCCAACACGATAGTGTGCGTAATATTCTGCCTATGGCCAATAAAGTGAACCACTGTTATTCCCAGGTTTGGAGTGGGTGGTGAGGGGGGAGGGAAGCTCAAATGGTAGAAGAGGGGACTTTTGGGAAAATACTAATCTCATGTGGTTCTATCACATACAGCAAATCCATCTTTCCACCATTTAGTTGTGATAAAAAACCTTAATGGGCTAATAGATAAAAAATGTAAATAACATTTTTATTTCCAACATTTGACTTTATTCCTGCTCTTAACCTGACATAAAGTCGGGGGAGGGGCCGACCTCCCCTACCAACCCCCTTCCCTCCTTGCATCCGCCCCTGGTGCATGAGCGGCCAAGGGATATTGCCATTACTGTTACCAAAAGAAAGACTCTTGCTGACACCATATAAAAAAATAGTGTTTTTTCTTATCAAAATATTAATTTCCACTCATGTACAATTCATGTTGGAACGAACATCCTTTTTGTGATTATTATCGGTGATTTTTCAAAATCATGCCGTTTCATTGCCTACCCTTTATTTTGATTGATTGTTAAGCGAAACATATATGAAGACCATCGGTATTGTAATGACATTATTTAGCGGTCGGAATTTAAAAACATAAAATGATAATTTCCTTTGTAAAAAATTCCTGAAACTTTTTTGTATTATTATAAATGTTGTACATGTTGAAACTGACAAGAGAAAAGAACACCTTAACGCCATATTGGTAATTGGTATGTTCAAAAGAGGATATTACATGTGACATATTATCAGAGATTGTTGAGTAACACCTGATTTGTGTGTTTCAGATGACCGCCACGACCCAGAGACTGCCACCGTCGCAATGGCGGCCCTCCCACTCCCTGAGACCCTAATTTGTGATGTAATTTTGAGTATCACAGACTAGGCGCTCGGGCCTGGGTGGCCGCCAAACTTCAGTCATTGCCGTTTCATCAACAGGCTTCAGTGTTTATAAGATGACTTCGCTACTCTGTAAAATACTTTGAAAACGTGATCGCGTCGATGAGAACTTTCAACAAAGCAGGAAGGGCTCAACGGAAGATTCGGTAGTTCTACCGAACCAGACAGAAATGACCACCATTTCTACCATGCAGTCAATGACGTAATAATGGTTTTCCTTATAGGGGATGTGCTATTGCGCTAATAGTTACTTTAAGCCCTAGCCCGGAACTACCTACTGTACACCTTTTTCATCAGTAAATTTGTTGCAAACTGGCCATAATCTGTAAAACACACAATTTTGACCATTCTTCTATTTTAACTACTTTTACAATAAGTTATTACTTTTACATTACTTCCAATATCATTGTTGTTTTATATTAGAGATTAATTATTTGAATTCAGCTACATTTCACATTGACATGTTTCTTAAAACTTAAGGGTATCTACCAACCTAAGCGGCATTGCAACTTGCCTTACAAGATTTTGAAAATTGAGTTACTGTATTTATAAATGCACTATTGTAATAAGAAAATTCTCAAAGGTATTTCTTGCTAAATCCAAAAAAAATTTATAGTGTGTACATTATTGTAAATTTAGAAGATATTAAAGTACTCATAGAAAAGAACGCCACAATGATTGAGACCTCAGTAGTTTTACGCAAACAGAAGGACCAAGTAAACGTTGTTGCTAATTCAAACATACTAAGTATGATGTAGAGCTGTTCTGTGTTATTGTTTAGTAAATTGTTGCGGACATTTTCCATCACTGATTAGTAAACAAAATCATGACGTTTCGGGATCGGATGCAACAATTTACTAAACAATAACATTAACTCACCATTACCAACAATGAACTTTACATAAAGAATGTTCTGTGTTATTTGTAATGGAAATTTTTACAATGGTAGAGAACACTCTATAACTTACTTTTTAAGTCTAGACTTTGATCTAGCCTTCAGATGTGAAGAGAATTTGCAAATTGTAGGCCTAATGAACTTCGAGGCAAAGCTGTATAGGTAGAAGTCTAAATGTAGCTGAAAAAAGAAACTCTTAAAGTAGTAATGGCAAAATACAATATAAGAAAATATGGGATTAAAATATCAGTAATGGAATAACAATAAGTTCTGTATAAAGTATAAAAAATATCAGATTTACAAAAACATTCCTTTTCATCAACAATGGCGAATGTCAAATATGATTTTGTCACAATTTAAGATTAAACTAATACGATTGATAACTTTTACTGGATGAACGTTAAAAAAAATTATAGACATTTGAACTAAGAGAGCGTTCTTCCTTGGACTGAAAATCTAGTTGTGACATTGTTTAACAAACGGTTTAGCAAGGCCGACAAGAATACTTGCGGTCATTTACTCCAGAATTAATCACGGTCTAAGATAACATTTTAAACTGTGAGGTTTATTTATCATGTCAATATTACATATTGCCCAATAAAAAATTAACAGTCCGTTGCAATTTTTTCTCGTTTTGCTTTAATTACTATACGACATTAGTTGAAATGTTTGTTATTTTGCTTTTTTACTGTGCTATTTTACCAGAAATAAAAGTGTTTTTAAAATTATACTTCCAACAGATAATATATAATATACTGACTATAAAATAAAAGCTTAACAAATAATTAACTCATACAAGTACATCAAGTTGTTTCCTCGCTTTGAGTTTCCAAGTTAATCACTGCTTCTCAAGCTGCCTTGAAGTACAGCACCCTCTCAACTAAATGAAGTATAAATTAGTGTGAAATAGTTTAGTATAAACTTACCTTACATTACCTCATAGATTACATAAATAGTTTCTCAGAATATGATTTTGTACCGTTTGTATACTCAGTGAAACCTTTGTAAGAGTGTTAAATTAAAAGATGGTAAGGAACTTGTGTTAGATTTGTATTACGGTAGTAAAAGATTAAAAAATAAGACACAAAAAAGGTAATGCTATAAAATTTGTGAACTTAACTAAATTTCCATATGATTTGTTTCATGAAAATTTATTAATAGCAAAACTGATTGATAAAAATATAACCAATACTGCCAATATTTAAAAAAAATAATAAGCAATATTACCAACTTTTGCTATATCCCAGGTAGATGGATCTTATGTTTTCCTATATAATACTACTGAATATTGAACATTCCCTTTGTTTTCTTAGGACTCCCATGAATACAGATACCTATTATCCTATGTTTAGGCTGATGTATGTTGGAGTAAGAAGGTTTATCTCATACAATACTTTGGTTCTATATAAAAACCTATTTCTAAAGATGTCATGATAGAAAAAATGCCTTCACTGTAGTTTGTTAAACAAGTTAATATTTTAGAAAACTTTCCATTAACTTATAATCATTGTAATTACTTGTAATTTTTAATAAAGTTAGAATATTAATATTTTTAAGATGAGTGGGTTATTGTGTTAGGCATAACTGCAACACACTGGTAATTCCGTTAAACGGGACTCCATTCTGCTGCCTTATATATTTTATGAGTGATGGTAAAAGTTAACTGTAGGTTTGACTGTTTTTATAGACATTGTTTATTGCAGTAAAGTGTTATTTTAATAAATGATTTGTTTTGTGAAATGACAAACCTTTGTTTAAGTAACCTCTTCCACTTTCCCAAATTAGTAGGAGGAAATAACAACCAAAGCAAAAACAAAATACACAGGTAGATGAAATTAACCCAGACTAGTTTATTATTTTCATAAAATGACGCAATTATTCAGAATCAGCATGTGTAATCAAAAAAAAGCAAATTAATGGGATAGGATCTACAGTAAGAGCAAGCAAAAGCAGTATCAAATACAGTATCAACAAAAAATCCCACAATAACCAACAAACAGCTTATTCCTGATTATGAGTTTTATTTAAGATGTTATAGAGTTCATTTGTTCTGTTTGCACTTGGAGATAAAGTTTCATGCTAAAGAAATCAAATAAACCAATAAACTATGTTAGAACTAAAAATTCGATTGATCATATTCACAAAAGAGTGTATTTTTTCAACTATATAAAAAAATGTACCAGTATACACTGGACTCTCGGTGGTCCCACATTCTTAAGGCCGACAGTTCTATATTTCAACAATACCTCAGCGGCAATATCTCTCATCAGTGAAATTTTTTTTTCCATTTGTAAGAAATTGTCTTGTGATACATTTTGCAGATTTGAATTTAGTTTATACGTTTATTTAACAAATAAACGTTTGTATTAAAGTGGTTTGATGTTTGTAGCCCTTTTACTAAGTTTTTACCTCCATTTGTCCTTTCCTGTGAAGTTATTTAGCATTATAACATTTTATAATGATACCTCCAGCAATTCAACAGGTTATTGGCCCCATATGTGTAGGATTATTGAGGGTCTACTGTACTATGACTTAGTCTCAGTTGATGATAGTACTCATGTTGTTAAAAATGTATTGTTGGTCTTAACAGATGGTTTTCGTTGTCATTCCAACAGTTACCAGTGTAAAATGTCAAGGTACATAGTATCAACCCTAATCCCTCAGTACATCTAAAAGTAAAAATATTCTGCGTTCGTAAGAAAAATATTTTGCGTTCTTAAGTACACCCGATGGTGGAACATAAAATCTATAATAAATGATAATAGCTTCAATAATTCTGAGGTAAGTTGATAACTTGAATTATTGTGTATCATACAATGGCTTCGTTGAAAGAATAAATCTGTGATAGAAGTAATTTGATATTTTCATAAAGAGCATTTTATATGGCTTTAACGCTACAATGGGATGTAATTTAGTTTAAATGGTTCAATTATTGGTACCCATATGAAGCAGATACAATAAAAATCAGTTTTCATCTTTACATAAACATAAATTTAGAGTTTTCTGCAAATAAAATGCTATATTGTTTTTATGACACATTCATGTTTTCAAAAAACTGTAATTAATATTTGAAAAACTAGAATAAGTTTTTATTTAGTGTTTTCAATTAATTAAAATTTAATGTCTTTTGTTTTTAATACTTTAAAGCTCACTTTTCAGTTAAATTCTAAAATAAGTTCATACAGTAAGACCTTGATCAACTGCCATTCTCTGTTATTCTTCACTGAATAAATAAATATTTTGCTATTGTTAATGTGGTGTAAATAAAATTGTGTCAAATGAGTGTGTGAAGTAGTGATTGGATGCAATGTCAGTAACCATGAGGACAATTATAATGTATTATTATTCACTTGTACAGAGTTAAATTTTTTGCCAAAACCTTTTAAAACTGTTTGGTGTTGTATACCTATCCTCTTAAACGTCATAGTCCCAGTCCCGAGGGTGACGGTTAATAGAGGTTCGAACTTCTAATGCAACTTACCATGGCCAAGATTCTACTATACCATACCCATTGATTCACATAAATTGTGTTAACTTTTTGAAAGGGGTTTTATCTGTACAGCAATTTACATTTTTTGTGTGGATTTATTCAATGTCCAAATCCTATGTAATAAAAATTTTAATTTCAAATTCTAATCATTTGTGTCTGTTTAAAATTTTGAACTTCCAGACATAATTTGTTTCATAACACTTCTTGAATTATGTAAACTTAGAATTTACACATCTATCGTTAATTTACCATTAAATTTACATGAAATTAGTTATTCTGATAAATGAACATAAAATGCCACAAATGTAATTATTGCCTCTTTACCTCAAGTGGTTTTCGACCAGGATCACACAGATAAAAATTAACATTATGTTAAATTTTAACCACAGATTATAGCAGTGCAGAGCAATTAGGTTTTTTAAACTGAATTTGTAACTAATTCCAAACCGCATCATTGACTTAACCTCGACTGCCACACCTTGGACCACTAAAACCTCTATGAAAATCTTAAAACAGCAAGGTAACATATTGATATTTACTCACATAAAAAAGCTAGAGGCGATAAATAATTGTTTCTGAAATATTCTTCCTTGTATCTTCCAAGAAGCAAATAGAATATTAAATGTCATAAAAAGAAATTTTAATGCAAAAGGATTTAATTTATGTAACTTTGATACCTGAGAGAAAATTGATAAACGCGGCTTTTCTTTTCAAAAGATTCCAAGAACAATTCCCACTGTAATGGAATCATCCTTTAATAAAATATTCAAGATGAAGTTTAATTTTAAGTGGGGAACAACTATAAAAGAGAATCACCTTATAAGCAATTTACTCCCCACTGGGCCACGTGTGTTTCAGACGCTAACCTTCCTCTACAATTAAATTTTTCTCTCATCGAGATTGTCTTCGAAGAATTTCGTTTTTATAATTATTTTCTATACAACTGCTAAATCAGCTTTTTGATTTGCATATTATGTGCTGTTCTCATGAAATCTCAATGAAAGCGTTAAACAACACTCAAGAGACTTACATTTACGATTAAAGAAATGATTTAAATTGAGTGCCCTGATCATACCGAGTTTCCCTAAAGACGCTTCCTTCTGCTATTTTTAACATTTGCAGAAACTGTGGTCATCTGGGGAAGTCTTTGTGACTAAAATAGTTACCTTTTGATGAGTCAAAAACCTTCCTCCCAAAATTGGGGTTTTTGGGGGTTACGTAAAGAAAATCAAATAGTAACCAACCTAAATTGAATAAGAGCACTTTTGAAAGAATGGGGGACAGAATAAGAATGGTAAAAAGTAGAGGTATCAACCCTGTGTATAATGGCAGCTGATCCAAAATGTTATAAAATAAGTATGGTAAATTACTTACAATTGGCAACTATTTTTTTAGAAAAATATAATTTGGCACAACTAAATATGAAGGGGAGATAAATATTTTGTCGATGCTAAAATTGTTCTACACCACCAAAATACAGGGTGATTGAAAAGTCACTGACTATAAAAGTCAATTCATGTTATACAATGGCTGCAAAATTAGGTGGGGGTTGGAAAAAATTGCATCAGTTTACATTGTTTGGAAATCAGTTTTGAAATTTCATTAATGATAGAAGACATAAAAATGGTAGTAATAGTAAATATTTATTTTTGCTCTTCACTATCTATAAAATACTAATTTGATTTTTAAAAACTCTCTAATGATGCAGTTTTTGCCATCACCCCCAACCTAATTTTGCAGTTATTGCAAATCAATCTACAACTGGTATAAGCTGATATTTCAACAAAACCACACCATCATTAATTATGCCAAATTACCTCTTATTAACTATTTTGTTTCTTTTAGCGGATTTCCCTATGGGGAATACGCTATTACGATAGTAGCCATGGTAAGACCTAAGCCCGGGACCACTTTACTTTTTCATTTTGAGGTCCCCAGAAGCAAAAAACCGTTGTTCATATATATATATATATATATATATATAAGAGTCTGAGACGAGCGAGAGCTTTCGCTTATCTGGTGTAGTTCCGTTTGCAACAGAGCCGATTCGATTCCACACAGTCATGACACTTCTATTGAAACTACATGTTAGGATGTCTCCCACATTGATTCCCCCCACACACTGGATGACATACCAGTAACAATAATTAATTATACCAGTTCCTTGGTGGCGGAGCGCTAGTTATGATTTACCAGCACAGGGTGTGATTGGTTGCAGAGTTAACTCGGATGACAATCACTACGTGAACCATTACTAGCGCTTCAAGTGATCGGTATCATTATCATTGGTATGTCTGGTGGTTTTGGGGGACGAGTGAAGTGACCGAGTGTCATGCATGTCTACCAATTAAGTAACCTTATACTATTATACTTTAGCCGCCTCCACTAAACGTTTTGTCCCACACTTGTGGGATTATCTCACAATTTTCCGTCCCGCCTGAGCATAACCTAGGGCTACTCGACAATGTGACAGAAGTGATAACATCTGATCATAGTGTCGAATTTGCGACTGTTTTTAATGTTTTTACCTTTTACCTATTTGAGTTGTTTGCTTGGGGTGGAGATTTTTATTGAGTGTCGAGTCCCCATGATAATATAAGGTATTGAGTTTTGGATGCCAATGTAACCTTTGACTAGGGCGGCAAAAGATCTAGCGCCGGCCCTGCTTCAGTATAAACATGTGGTTTTCCATTTTGGTTTTCCAAACTAAAAAATAATACAATAACAAAAAATTCATTCAGTTTTTATCATACTTTACACTGAAGACTATGGATGTTTAGATAAATAAATGTAAAGTAAAAGGATATAACAACTAAACGATTTGTAGAATTGGAATTGAATTAAAAACAAAATAATTAGTAACGATGATGAAATCAGCTAACTGTAGAAATTGAATCCACATGTTACAGATTCTACGTATCGTACAACAAATTTATAAGACATAAGACTACAGTTGCCAGGACATATACCAGAGTACATCACCTGTAAGCCTAAATAAACACATCCTGAAAGGCAAGAGAACAAGTTCGTCATGAAGGCGAATGAGCGGAGAGAACAAGCTTATTGTGAAGGCGAGTGACTGGGGACTGGAGGGAATGAACTCGTCGTGAAGACGAGTGAGCGGAGAGAACAAGCTTATTGTGAAGGCGAGTGACTGGGGACTGGAGGGAATGAACTCGTCGTGAAGACGAGTGAGCGGAGAGAACAAGCTTATTGTGAAGGCGAGTGACTGGGGACTGGAGGGAATGAACTCGTCGTGAAGACGAGTGAGCGGAGAGAACAAGCTTATTGTGAAGGCGAGTGACTGGGGACTGGAGGGAATGAACTCGTCGTGAAGACGAGTGAGCGGAGAGAACAAGCTTATTGTGAAGGCGAGTGACTGGGGACTGGAGGGAATGAACTCGTTGAAGACGAGTGAGCGGAGAGAACAAGCTTATTGTGAAGGCGAGTGACTTGGGACTGGAGGGACTGAACTCGTCGTGAAGACGAGTGAGCAGAGAGAACAAGCTTTTCTTTAATAAAAACAAGGCTTTTTTGTGCTTGGCATTTTGGTGCGCGGTCTATAACTGATATTATTACTACAGAGAATTGTATAAGTTTTTCAGGCAAATGCTTGGCCCCCAGGTAATTTGTCTATGTGTGACAAAAATTAATGAGAGATCATTCAATAATGTAGAACTAGTATATCAGTTGATTGTAAATTAAAGTGGGATAAATGCTTTTATAATGAGGGCGGATGTCAGCAGAGCAGTCCCGTATAGGCACCCACAACTTTGACTTTGTGACAACTAGAGATTTGGATGGGCTGCTGAACCTGGAGTTGCAGCTTTACGGCTTGAGGCTACTATACCCATCCTCCCTACCTTTTCCGACCTCTCACTAAAGCCTCCCTTCGCACCCAACAGGCACATTATTAGATGTTTCCTCTGGTTGTTTTCCTTAATGATTTAAAGCAACTACCACTATCAAAACAATGTAGCTCTGGAAGTATAGCAATATGTTTCTGACATAAGACTATTTATCATTGGGCAAATTACATGCATTGACCAGTCATAACAATCAAAACATCAAGTTATTAGTAATTTTTAATACAGATGGTGAGGTATCACAGTTAATATTGCTAAAAAATAAATACAATAATTTAATTAATGAATTAACAGTGGCAGCAAGCATTATTGTGGCAAGAGCTTAAAGATAGATTGAGATTGAGCATTAAGGATGCCAATTCCTTTGCGTACTACGGTTCTACTATAGGTTATCAAATAAGGCCTTTTTAATAAATATATTACTTCATAAAAGAAAGGTTATGTTTTAGTTTAATCCTAAATCACAGTCTCATTGGGAGACAGTCACAGCAACTGGCCAGTTCCAATGTGTTCTGGGAAGAAGGAACGCTCCTCATGTTTAGACTCGCAACTAATGATTTCCTGTTTAAACTATTTTAATTGTCGTATTAATGGACTGACAGTTATAAAGTGCAAGGACGCAGCAAATGATTTTAAAGAAACATCATCTATGATGAAACATTTATTTGTTTATGAAAGGAACACTAAATTAAATGCACTACTTACTGTTGTCCTCTGCAAGACAGAAACAATAGTTTGCTAGTCCAATCACCAGTTAACGCTAGCTGTTTTAGGGCCCCACACTTTGCATGTATGTTTATTCCGACTATCTGATTTAAGACTGTGCCCTTAATCCAGAGTTAAATGTACTACTTTTGATGGTGTAACTTTCCAGTTGTCAACACTGAGCAATAGTACAAGCCTCGAGAACCTGTGGCATTTTATATGATTTGGAAGGTATTCTTTGCACTGTCAGATGGAGTTTCTAGGGGAGTACATCATAGTTTGCCACTCTTGTAGTATGACAGAAATGAGGAGCTCCTAGAAAAATTGCTTATCACCAGGAATGAAAGGGTAAATTCCTGATAGTTCACTATCAGCGGGTAAACAATTGTAGTTTTCTGAAATCAGGTAATTATTCTTGAATCACTCTGTATATTCTAAGCTTACTTAAAACAGATTCTAGGCTCCATAAAACAGATGTATTTGGATCATATGGTAAGCCTAGAATATACAATATAGATGTTATTATTGTTAACTTGGTAAGAAAAAGATCAGGTAGGTAAAAGTAATACCTTTAGGAGCAAAATGTATTACCGCGTAAAAAATCTGCAAGTATTCTTCACGGCCGCACACCCATCTAGAACCACAGCAAGGTTGTGAGGAGATTTTGAGACAAAGGAAGAGCCCCCCCCCCACTCCCTCACGCAGTAGAATTTATGATTGTGAAAAAAAGGAAGACAAATATTCTCAAATAAATATATTTGGATGACACAGATTTGCTCAACTACGGTAAAGTGTAATTGGTGAATAGTCTATTTATTCGTGTCAACAATATTCTGATCTTGCAACATATTTTAATAAATGCAATTCTAAATATTATCTGACAGAAATCGTAAGACACTCACAAAATAGACTGAAGAAAGAAAGAAATAACCGTTATACATTCATTGATCAAAACATACAAACACACTTAAAGATTACAGTAAAAAATTTTATGGAAGGATTATATCCTTAAATTATAATCGGTATACACACATACAAAATTAATACAAATTTACAAATTATTACAAAATATCTATAAATACACTGATTACCTACATTTGATTTGACAAAAATAAATGGACTATTCGAATAAAACTTAAATTTGATTCTCTATATATAAATTTACATGTAATTGGTAGATATATGTGGTCTGCCCCAGAAGCAGCAGGCCTTAGGTACCTAAATGTCTAGAATCTCCCCCTGAAAACAAAGGTAACTTGAATGTTTATGTGTACACATGATAAGTATGTAGTAAATAGAGAACATTAGAGGATTGGATTATTCATTAACCTCAGAAATTGGAAAATCAGTTGTGGACTTTAATTCTCCTCTCCCATCCTTCTTTATCTCTTCAAAATGTGGTATATCATGAAAAATTGAATAAAAAAACCTGTAATACCCGAAACTCTTTGCTTCATACACTTACTTTAATACGTTTCACCTAAAACCCCTAATATTTAATCTTAATTTAAACATCATGTCCATTTGGTTTCATTAGTTTTAAAACTTTTTTTGTAATTGTTGATGACTGTTTTTATCTAAGATGCAATTGAATTTTATCAGCTCTTCTAAATGCAATCTAATGTGATTTTATTATTTGTTATGTAAATAAAACTAATGATTATTACAAGTTCTATTGTATAATGTACAAAACACTTTCACCATTACAATAGTGGGTGATCCAAAAATCTGTTTTCCGAGTATGTATAGTTGGCATTCCTCCCTAAATGGCCCAAATGATGTTGAATATAGATAATTCTTTGCAAAACTTAGTTAACCCTAAAGAGGTCGCTTAAAATTTCAAATGCCGTCTTTCGCTCAAGGAGGTTTCCTCCGAGTTTTAAATAAATGCACAAAATGTATTCTAAATACTTTTATTGTTTGAAATAAAAACAGAAAATGATTAAAAAATAGATTTCACGCTATATCCCTGCAAAACAGAGTAGGAATGGAATGGTTAATTTAACAATGTAATTATTATAACTATTATGGATTATACAAAACAAGTTTCACTTTTTTTACTTAAAACTTAGTATTTTTTTTAGTAAGAGTTTTGTAAAATAGTATAAAAATAGTAAAAATAGCATTGTGGAGTACATATAAGAAAGCTTTTGTATAAAACTCAACTATCAGAATAAAAAAAAAAAAAATACTATGAGGTTTCCCTGCATAAACCATAAACTAAATATTATACGAATGACACTACAATGAATTCAAAGAGTTATACATGGAAAAATAAAATGTTACTTCAAATAAAAACAAATCTAAAATGGCAACTGTAGCCTACATAATTACAAATAACCAAATGAAAAATTATCGCACACAGACTCTTCCTCGGGGTTCACAAAACACATAAAAACGCTCACGGAGGAATCATCCAGCACCTCAGGACAGCGCTCGTCAAACTGACCCTGGGCGGCGAAAGCGGGATAAGGGTAGGTCAAATGCAGGGTGAGAAGGGGGTCAACAGCTACACAAAAGTACATTTGCTGTCAACCAACAGATAAATATTTCCCACAGCAACAAATTTTGACCCGGAGGATTCCTCCGCTAAGCGTCCTCTCGAGGGTTAACAGTGTGGTGTGGGCTGTGTAGATCATGTTAAATCATTACTTGCCCACAGTATCATACAGCATAGCATCGTTTCTTTCTCTTTTGTTCAAGATATTTATTTATTGAAAAGTAAAAAATATTCTAGAAGATCCTACTTTATGTTCAAAGAACTTCTTTAAAATATTTTAAATTGAGATTTTTTTCAAGTGTAAAGAATGGATATAGCTTTACAGTATAACGGAACTAAAACATTCTATTTTAAACAAATGTAAATATTGTTAAAAACGCCATTAAGTTAAACAATTTGTTCTTCAACTTGCCAGTGACAATGAATTTCACTTGCCTATCAATACTCAGCAAATGATAAAAAAATGTTATGGATATTTTTCATGGCAGAAAATGTTATGAATTTCAAATTACAATAAACGCCCGATTATCCGAGGTCCGGTTAACCTACCCTCCGGTTAACCGAGCTAGTCCTACAAAAATAACAATAAATATGATAAAATTACAACAAATTAAGACAAGAAGTTGATTTTATTTGTAGCAATATATTAAATAGATGGTTGTTGAGAGATCGAGAAATGCACCTGTACTAGCTATTGTTAGCTCAAGTAGTTGATTTCCCAGAATATTATTCGGCTAATTTTAGGAATCGTGGTAGTAAGATAAGTTTAAATTTCAGTTTTAACAAGTGACTTTTTAAGTTTTTTACAGCTATGTACAAACTCAATACTTATATGTGTGCGCCTTGGGTTACCTGTAAATTTTCTAGGTGTCTTTTTGGTTGGTATTTTATTAACAACCATTTTTCGGTTCCAGTTAACATTTCCTGAGTAATGGATATCACTGCATTTATTATTTTCTCTTATAGAGTTTCTAAATTAGAAACTGGGGAAGAATAAAACAAATCTTTGACAAATCAGAAAACATAAAGAAATCTTAGAGGGGTCAAGCATGTTGAACTAGGTGGCAATTTAGTCAGGAAATTACAATTTGTTTACAGTGCATTTTGAGTAAACTGCATTGTTGTCAATCAGCTTAGTTTATGTGTTAACAAATTAATGACAAAAAAACTAGATTAAATTTCCTTGGAAACAAGAAATGTGAGATGTGTGTGGCTATAATAGTGTTCGTACAGCAAAGCTATGAAATCAGGGCAAGACTTTGTGGACACCCGATGCAACTCCATACTGTTCAAAGTGTGTGAAGCTGCAGAGTTATGTATTTTACAGCTCAGAGCCTTTGGAAGTTATACGGTTCTCGTGAAATTGTACAGTCATAGTTTATCTTCAGAGCAAGCGTTGTGAAAATTGGTTTTAAGAATTTAAAGTATAATACACTGCTTTCAGAGAACTGTTTTGGTTTTCACTTCTGGCCACGATAAGAAAACTTTTAAATAAAACAATTTAGGCTAACAATTACTTTTTATGTTACTAAAAAGGGACATAAAACTAATATCATTGACTGCATACATTACCGTGAATAGACTTCTCATAGTTTATGCATGATTCAAACCGATTTATGATAATGACCTTTCACACAATGTTCCTGTATATGAAGTACAGTTGACATAATCATAGGTAAATCAGTTTCACCATTCTTCTTAATCCTGTATGAAAACTTTATAATTAATATTCTGTTTATGTTGTTATAATGTGTTTTTCAGTATTTTTTTCACTTTAAATAAGTCAGCTGAATAATGATGACATTGATTGCAGCGCTTCTGGCATCTCATACACAAAACTGTTCAAGTTTCTGTATCAAACAAAAGCTTTGGATGAGAAGTCTATTCACGTTAGTGTAGTCAATACCTATGGTATCCGTAAAACTTTTGTGAAGAGTTTAAAACTTAATAAAGATGTCACAACTTACATTTCCTATAATGGAGTTTCTTTACGCCACTGGAAGCTATTTGTTGTAGTAGCATTGTTTATTTTGCGGCCGGCAGCTAGTTCTAGGCCATTCTTGATCGCAGGAACAATCCGCAGCGCAGGATTTGTTACTATACCATTGCGTTTAGGTTTGCTTGCCGCCCTACAAAGCAATGACAACTTTTAATGAACTTGTAAAATTCCTGAATGATAAAAAAGTCTAATTGATTTCTTAAATATAGTGTTACAGTAGAACCTCGATAGTTCGACACTTTGTGGACTTAGAGAGTGTCGAACTATCAAAATGTCGAACTATAGGGAGTATATGGAAAATTTTAACACTGGGAGTATAAAAATCATAATTTTAATTTAGGAAACACTAAATTTTAGTGAAACCACAACCTAATTTAACTTTAACATAAACAACATTCAAATTATACACCAATTTGTTTACATTTTCACCTTTGTCAGGCTCCAACATGGATACTATCAGTCATTATTAACATGTTAAGCTGTCATGGACCATGTCGAACTATCAGGAGTGTCGAACTATCGAGAGTCGAACTATCGAGGTTCTACTGTATTTGAAATAACTATTGTAAGGAAACACAGTAAACCTTTAGTTAGGGAAAGGTTTACTACTTTTCGCATATTGGTGAATCAAAGGCAGACTAAGGACTGAAACAAATTAAATGATTATTAATCTATTCCGCAAAGTGAGGTAAAACTTGAATTTCAGGCTAACGTACACTTTCCTACTCTAAATAAAAGAATGCCTATCAAGAAGAAGAAAGTCTGTAAAATTTTCAACCTACCAATCAAGCATATTTGGAGTTTGCAGTTTAAGAATAATACAATTATATTTTGTACTTTGGATAACAGTGCAAAACCTGTTAGTGGCGATAAAACCTTAGAGTTAATTTTTTTTGCCATTTATTTAAAAAAAAATACAAATTACAGACATCAGTGACACATAATATAGAAGGAAATTATTTCCCCGGATAGTCCGTGTTCGGGGAAAGAGTTCATATCTAGTGTTATGATGCTATCACTTGCTTGATTGTATAAAATTCTTAAAAAGAAAATCATAACACTTTGTAAATTAAACTAGAACTAACTTTTACAGAACCAAAACTCAAGACTAATTGTAAACAAAGGAAGAATCTATTTGCTTAAGAACATAAAAATACATCAGAAGCTACAACTAGCTAAAACTAAGGCTAAGAGATCGAGTTGAAAAATGGTTGGCCTACTATATTTCTATTGCTATGTGTATGGAGATAGTATGAGTGCTTCTGCAGCAGCCTGTCCAATGCGAGCGAGCCACTCCTGTACTCTCCGCTTATACACAGCTACACTGCCTCTCTCAACTTCAATAATTTCCTTAGGAATATTGCGGTATAAAATATGAGCGATATAAAAAGCATTGTGTTTTATGGAACTCAGGTTTGATTTGGGAATGAAATAACCGAAGTTTAATCTATTTCTTGTTGGATAATTATGTTGTAAATCATGAAATATTTGAATTTTATTGGTTTTAATAAATATTAAAAGGGATTTAATAAATAACTGTCTAATGCTGAAAACAGGGAATTCATTAAATAATTGATCAGTTGGAAAACGTTGTGGTTTTTTAAGGATAATTTTGATCAAAGATTTTTGGGTAACAGAAAGTGGAGAGAGGATAGACAACGAGACGCCTCCCCAGGCCAAAATCCCGTACTGCAACACCGACTGCACGTAGGCGAAGTACACCGTCCTGCAGTGATCCACCGTCAGCACTTGACTCAGTTGGTTAAAGGCATAAACTAGCTTTCTGAGTCTCTGCTTGACGAATTGAACATGTGGTACCCAGCTTAGTTTTTGGTCCATGAAAACGCCTAGATATTTATAATGTTCCACACGTTCAATGACGTCACAGGAACAGTCGTGCGACAGTGGATCACCACAGGAATGCAAACGCAATTTTCTGGGACTGGGGTCACTTTCACTTTTGAAAAATATTGGCAAACAATTCGATTTTGATACATTTAATGTTAGAGTCTTATGATCCAGCTAGTTTTAAATTTTAATTAAGTCTGTTGAAGCCTGTTGATATACCTCGTCCCACGTGCAGTCGGCGGTCACCACGGCCGTGTCATCGACAAAGAAGAACAATCTGCTCCCCGTGTTCAGCCTTGAGATGTTGTTGATGTATATCAAAAATAACAATGGCCCAAGATCACTTCCCTGAACCACACCATAGTCGATATTGGTTTCATCGCTGTCGACTCCATTGATTGATACAACTTGTAAACGATTTTCAAGGTAACTGTAAAACCATTTGAGAGATGACTGATCAATACCAACTAAACGTAGTTTAGAGATTAATTTTTGTCTATCAATGGAGTCAAAAGCTTTGGCGAGGTCCAGGAAAGTAACCAAGACACGCTTTTTGTCATTAACCTGATTGTAAATGTGTCTATTTATATCAAATAATGCTGTGCGGTACTTTTATTACTTCTAAAGCCGTATTGTGAGTTTGAAATGATGTTTTCGTTTTCAAGGTATAGTGCCAATTGGGATTTGACACATTTTTCAAGGATTTTTGAAATGACACCAAGCAAAGATATTGGTCTAAAATTAGAAACGCAACTTTTTTGTCCGGATTTAAAAATAGGAATGACTTTAGCAATTTTGAATGCGTCCGGAAATTTGCCAGTTCGAATACTCAAATTGATTATAAAAAGAAGTGGTTCGATTAAAATATCAATATTACTTTTAATTAATTTAGCAGGTATGCCATCCCAGCCTGGGGCAGAATTTCCCCTTATATATTTAACAACATCAAAAAGCTCCTCACGAGTGACAGGCCGCAGCGTGAACACCGAGATCGCGGCGTGGTCGGCGTCGTCCACCTCCGCCGGCCCGTTTGCATGCAACGCACTAGCCAGTTCTAATCCTACTGAGGCGAAATAATTATTGAAGTTGTTGCTAATGATTTTAATCTGTTCGTGAGAGGCAGTGGCACTATGATCACAAAAGGCTTCTACCGGAAATTTGGGATGATTGGGCACTCAATTTTTTCATGGTTGTTTTCAAATTAATAAGAACTATATTTAATTGATTGAATATATCAATCATCCCTGGCACGGATGTGGTGGCAGGGTTTGAAAGAATGGATTTACAAAAAAATCAATTTACACAATTCTATGAGAAATAAGGTATCAAAGAATTTTTTTTAGCTGTGAGCATTTAACATACCTTAAAATAAGAAGTGCTTATTTTAATTGTTGTCACTCAATAATAGCAGTTAACAGATACAAATCATTAAACACTAAGATATAATACAAAGATTAAAATTAAAATACTGATTTGTAATAAACTCCAAAATATATCCAAATCAAAATACCACAAAACATAAATATTAAAGTGAAGAATAGTTCAAAATTGGCTCTGTTTTACCTTTCTTGCAAGAAGACTACTTACTAGCACAAGGCCTAACGGTTAGCTTGTATACCCATAGTTTTTGTAACCCATAAAATACACAGCTAAAAGTTGTATAGTTGAAAAATAACATGTTTTTCTCTAAAAATAATCATTGCAACAGCTGTTTTTCATTGGGGAGGGCTCTGACAATCCCAAAAGTTTTATGTAGTTTAGTAACTACCATTAAGGGAAAGTTTTAGTATATTTTAGCAAGCCAGAAAGCACTTAGGACTCATTAGGTTAATTTGAGACCGAGTCCTCAAGTAACCTGGCAACTGGGAACGGAATGAGTTGATGCCAATATGATAGATCTTCAAAACTCTAAACAGATGGTTATAACATTTTAAAGGTATAAGAAGAATTAATCACATGTACAAAACAGTAGTTTGATGCAAGGTACTATTTTTAAAAGTTTGATACCACTGGTCTCACAAAATGTTATACAAGATATCACTGTTGGTCTTTAAACTGTTATCCAACAGTAATAATCAATGTTTTTTTATTTGACAAATTGTGGATTTTATTAGAAGCAATAATGTAAACTTCAATACTAAGTACTGTGCATTGATATTGAAGTTATACCTAAAATGAATAAAAACAAATGGAAGGGTTCGATATAAAGGAAAGAAAATCATATAATGATATATAAAAATATGGATATGTGTGAGTTACTGTGTGAACCATAGTTAAGTTTGTGAGCACTAAGCCCAAATATAGCTCGGGGACATGTTTTGCCAACAAAGCACAAGTATTATAGGAGCATACTCGGATACTCCATAGCAATGGGTAGACAAAAAAGTAGGGGCAATTAACTGTGACTTAATTCTTCCGTTTAGCAGTGATTGTGATATCCTAAAATACAAAAAATGGTCAGATGTTTTGTTTGCCAACTAGAAAAAAATTACAGCTAACCATATTGATGAAATATACGTTTACATTTGTTGTTGGTGTTCAGTAAAGTGTAACTTTTGGTTATTTAGAAGTGCGTTTAGATTGTAAATTAATACTTGAATTCGTAATCAATTTATTAAGTTACATCGTATTATGATTAGTGTAAAAAGAGCTCTTATGGACCGGTTTACAATTTGTATTATCTTTTAAATGGCAGTTTCAACGTGGTATAATGGAAATGCATTTTAATATAACTGTAATAGAACACTTATTTAATTTTATTAAATGTTATAGTTTTCTTTTAATATTGATATAATTTTTCTTCAATTACAAAGAAAAATATATATTAATAATAATAATAATATTTATTAATACCCTGGAATTGGTGAGTAACACCTTTGTTAAGAGTTTACAAGAGTACCTGGGTTTCATAAGTTAGATAATATAGTGATGTTTACTGATGGATTACAAGTTGAGGCTTATACACTGAGGGATTAAACCAAACAAGTTGGAGTGAAGGTACTTACACAGGCCTTGTAGGTGAGGCTTTGCAGCTACCAAGGATTATCCTCATGTGAGTGTCCCTGGAGAAGTGGTCGTCTGAAACAATTGTCCATAATAAATAATAATAATTGTATTTTCATCAATCATATAAACAGCAATAGACATTAGATAAGTCTATTTATTCAATTAATTACAGTATAATAAAACTCACAAACCCTCTTTATTGACACAAAACATTTCATAAATAGCATAAAAACAGGAGACATCATCATAACCAAAATGGCAGTCACGACTGAGACTAAAATACAAAATAATTATGAAAATAAATGTTAAAGCACACACTAATTAACGTGGAGAAAATATGTAGTTAATTCAAATACATTTTTCACCAAATACTTCCAAAGTACTATTTTAAATCTATTTGAAAGGATTTGGCTTTCAAGACTGTCCGGTAGATTGTTACAAAAATCTCTGTTCCCATATAACTTAGGAAACTTTTCAAAAAGAGATAATTTTAAGTGTTGGACTGAAAGATTACTTTGTGCCTAGTGTTATAAGGATGTAGATGTTGATCATTACTGAGCACATCACAATTCTTAACAAACAACAAGCAAGAATATAAGTATCAGGCGATTTTTGCCTTGAGTTATAACATCCTCCAGATCTATGCCTATTTTAAAGGATATGGTCATGGTACATTGTGGTTACAGTAGAAGCCCTCTAGTCTGACCTCAGATGGTCTCGTCTTTCGGAAAGGAAATATTCAGCCACGGGCGTTTCCCACCGCCAAAATAGACACGAGTCAACTTGTTCTATGTTATATTACTAAAATTTATCAGTTCAAGTGCCCATTTCCTAACTGTTTGGTTTCAAACGTTTTCTAAAACATTGTGTTCATGTTCTATATTCGATCGTTATCTTTTTTTAGGTGTTTTGCAACCCCACTGTTGCTGTAACAGGAAGTTCGGTCACTAGACGGATCACAAGAGAGTGAACGTTCGCTGTGCACAGTCGCTGTGGTAAGGGATCATCGTCCTGTATGATGCTCAAATGCTCTTCACTTTCTGCAAGATCCTTTTACAAATTAATCTACGATTAAATTTAAGATTTTGCTCTGACTCTTTGTGGGTCAACTCCTAACAGAGGAAAAACATCGGTTATGGCATTGCAAATAGTATTTTGCTCCAAATTGAACTAAGATTTTTTTCTAATTAAACTAATGACAAAAATAATAAGCAATTTCTACACTTTTTAGCATTTGTGCATTGTAATAAAGAAGAACTGAATAAAATAATTATTGCAGTAAAATTGACAAGAATTACTAACTGCTGGTATTTTTTTGCACTGTCTTCACCTTCACCATCAGATATGCTGCTTTCCTTCCTCAATAAGCCAATGTCACTCAAAGATCACTGTAACATTAGGATGTCAGTTACTTACGACAAGGATTGGGTGGGCTGGCGGGAGGTGATGCGTAGATCGGACTAGGCGGCTGTGACTGCAGTGGACTGAGGATACGGGACTTGCGTGAACATCTCTCCAGCTGATGTGTGAAAGACTGCCATCAAAAACACATGTATTAAAGCCTAATAAGTTATTCATGTTTCATATGTTTTATTAATTTAATTAGGGATGGACAAGTCACGAAATTACGAGAAATTTTCGAGAAATTTTGAATCTCGTTAACCGAGACGAGATTTTATTTTGATCGAGATTTTTCAAGACGAGAAATAATTCGTGAATAACGATAAAAACGGGTATAAATAATCTACGAATTTAATACTGCAAAATAAATTATTTTGAAGCAATGTGAAGTGTTTTATTTTCCTATCCTCCTCACAACTTCAAACTTAAATTGCCATCATAAAAGGTTAAACTACGGTTGGACTTGACTGGAGACGGCTCTACGGCTGCATCTGCACGGACTGTTAGTGGTACTGACAATCAACAGTAGTGGGCATAGTCAAAATAGCTTCTGATTTATAAAATAATTCATTTGTTTGATAAATCTTTAGAACATTGGGAAAACTTTATAAACAATAAACAATCATCATTTGACATTTAATTGCTTCAAGATGATTATTTAAAACTGATTCAAATAATTTTTGACAAATTTAAGAGCTGTTTTGACATTGGCAGTAAGAATAGTAGTGACAGATGAATGACAAGGTAGCCAATCAGATTGAATAATGGCTAACCTCAAATATGCCACGTAATACAGAATTTAATTTATTTTCACACTCTTAGCAGAGTTCAGCTATTTTAAGCCATAAATGCTTAAAATCGGCTGATGGTTGATTTTATTTCAAGGTTTGGATACTAAAAAAAACTGAATAGGCCTATTAACAATAATTGTTGAACAGCAATAAATAGGTTGTGTTAAATACATAGAAAATCAATGGTCTTACCAGAACCATACAGGCTTCATGGCTACACTAATGGTTGCCTTTACTCAGTTAGGAGCAAAATAAAAACCTTACCACTAGCAGACGACAAATTGAGGGAATTACATGAATTCGAAAGCAGTGAAAGTTATGTATACTGGACTTGAATAGTTTGGTGAAATGACAATAAATAGCAAACAAAAGTGAGAGCTGAAGATTGTCTTATGGACAAAGACAAAGAAGAAGAGATTGTTTTAAAATTAAAATCCTCCAATTGAAAGTTAAGTTATTTCTTGTTAGCCTCCCGGCCTCTAGGCTTGTGATTCAAAGTTAGTAGGCCTATGCCTACTAGAAATCTGTGAGTGAGGAAAAGCTCTTATTTGGAAACATTTAAAAGTAGGTTAATAGTGAAAAGTGAAGTAAGTAACTGTAACAGAGGATTCTCTTTTTATGTTTTACTAAACGTAGGTCGGTAGGGTTTATGGTGAGCCTATATCTTCTCAACCTTTTTATTGGGTACATTCCTTTATAGGCCTAGACCTTTTGTTAAGAAAGTGACTTTTTAACTTCAGTTTATTAACATAATCAGCAATTTACAAAGAAATATTTGTTCCTTCACATTAATCAGGATTAACCATGTTACAAAATCAGATTAAAATCCCGAACGCACATTTCTCGTGATGTATGAGAAGGAAAATCTCGTCTCGATCTCGTCTCGAAATTATTTGAGAATTCAAAATTCTCGTCTCATCTCGTCTCGAACTGAAAATCCAATCTCGTCCATCCCTAAATTTAATCTACAATTATCATTTCAGGTTGCAGGCCTTTAACAGTAATTTTTTAAACTATCCTCTAAGGGGCTAGACCCCCCCCAAAATCATCCTACCATCATAATTTGTGTGACGTCATTTTTAGCAAACCTCCGTTTTAAGTAAAATAATGCTTTTTCATCAAAGTTACTTAAATTCTATTATTTATTGATTTATTAAGACTTTCAATTAACTTTTGAACCCCATTTTGCCGGTACAGCAGAACCTCGATAGTTTGACACTTTGTGGACTTAGAGAGTATCGAAATGTCGAACTATAGGGAGTATATGGGAAATTTTAAGATAGGGAATATAAAAATCATGAGATTAATTTTGGAAACACTAAACTTAAATGAAACAAAAACTTTATTAAACTTAAACATAAGCCTAATCAACATTCAAGACATTCACCACTTGGTATACATTTTCACCTATGTCAGTCTCCAACATCAGGACACTATCTGTGGTTACTGACATATCAAGTTGTGACGAATAGTGTCAAACTATAAGGAGTGTCAAACTATCGAGATTCGAACTATTGAGGTTCTACTGTAGTTTGTTGAAAGAACTATTCAAACTGGATATTGTAATTTATAAACCACTGTAGTACCACATTATTTACAGGAGCAGAACTTATTGAAAAATACGACTTATTTCAATACAATGTACTGATAAGTTCTGAACGAGGTAAAGGACAGGAGGTGTATGATATAAAAAACAGGTCCGTGCGCATGCTCTCGCCCTCGTGCTGTGTCACTTTTTCTACTTACCTTGGTCTGATGATGAATGCTACCTGATAAACTAAAAACATTGACCAATCAAATCTGAATTTACCTTCAGAAATAAAGCCAAAATGACTTTCTCAATGGAAAAACAAACTAAATTTGCATGCTGTATCACTTTTTCTACTTACCTTGGTCTGACAATGAATGCTATGTGATAAACTAAAAACATTGACCAATCAAATCTGAATTTACCTTCAGAAATAAAGCCAAAATGACTTTCTCAATGGAAAAATAAACTAAAATAAACTATATAAAATAGTTGAATTTTGTACGAATTTATCATTGTTTTACTATCAAAATTAGATATAAAACATAATTTTTAAAATGACATCATATCAAAGTTGACCCACCCCCTTATTCATCACCCCCCCCCCCCCCCCCTTACATATCACCCTACTGTCATTTTCAATCTGGAAACTCCCCGCTATTTTCAGATGACATAATTTATGGACGGCCCCTAATTGTTGTTTTCTTTCAAAAGGGCTCTGAGAGTGGATCTAAAAAGAAGCATTGATCTTAAAAATTCTACAGAATTGAAATCACATATACTGTACCTTGTTATAGCGTTATTAAATTATTAAGTCCATAATGTTTTATTATTATTCCACACTTGCATTGTGATGCTTAAGTGGTTCTTTTGTGGTCTAAGCTGCCAAAAGGACAAACTAGGGTCTGAGGCATCAAGTGTTACACTGTTTGCACTGTAAATGGATAACTTGCTTAAGTCGATGGCACAACTGATATCTTGATTGTAAATAATTGATAGTGAATAGTAATTGGTTATAAGGATAAATTATGATTCAATATTAGATAATTTTTTCATTAGTGTTTGTTGAATCTAAAACAAGAACATACATGAAAAGTACTGATATGTTATAAACAAGAAATAAACAAAAACATACTAAATTATACAACTCAAAAACTATGATTTATCCACAACATTTTAAATTTCACTTTGTGAAAAGCTAATTAATACTCACACAAACTAAAAAGATGAAGTACGTGTAGTCTCGCCCCCATTGAATGAATACAATTTTGAACTTACTGATAATATTTATTATGAGAAACATTAATCTGTGCCAACCAAGTTCAGCGGCTGAGGTGAGTCATCTGTGCATACCTGTGATTGTTCCTTTAGGGAGCTCTTGGTGCTGTTGGTGAGGTTGCTGCTGTCACTGGAGACGATGGAGCGACGTTTGGTGGTGGACTCTGGGGAGCACGACGGCGGCGCGCTGGGGCAGATGAGAGGCGGTGCCACCCCCATCACCACCCCCACCGCCCCCGGACCTGGCCCGGCCGCTACTACGCATCAATTAATTGCTCAACTTTATAGCTATAGTTTTATATGCTATTGTGACCAGTTAACACCGTAAACTAACTGAGAGTAAAGCTTGCTGAAAGAGCATATATTCGACAGCGCTAGTATCTTCCGATACAACATGATACATGTAGCTTCAATATGAATGTCCTGACTGAATAGATTACGTAATCTGAAGGAAAACCCAATGCAGATATTTTTGAAAGTCATCAATGAATCAATAACCTCTTTTTCCAAAAAGTACACCTTTGTATAAAAAATGGTGTCGAAAAAGATCATATAAACTAAAATCAAATACTTTTCTCTACATTTACTTTTCCTAAGTTTTAAAATGTAACAATAATCTCTGTTTCAACAAATTTTGCAAATCTCTCACCCTCAAAACAATCTAACAATGTATTTCTTACAGGGTGTCAACTAATTTTTCAAAATGAAATTCAAGGTTTTTTCCAGGATATTTCATGGATTTTTCCAATTTTTCAAGGTCATTGCAAATAATTATTGTTACTCGTTTAGCAACAGATTGTTCTGGGTACACCAACTATTACCATAATTATTTTATGGTGTTTAATCCTATATTCAAATAATCAAAAAAATATTTTCAGTATACTCACATCTTTTATAAAAACTGCTATAATCTATCTTATTATAGTGTATTATCTAAGTGTAATAAACAAAATGGTTGCTGGTGCCATATGTTCACACAATCTTTTTAGTTTATTTATTTAGATCCAAGGAATCTTGTTGCTTGCCCTAGTAAATTCTTAATTGCCTCATTTTCAAGATTCCAGCCAACATATTAATGCCCAAAAATTCAAAAAAGTAAGTCGATTTCCGACAGAATTATGTTTATTCCATCCATGTTGTGTCTAAAACAAAGCTTATTTAATATTTTTAAACTAGTATTTTGTTATGAGGTTTGATTTGAAACGTTGTTTACATTTTTATGATGTTCTAGAAAAAACATTAAAGTTGCAAAATATTCTAATTTTTTTGCTATAACCGAAAAATAGGTATTATATTACTCATGGGAGTTTTATATCATAAACTTAAATTTTATATTACTGTACTATCTGATTGTACACTGCAATATAGTACCACTTACTGATTAAATAAACAGAGATATATTTTCCAATTTCAAAATAAATACAAGAAAATGACCAGAAAAAAAATAATACCCCCGTCGCAGCAGACCTGCGTACTCAGCGAATTTCCAATGGAATTTCAGATTATTTACTTTCCCCATAAAAACACCATAGGTTCGAGTATGTAGGTTTGCTGCCATGAAGTGTTGTTAGAAAATCTAAGTTAATCAATAAATTGGTGAATGTAAACACAAAATTGTATCAAGCTCTGGCAATTTTTTATTTCCCCCATAAACTGCATGGGGGTGAGTATGTAGGTTTGCCGCCATATGGGTTTTGTAAGCAATTATAAGTTAAGCCCTATCTAGATAATGTACATACCAAATTTGATTAAGTTATGGCAATATAAGCAATATATAGGGTTTTCTTGATTTCCCATAAGAATAACATGGAAAACACATTTTTGGATTTTCCCCGTAACCAGTTATGCTAAGATAAAAATTCAAAATACAAAATTGTTTATTTTTTTAAGCTCTTTTAAATAGTTTTAGTTAAAATTGATGAATTTTAAAAATTAAGGTCCAAAAATACAAAAAACCCATTTTTGACCCCTTTGAAACCCCATAAAAACCCGCTCCCATTACACCCGACAATGCTGGTTCGTGAACTCATGAAAATAGACCTGGTCATACACCTTCATACCAAATTTCATCAAAATCGGAGGTCCCCATCAAAAGTTATCAGTATAACGGACACATAGATATAAGTAGATAGTATCATGTTGGTTCTGGCTCACTTTTGGAGACAATCAAAAATCAAACAAATTTCACAGTTTTTTAATACAATTATGCAATATTTTTGCCACTTTTTGGCCAATTTTCAGCTTTTGTCAAATTATCATAAAAAATATGCAATTTTAATGAAATTTTTAACAAATATGCCTAAATTTTCTACAAAATAAAATTTTTTTAAAAACAAGTAAAATTATCACATTTTATAAATATTTTTTCAATAGTTGACTTTTCATAAGGTAAATTAAAATTTTAATAGTATTTTTTCAATAAATTTGACTAAAATAGTAATAATATATTCTAATTAATTTCAGTAATATCATTTTTGATTATATTATATTCAAGTAATTTTTCAGATACAATAATAATATAACAATTTGTTTTACTAGTAGCTACTATATCATAATCAAAATCTGCATTAATAATAATATCATTTTTTGAACTTGAAATATTTGTTGGATTTTTTGTAGTATCAATTACATAAATTGGTCTATTTTCTAGAAATTCTGTTGGACTATAATACATTTTACTACTAATATAATAAACTTTTTTGTAATCTTGATACATTTCATACATAATTCTAAATTTTTCATTGTTTATATCAAAATTTTCCAATTCATCAGGGTAATAATGACCATTTAGTTTTACTCTTATATTTTTTACATACATACTATCAAATTTAGAAGTATCAAATAACTGATCATTTGTTCTTGATTTTTGAAATCCAATTATAATAAATTTTGGATTATAAATATTTCTATAGATATTTGTTATATCAAAACTTAAATTCTTTCCTGTAATATTTTTTTGTTCAATGCATTGCCAATGATTAAAATGAAAATTTACTTTTTCAAATTTGCTTAGTTCATTAATTAATTGAATTTTACTTGTTGTTTTGTATTCAATTATAGGAACTCTAATAAAAAATTCATCAATTGTTATTTTACCTTCAGTTGGTAATGTAGCATTATCATAAGATCCATCAGCCTTTTTAGTTTTCCATCTAAAAATTGCATCATTATCTTCTGATCTAATAAATGTTATATTAAAACCTCCTTTGTATATTGGAATATTTACATTTTCAAAAAATCCTAATCCAAAATGAGATAAATTACCAATTGCTTCAAATTTATTTTTAAAATTTGATTCAAAACCATTATTTATTTGATTTATTTCTGATTTTGAATAAGTTATAGTACCTTTAATTGTACTTAATAGACCAGGATATTCAATTTCATCAATCAATTTATTATGTTTTCTAACTTCAATTTTTGAAAATAAAAATGGAACAAAATTATCAATTAATTTTATATTAGCACTATTATCATATGCATTTCCATCAGATTTAGTCAATTTACCAGATATATAAAATTGAAATTTAGAAGTACAAAATCCATCTCCAAAATCTATATTAAATTCAGTTTTTTTATTAGGTTCATTTAAATGTAATTTAGATAATGGATAGAAATTTTTGTATTCAGCTCTTTCAATATCATTTACATATTTTTTGTAATCAGCCATTTATTAAGGATAAATTTTTTAAATCAAAAGCTTTTTTAAAACAAATAAATTTTTTATAATTTTATGATGTCAAATTTTATTTATGTATCAATTTCATTTTTACTTTTAAAATATTCAATTTCAGTAGCATGATCAAGTATAAATTTTGCTGATATTTTTTGATGTTCTAAAATTAATTCCCAATTTAATGTAAATGCATAATCATGAATAAAATATTCAGTTAAATCTTGATATTTACAAATCAGATCAATATAATCTTTTAATTGATAATTTATGAATTCAGTAATAAAATCTATAGTTAAATTTTGATATTGAGCAATTTTTTGCCAATTTAATTTATTTTGAAACAATCTCATCATATTAATACTCAACTCATATTTTTCAGAAATATCATCCCAATCATCTTTGTTTAATTGATTTTGGTTCCTGATAATGAATAAATCAAATGAACTGTATAGAGCCATTTATTAGGGAGAAATTTTTGTAAAACAACTTTTCTTTGAATTACAAATACAACATTTTGCTTTAATTATATTTATATTTTTCAATTTTATTATCTGAATATCTTTAGAATTAGTTTTTTGTTTACATTTAAGACAATAAATCAACTCCATTTATATAAAATAATTATTGTAATTTATCTATATCATCTTTAATTAGTATTATTTCAGCATTTAATTCTTTTATGGATTCATTGACTCCATCAAATAGAAATTTTAGTTCTTTTTCTATTTTTTCTTCTAAATTTTCAACATATTTTCCAATATTAATTAAAAAGTCTGTAATTTTATTTAAATCCTTTTTAGTTTCTGAATGATCATTACCAATTTTAATAATTGAATCTAAAACTTCATCTAATTCTGATTTTATTACAACATCATATTTATTTATACTTGGTTTAACATTAACAATTCTTTTACCATTAATACTTATATAATTTTTTGATAAACCAATAGCATTTACTAGATTTTCAGTCTTTTTTACATGACTTTTAAAACTTTTACTAAAATTATTAAAAAATATATTTAATTTAGAATTTATATAATCTTCTTTAATATTAATTGGATGTTTTTTCTGTCTTCCAAACAGATCAAATATATTTTGTGAATCCATATTTATTAAGGATTAATTTATTTATTATATTATCAAATTTTTTATTATTATTTAATTCATTTAATATAAAAATACACAAATGACCACAAATTGGTGGATCATTATAATTTTGAATTTGATTATCATTATAAAATATATTATCTTTTCCTAAATATTTAACTAATTCTATTGGTGGTTTATTAACTATATTTCCATATGAATCAAAATAATATTTAATTTTATCTTTTTTATAATAACAAACCCAATGAGTTCCATTTCCATCAAATGAATCTAAATTTATAATTCCACATTCAAATTTATTAACTTTATTAGGTAATATATCTCTCATAAATACACCTCTAAAATATTTTATATTTTTACACAATTTTTCTAATTCACCTAATGTTAGTGGTTCAAAATTTTTTTATAATTTTGTTTCATATATTTTAATGTTTTTTTTTATCTAAACCAGATCCTTCTACATTTTTTAATTCATGATCTAACCAATCAACAAAATTTCTAAATTTAGGAATTATAGATTCTTTTACTACTTTTGCTCCCTTTCTAACATTTGGTGTATAATTTTTAACTATAGGTATATTATCAGCAAAATCTAAAATTTCTTTTAGTAATCCACCATTTTTTATTTCTTTTAATTGATTATATGAAAATTCAAATCTTAATCCTTTATTTAATTTTTTATGTTTATTTAGTTTATTAATTTGTCTTTTAGATAATAATATAATATCTTTTCCATTTTCATTAAATTGATCAATATTAAATTGAATTATAACTGATTTTTTATTTTTAAATGCTAATTTTATTTTTGATTTTTGATTATCTGTCAAGTTTATATTTGTTTTTTCCATTTATTAAGAAAAAAATTTATAGTTTTTTATAATATAGATTAATATAATTAATGAAAAATTTTATTAAAATTTTAATCCTACTTCTAAACCCATACCAAATTTTCTTTTCATCCACATAGCACCTGATGTTGGTAATGCAATTAATCTTTCACCAATTCCATGATCATTTGATGTTACTATATCCCATGCTTTATCTTGTAAAATTTTATCAGCTATTTCATTTCTAGATTTTGTATCTTTATGATCTCTATAAAATAAATCATGTTCTTTAGCAGCTTTATCTAAATCATTTATTCCAGGATCACCTCTTTTTACTCTTTTATTTAATTTAGTTCCAGGCCCTAGATATTGATAACCAGGTACATGTAATTCAAAAGGTAAATTATTTATAACATCATTTAAAATACCTGATCCATCTTTTAATAATGGTGATGAAATATTTGCCAAAATTCTTTTTAAATACTTAATTCCTTCAGGTTTTTCAATTAATTCATCTAATTTATTTGATATAAAGTCTTTAATTGCTTTCTTTTCATTTAAAAAATTATTATTGCCAGCTTTTTCTTGTGCATATATATAATTAATAATATTATCTAATTTATTTAAATCATCTATAAATCTATATTCAATTTTATTTTCTGTATATTTTCTGATTCCTGAACCTTCAATTTCACCTTTTAATTCCCAAATATGTTTAATTAAATTAATATATTTATCACCTTTACTAGATTTTGGTTTCTTACTATTTGGATCATTATTTTTATAAATTGAATTAGTTTCCCATAAAATCTTTGAATAATTATTTAAATCATCTTGTGTATATAAATTATTATCTGGTTTCTTTTCATAAGTTAACAATCTCCATAATCCATGTGTTCCATTATATTTTTTATCATCAATTATTAAATCATCATTATCAATTACACATATTTTATCACCAATCATAAATGATTTTTTATGTTTATTCCAATATAAACCAAATTTATCATCTTTTGTTCTTGGTAAATATTTTTGTGCTAATGGACCAATAATTTTATCTAATGTTTGAGGTGAAATTAAATTTGGGTCAATAAATGTCGATTCTTCTTGAATTATTGGTTGTCTGATTGGTCTAAATGGAGTACTTGAAGGTAAATTTAGTTCTTCAGTTTCTGGTATTGATATATTGGCAAAATTATTAACAATAGGTACCAATTCCATAAGGTTTTTATTTTCATTTAAGACTTCACCAATTTTATTTTCAACTTTACCAATTGCTGATGTTATAGGTTCATATGCTTTTTGTTTAATTTTTTCATAATTATCTTCAATTTTAATTTGATTTTTAAATTCTTTTATTAATTTTTTCTCAATATCATCTAATTTTTTAGCTTCATTAACAGATATTTTATCCATTTATTACAAAGAAAAATTTAGGTTCAAAACAAATCATGTTAACATAAACACAAATCATGTTAACATAAACACAAATCATATTAACACAAAACACAAATTATGTTAACACAAACACAAATTATGTTAACATAAAAACAAATCATGTTAACACAAAACACAAATCATGTTAACACAAAACACAAATCATGTTAACACAAACACAAATCATGTTAACATAAACACTAATTATGTTAAACACAATTTATTTTACTTTATTTCTGTAATTTTCATTAAATATATAAATACTAATGAAATAAATAATACTAATAAAATAAATATTCTATCAATTATTGAATCAAACAAACAACAAGCCATTATCATTATTTAATATCAGAAAAATTTTTCATATATTTTCCATCATTTGATTTTTTCTATAAATTAATAGTTAAAAATCCATAGTCTTCTTTCCAACAATCATTACAAATAGTTTTAAATTTATCAAATTTCATATCTGATCCAACAAAATTATTATATATTTTTTTCATATAATGTTCATTTTGTTTAAAGATGCATAACATATTTAAATTATTTCTAATTAATTGCATATCAACTTTTGAATAACATTGTGATAAATAAATACATGATATATTTTTATGTCTACCCATTATAAAATATTCTTTAATTTTATCTTGTTTTTCTAAAATACAATCATCAAAAACTACTAATGAATTTGGTTTACATTTATTTAGTGGAATCATATCATCACATGAAAAATAAGAAATTTGTTTATTAATATTTGATTCTATATTTTTAAATCTTTTTTGTAATAATTTATAAGATGGTTGTTCTAATGATTTACTAAAAATATATAAATTTGAATATGGAATTAATCTTTTGTAAATAAAATTTAATAATAATGTAGTTTTACCAGATCCACTTGTTCCTATAATTAATAATCTAATAGGTTGATCATTTTTATTATTTTTATCATATGATTCTAATTTTATATTATCTTTGTTTTCTAAAAATTTCTCCATTTAAATAAGATGAAATTATTTAAAATAATTGGTCATTCATCCAAACTAGAATTAAGATTAGAACATCCAATACATTTAGATGGAAAATATAGTATTGGTTTAAGTGGATTTTATTCAGATAATTTTATATCAAATATACCAAATGATTACAAAAACTGTTATGGATATTCTATTAAAGATGAAGATGATAAAATTATAGATCAATATTTTGATATAAATAAAGGAAATTATACAATTGAAGAAATAAAAAATATTTTTATTAATAGTTTAAAAGAATTTAAAAAGAAAATTAATAAATTTGATGAAAATGATTTTATACTGAAAAATGATGGACCATATATTATAATAAAATCTCCTGTTAAAATTATAGTAACAACAATTATAATTGATTTATTAGGATTAGATGATAAAATGATTGAACCAAATGTATTAACAAAAGGAATAAAACTACCAAAAATTAGACCTTTTGATGTTATTGAAATTCATTGTAATTTAGTTGATCCTAGTTTTGAAAATCATAAAGATCTTTCACATTTACATAAAGAATCAGAAATTCTATATTCATTTTATCCAAATGTTGAATATGGATCAAAAATTAGTGAAAAACCAAATGAAATTGATTATATTCCTTTAAAAAATATAAATAAAATTCAAAATATTGTAATAACTATTCAAGATAGTGATGGAAATCTAATAAATAATGAAAATATTAAAAGTATTGTATATTTAAGATTAAAACAAAATTTGTAATATAAAATTTGTCTATGTAAATAATAAAACAATTGATTTAATTACAATAATTTTATATTTAATAATAAATTAATTGTATTTAGTAAACAAAATAATCCTTGGTTTAAAGTAAAAGATATTTGTAATATTTTAAAATATAAAAATTCTAGAAAAGTTTTAATTGATAATGTAAAAGAAAAATATATAAAACTTTAAAAATATCAAGTGTAATCAACAGTTACACTTACATAATGATGATAAATTAATTTACATAAAAATTATAGATATCACAAATTATGACACCCTAGAAATTGATGTACAAACATGTTTTCAGATGCCCTAAAACAGGGCGTCAATAAAATAGATATTAAAACAATATTTATTAATGTATCTGGTTTATATTTATTAATTTTAAAATCAAAAAAGGTAGATAAACAATAAGGATAGTTGATGATAAATTAAAATTTATAGATATTTTTAGAGGGGACAATTTGTCCCCCCTATCATATAATAAAAAACATACAAAACTTATTAAAATTAGGTAGGACCCAAAATGGGTCCCATATAAATTATAATATTTATTTTAAAAATTTTTAAAGGAGGTAACCTTATCATACAATAAAAACTTAAGGGTAACAAAACGTTACCCTTCTTGAACATTCAAAAATATTCATAAATATAATAAATTATATACAAATTTGAGACCCGTCTTAAAGACGGGTCTTAATTATAATGATAATAAAGTAAAATTTATAGATATTTTTATGTTAGATATTCAATAAATTATTGAATATATTTAAATTTATTAAAGAAAATATTTAAAAATATACATAAAATTATAGTATAAATTCAATATCATATGGTTATAAATTATTAATATAATTTTGATCATTTTCTTTAAAACTTTCTTTAACATAATTTTTTATTATATTTATAAATGGTTCTATTATAAAATTAAACTTATAATGATATACAAAATAATTTTTATATTTAAAAAGATATATTAAAAATTTATTTGATATTTTAGTTTTAAATAAATATAATTTTATATCAAAATCATTATTTATTAATTCTTTTGGAACAATTAAAATTTCCATTTATTTATAATTATTTTTATACCCCCAAGGTAATGTATCAATTTTATTTTCACAAATAAATCTTTTGTCATCTCTATTACTTAAAGCTAATTTATTTATTGTAATTGTATATAGTTCATGTTTAAAACTTCTAATACAAGTCATTTCTCTATATTGTTCTTGATCATCAAATAAACATTTCTTAAAATCATCCATATGTAATGTTTTATCAACAACACTTTTCTTAATACCTTTACATTTTACAGGATTTTTATTATTAAATTCATAACTATATAATTTTGATCTTAAACCACAATATTCTTCTAATATTTCACCATTTAACTCATCTTTAAATTTACCAATTATTTTTTTATTCTTTTCACTATAGCATTCATGTTCTTTCTTATAATCACTTGTATCAAATTCATTAATATTTTCTTTAATAATTTTATATGGATCCTTTTTAAATTCTATAAAATAACTGTCTGTATCCATATATAATAACCTTATATTTGGATCAAACTTCTTTAATTTTTCATAATAAAATTGATACATATGTAATTTTGATAAATCAAGTACTGAAAATCCTATATAGATTGGTTTATCAAACTTAACCTTTTCTTTTATCATATGTGAAGCAATACAGTCTTTATCAAATATACTAAATGTTTTAAAATTAGGTTTTTTTGCTTGTTTTAATGAAAACTTTTCATCACCTAATTTAATATCACATCTATTTCTAACATTTTCCATAGTTTTTCCAAAAACACTATTATTCATCAATTTAAAAAAGTCTTTTTCAAAATCTGATGTTGATTTGGATCTTAATTTGGTATTTAATTCAATATATTTTTTCATATAATCATCTTGATCAAATGCTATAACTCTATTAACTTTCTTTAATTTTAATCCTTTTTGTAGATAATATTTTAAGTTTCTTGAATGAATAACATAATCTTTTTTATCAAATAATGTTGTGCAAAGCTTATTATTATAATGTTCAGGTGCTAATGGTAAATCTTTATGGTCATCATGTAATTCAATAGGATATTCTAAATCAACATCTAATATATATCCATATTCAGCATTTTCATCTAATTCTAATATTGTTTCTTCCCATTCATTTAATGTATATGTATTAGGATTCATCCATGTTATATCTTTATAAGGTAATTTTTGACTTAAAGCCCATCCATATAGATTATTTGCATCTATATATAACATATAATTTTCAGGTTTTGTTTTATCATAATTTTTTGTATATTTATTGTTTGCTTTACAATATCTAGTTATACATTGTGAAATACCACCTCTAATACCTTTTTCAATCATTAAATACATATTATAATCACTTATTAATTCTAGTTTAATTTTTGTTAATTTTAACATAGAATCCCAAGCTAGTGATGGTGATGTTAGATAATGTGCTGGATCTAATTGATAATTTTTTAAACAAACAGATCTAAAATTTTCAAATATATCAGCTAATAATAATACATCCTGAATATTATACAAATCTGAATAGTTACCTAATGTTTTTATTTTTAATTTATTCCAAACTTTTATATAATGTTTATAATCATCATCACTTATATTTTCATTAGTTAAACAACTATAAAATTGATCTTTTTCTAATATTTTATCATAGTTTAATTTTTCAACATTATCAATAAATTCATATGGAAATACACCTTTAGAAGTTAATATTTTTAAAGTTTCATTATCATATTCAATTATATCATTTTCTTTTATATTTTATTTATATGCTTAAATTCTTTAAGATTTTTAGCTAATTTTTCAATTGATGTAGCCATAAATCTAAATGTATCTACAAATGAGAATTTTATAAATTTTCTAGGTTTATCACCTTCAAATTCATAACCATAACCAGAATTTACTGAATAGTTTATATATTTTTCATCTGTATTAGCTAACAAATCAATTTTACCATATTTTTTAGCTAATTCTTTTATAAACAAATGTGTATCATAATTTGAACTATTATGACAGAATATAGGAATATTTTGAGGGAATTTTAGATTTAAATTACAATTTAAATGTGCAGCACCCCTAAATTTTCCTGTTAAATGGCAATGATCTCTTACTTTTATTCTTTTATCATTATCAAAACCACTATTTTCACAAATATGACAAATATTTGTTTTCTGATAATTAATTTCTTCTTCATTAGTTAAATTCATAGGCTTTTTATTTTTTGAATTATATTTTTTAGCTATATATTTTGAAATTTCATCTAAATATTCAAATAATTTATTTGGTACATTTATTAATTCCTCTTCATTTTTTGCTCTATAACAAATAGGTTTATACATTTTATTAGTTACTCTAGATACTAAATAAATTGTAAATCCATATGGTTTATGTCTTTGAATTTTATTTGTATATGAACAATTTGGATTGTTTTTACAATTATCAATCTTTTCTAATATACTTTCAAAATCCATATAAATTACATATGGATGTTCAAACTTTTTATAATAATTTTTAAAACTTACAGTTTGACCTTTAAATGGCATTATAGGTCTACAAGGTTCTAATGATTTACATATTTCTAAATGATTATTTAAGTCTTTGTTTTTGTAGAAATGAGTTAAACATCTTCTACAAATATATTTTTTATTTGTATTTTTTTGTGTTAATTGCTTGGATACTAACTTACTTAAATCTGTAATCAATATATAATGAGAATTATTACCAATTTTATAATATAATAAATCAATTTCTAGTTTTGTATTATGATGTTCAGATATTTGTAATGGCACTATTTTTTCATCTTCATCAATTCTATAAATATTTATTGACATTGATGGATAATTATATTTAGAATCAAATGATCTTTTTTCAAATAATTTGATATCTTTTAATGTTATTGGATAATCAAAACCTTTAAAAATATCATCATTTATATATTTTTGGTATTGTTTAACTCTTTCAGCATTTTTGTTTGGTTTATCAATAGCACATCTAATTGCATAAATAAAACAATATTCATCTTTATTTTTAAAATTTACACAACATTTTTTATTCTTAATTTCATTTGGTAATTCTATATATGATCCAGCATTTAATGAATTATTTTTAGATAATTTTAGATTTAATTCAACACATCTTTTTAATGACCAACCAGAGCCTTTTGATGGTTGATTTAGTTGTTCTCTAACTATTAATTTCTTGAATTGATCATCAATAAAATCATCTATATTTAAAATATCTGAACTTTTTATACAAAAATACATATTACTATTTTGAATTTCACCATTTATTAATTTTCTTTCATATTCACATTCTAAAGCCATCTGTCCTTTAATATTTTTAAATTTTTGTTTTTCTATCAATTTTTTTATTTCATTTCTTTGAGTTTCTAAATAATCATTAATATCTAAATCATCATTTGAATTTGTTAAAATATAATCTTGAAAATATCCTTTTAATGACGAAGCTTCTTGAATATTTATTATATTTTCTTTTGGAATTGGTCTATTTTTAAAATAATCATTTAATAATCCAATCAATTCTTTTCTAGTTTTATTAACAATTTTAATACTATTTTTAATTGCTAAATTTTGAATATATTTAAATGATCTATATTCTAAATTATTTGGATTTTCTTTGATTTTGTTTAATCTTTTAATTAGTTCATCTCTAGATAATTTTTCATAATTTCTGACAGATAATTTTTTTGCAATTTCATTTAATTTTACTATATTAAATAATGAATAATTTGTAAGATCAAATGTTTCTTTAATATTTGTTAATTCATCTAAAGTTTTATTTTTATAATTATATATATTATTATTTTTACACCAATGTTTTAATTCAAATATTTTATTATCATATTTTTGTTTATTTAGTAAATGTTTAGTTGAATTATAATGTCTATCATAATTTTTATATAATATATTTTTATTACAATAAGGACAATTAATATTTTTATTTGTTCGTTCCATTTATTAGGGGTGAAATTCTTTATTTATTAAAAATAATTTTTACTTAGAAATAAAACTCTTAAAAATATAAGAAGTATTTCCACTTTTTACTAGGTAATTTAGAGTTTAAATCATATTTTTTAAATAAAATTTGAATTTTTTTAAAACAAGTAAAATTTTGTCTTCATTTTTTTATCATATTTTTAAATTTTCTAGTTTTGTTATATTTTTGTCATGAATTTTAGTTTCTAAATGTCTTAAATAATTATTAGTCCATTTAATATTTCTTCCACATTCACAAAATTGTGGTTTTAAAAACATTTCTCTAATACATTGTATACAAATTGTATTTTTTCTATCTTTACTATAATGATAATTATTAAAATTTGAAATATCTTTAATTTCTTTACATTTATGACATTGTTTTTCATTTAATTCAATAACTTTAATATTATCATATAATTTTTTATAATACAAATCCTTACATTCTTTACAATAATGATATAACCCATCTTTAGTATTTTTATCTTTATAAAATTTAGATATATCTTTATATAATTTACACCTTAAACATTTCTTTTCCATTTATATAAAATAAAATTTACAAATTGGTTTTTTTCAATTCATATTCATAAAAATTTCCAATAATATCTTCATTATTTTGATCTTTTATACTATAAGTAACAGGATTTGTATTATTAATTTTAGAAATTATAAATATTTCTCTAGACCAATTATTTTTATATTTATTAGAAAATGTTGATTTTTTATTTCCAATTCTAACTCTATCATTTATTTTAAATTTTGATTTGGTTATTATTTTTGGTGGTTTATATTTAAAAACAGTATCTAATAAATCCTTTTCATTATTTTTATTTACTTCAATTGGTTTCATTTTAATTGTTGAATGATATGAGTTATTATATTCTTTAACAATTTTTGGTAAAATATTTATCCATCTATAATTTTTATTAATTTCAAACTGTATTTTCATTTTTTCATTTTGTGTTCTATTATACCTTTCTATTATACTTGATTTTTCTTCATTTTCTGTGTGATACAATTTAATATTATATTTATTTAATATTTCTTTAAATTCTTTATTGATAAATTCTAATCCTTTATCTGTATGTAAAAGATTAGGTGATTTATGATTAATTTTAATTGCATCCTTAATTATTTCTTCAAATGCTCTAGAAACTGTTTTTCCATCTTTTTTCTTTAATGGTTTTGACCAAACATATTTTGAGAAAGTATCTATCACATTTAACATATATTTATAACCATCATTTTCTTTTTCATAATTTTTCATTATAATTAAATCTGCTGCCCATAAATCATCAATACCTAATGTAATTATTTTTCTTTTTAGAAATTTCTTTCTAATTGGAGCATGAATTTCATTTGCTTCAATTATTTGTTCATTTTTAGTTAATTCTTTTTTAATTATAGGTTTAACTTCTTTTTTCAAAATTTTACTTTTATTTGTTTTACAAATTGAACATTTAGTAGCAATTCTATATAATCCATTTTTCATTTCAACGATTTGTGGATTAATATTTTTAGTTTTTTTCTTACATTTGTGACAATGAATTGGTTCATTCATTTATGTATAATTTTTTTTTAAATAAATGGATATGTGTTATAGATGTCATAATCAAACTAATTTTACTATTATTGGAAATTGTGTAGGATGTAATATATGTAAAAGAATTATTTATGAAAAAAAGATTAAGAGAAAAAGTAATAAGAATAAACATCTTAAACATATTTTAAGAGAATTTAACCATTTTCAACCATATAAAACACAACAATTAATTAATGAATTATATATTTTATGTATTTCCAATCATTTTGAAATAACACCTAAGAATATAAAATTATTTTTAAAACAAAGGAATTATACAAATTGGATATTTTACTATCAATTTTTAAACAAAATACACAATATTGATTTTGAATTGAATAATGAAGATAAAGAAAAAATTACACTAGTTTTTAATAAATATTTATGTTTTAAGAAAAGTAATATATCATATAGAAAATTATTACCAATGATTTTTAAATATTTAAATATGGATTTTTGTATAAAACCTAATTATGATAATAACTTTTTAACATATCTATCACAAATGAGTTTGTGATATTTTTTCCCTATATAAATGGATCTGTTAGAAGAAATTAATAATATTGGAGAATTAAGATTTAAAGAATATAAACCATTCAAAAGTTTAAATTTAAATGAAAAATATAAAATTGAAAAATTTGAAAGAATTAAAGATAAATATGGATATACAATTATTGTTGAATTAGAAAAATGTAAAATACATTTACCAAAAAGATTTACTAATATAATTGATGATAAAACTGTTAAAGAATTAAATAAAAAAGATTTAAATTTAATTGTCACTGCTTTTAAGACTTTTGATGATAAAGAAACTGCTTTAGTTAAATTTGAATAATTATTTTAGTATAATTGTATTGATAATAAATTTTAATTCATCTTGTAAAAAATTATAATTTTACTGGTTTTAAAAAACTTTTTATTCTGTAAACAATTTCATATAAATTTATGCATATTTATTAAAAATTTCATTAAAATTGTATGTTTTTTATTAAATTGAACAAAAGCTAAAAACTAGCCAAAAAAATGGTAAAAATATTGCATAATTGTACTAAAAAACTATGAAATTTGTTTTATTTTTGATTGGCTCCAAAAGTGAGCCAGAACCAACATGATACTATCTACTGATATATATATATATATTAGAGGTGTGCGGATAGTGACATTTTTTTTCGGATCGGATACGGTTCGGATAGTTAAGATTCGGATCGGTTCGGATCGGATAGTAACAGGATCGGATCGGATAGTTTTCGGATTCGGATTTTTGCGCAGTAAACAGAAAGACAAACAGGTTACCGGTTTGAAGCCACAATTTTTAAGTTAGATCTAGGCCTTGATTATAAAAACACTTTAGGAATATTAAAATCAATTAATTTAACAACAATTCAACTATTTTCTAGCTTTAAAACAAAGTAAATTTATAATTTGTCATGATCACCGTAAACATTAATTGGCCCTAGGCCAAGTTGAACATTTCAACATTATTTTTAACTAGCCCTAACCTAAGCTTTAATTAGAGTTGCCATAGGCCTAGGCCAAAACTACTCACCAGGCAAACATCCCAGTGTACAATATGACAAAGTAGGACTTTTAACAAAATATCATTTTATTTTAAACAAAAATGATGGTAGGAAAACATAACCTAGCTTCAGCTTGCATACAGAGCATTCTGTCAAACTGTCAATTTCAGTTTTGGCAAAAGACTTCCACATAGCACTCATTTTCTCTTCTTTTTATTTTCCATATAGACATCAATAATTAAGAGACAATAAAAATGTTCAAATCAGTTTAAAACACGATCGGAGGTATAAAGACATAACCTATCAACATCAAAGAGCAAATAATTACAGACGACAACGGACCGTACGTATGGTTGAATTGCGATCCAATGCCTTCACAAGTTCATAGTCAAACGCGATCGTAATCTTCATTAGATCAAATCTTATATTGAGTCACGAAACTACGAATGATGAATTGTCCCCCAACAACTAGCCTCAAAACACCACGACACTAGCGATTCAGGCGGGTGGAATAAAAACTAGAGCTTCTCGAGTTGCCGTGATTGGCCGAGACTTGTATCTATGCTGCTAGCGCTCCAAGCGAGAGGGTTGAGAATTGACACTTTGTCAATTGTGCAGTTGAATGTTAAACACCTAATCTTGGTCACTGGGTGTTGTGATTATTTCCCGTTATTATATTATCTGACTTCTGACATTAGTCTGCTTCAGCACTTTGGATGTTCCGTCGCATAGTCACCATTTTATGCAGAATGGCCGTCGCGCAAAACAATATTTGTGCATTGATCTTGTCTTTAACACCAGATATACAGTCTATCCGGAAAAGTCGGATATCCGACCCGAATATACGGATATCAATAAAATCTTCGGATCGGATTCGGATATCCGATCCGATCCGAAACCGAACCGAATTTTCGGATATCCGCACACCTCTAATATATATATATACATATAAATTAAAAAGGACCGAATGCGTTTTTGGCTTCTGGGGACCTCAAAATGAAAAAGTAAAGTGGTCCCGGGCTTAAGTCTTACCATGGCTACCACCGTAATAGTGTATTCCCTATAGGGAAATTCGCTAAAAATTGCACATCTGTAGCTTTGAGTAAAACACGTGCATTGCACAAACATTTCCGGTAGTCACGTTGTCGTATCAGTAAAACCAGCACCTCAAAAAGATCTTCAGTGCTGCAAACTTCTTCTCAAACGTTCAAAGAGCACAGAATTGTTAGTTAAAATTCCCTCCTTGGAGGAAAGTTTCCTTTACGCCAGGTGAAAATTCATAACTAAAATAGTAATCATTGGGCACAAAAGAGTTAATTAGTGTTGACAAAAATGGTTTTATTTTTAAATAACAGTAAAACGAACAACTTAAAATGCTATGAAATATTTTTTTGGTGAGGTTCATCAATTATAATTATATAGTTGCCACACCGCAACAAAAGGATTACTTAATGCAGGTATTTTACACCACTTTAAGTATCAATTATAACTTTTTTATAAAAAATAAAAATCTTTGGAAATTGACTGAGAACTCAGATCTGCTGAGACAGGATTTTTTAATAAAACGAAAATCAAGGACACACTGGCATTTTTAAGGCTATTTCAAGGATTTTCTAAGGACAATTAAAATTCAAGGCATTTTCAAGGTTCCTAGGTTTCAAGGCCCTGCTTTTAGATCCAATTTATTTTTTAAAATGAATAGAAAACTTTAGTACACTGTAGTAAAATTAGTCAGAACAAATAGTTTTGGAAAACCAATTTCTTTTCAAAATTTTTCTATGGCATCCCCTGACCTTCCTCCAAAAAGTCCCCTGAAATCCCATGTGGGGATCATGCCAAAAAATGAGGGGTTGGTTCATAAGGATAAAATTTTACGATAAAATTTTATATTAAGCATAGTAAATTTAAATACATTCCAGAAGGTTTATATGTATCAAATTAAAGATCTTAAAATTTAGAATACAATGCTGTAAACCCGACCTCAATATAATGGTTGGGAAATAAATGGCAGACGTTCAAAATTTAGAATAAAACAATATGATTAAAACTTTGAAATGCAATAACTTCTGACACATTTGACCTTTTGAGGTCTGGTTTTTGGCTATGTACTCTCCTTACTAAGACCTTTAAAATTATGTATAGCATGGCTATGGACAAGGAAAAATTTTCAGAACTTCCTCTTTGGGACGCCCATGTGGTGGACGTGGGTGGTTCAAGGGTATTACGATTGGCATATGTCAAGCTATCCGCATTTTGAAAGGAATTGTAAAAGCAAAAGTTGGCCGCAAACCGCACCTCAAAAGGTCAAGTATTTTGAATATTATTACGGTTTTAAGTAAGGGTCTGCGGTGCACCGAAAATTCGGTACAGGTACGGTACAAGGCAAAATACCGTCATCGGTTCGGTACGGTTAAAGGCATCAGTACAAATCCGGTTCGGTACAGGTTACAAAAGTCAAAAATATTAATGTATCTACTACTTATATTTGACTTTAGAAAAACGGAATTAATTTTTTTGTCGTTATCTCTTTGTTTTTATGGATTAACGCATAAAAAGAATGACTTGACATCGTCGCTCAGCAAAGTCAACTGACGAACGAGAACGATGTAGTAGCGTTCGCCGACTGCCGAGTCCAAGGATAGGAATACAGTTTACAATTCGCGGTCCAACACCATTTAGACAATCATGTTCTCGTTGGCAACAGCGCTCATAGCGGCTGATCAAGTACATTAGCTCTTTATTCAGTGACAATTACAACAAACTACAGTGATATGAATGCCAGCCGCCAGAGACGCTAGCGTCAGTAAGGACAGTTGTTTGATGAGAAGTGACGAGAACTGTCGACTGCCGATTGAAAAGATTTGTCCTAACCTCTAAAGTGACCCGGATTGGCGGATTAGCTGAATGCAATTAGGAAATAATACACGACCGCTTTTCACAAAGAGTAAGACCACCCAAAAGATGTTTGTTCCTATGAATATATCGATAAAAAAAAACTAGGAACATTCCAAATTTTTCAATTTGTTTAGCCAACACCACATTGGCTTTTAAAATCGTTATATATGTTCCTTCTAGAGGTTTAGATGTTGTATAAACGTACTCTTTGGTGTTTACTTTCTCTTTGTACTTTGTTTACTCTTGTTGGATTAACCCCCAATCCAAATATTATTGTTTCAATTAGTTCAATTGGTTCAATTGGTTATTTTATTACGTTTGCTCTGTCTCTAGTCAGTCGAGTCAGGCTCACTAGCCTACTAATACATCACGTCTTTGTTTAATGACAGTTGCCCTGGAAGTTTTATGAAATAAGTTTAGGATTTGAATTTAACAAAATGTGAAGCACAAATCGTTTAGTTGTAAATAAATAATTAATTGTAATCATGATTGATTCTAACACTGGCGGTAACGCTCCAATGATGGCATCTGCCGCTTCCACAATAGGCCTAGCCTTCTGCGGCTACGAACGCCTGCTAAAAATAGTTTTGAGTTCCGCTTTGATTTTTTTTTCATTAAGTTAAAAAATTATTTTGTTCTTTTATATATTTAGGCGACGAATTGAAAAAATACTGATACAGCTTGTAGGCTATAGGCTTTTGTTTGAAAATATCTATTTTGTTTGCAAGTTTTTTATCAGCCAAAAATAAATCTGTTTTCAATTATTGTTGTGATGCTGCTACTCACTTCATGTTCATTTTTACTACATAGCATTAAACTCATATCACCAGCATACATGCACAAGTGTGAAGTATAAGGACTTAACCATAAGTGATTATGATATTTTTCCTAACTTATTAAAGTTGTAACCTAGCAAAATATGATAAATGAGGTAAATAGGTATTTGAAGTGTTACCCATCGATATTAATACCGCTAGGCCTATATTGATAACGCGTACCGTACCGTACCGATTTTGTACCGAGAACCGAGGTACACAAAAATTGTACCGTACCGAACCGTACCGACCTGAAAATTGCTGTACCGCAGACCCCTAGTTTTAAGCATTTAGGTTAAAATTTGATTTCCAATCAAAGTTTGACGGATTGTCATTTTTGAGTCAGGTAACCTGGGCCATCACATCATTTTTAGGCATGTTGCCCACTGGGGATTTCAGGGGACTTTTTTGAGGGAGGTCAGGGGATGACATAGAACACATTTCAGCAAAAATTTTCATTTTCCAGCAACATTTTGGCTTAATTTTACTACACTATTAGCAGTGACTAACTCTTTCACCTTTTTAGAAAATATTTTAAATGTGATAGTATTTTTAATATTTGGTTGAGGTGTATTAACAAATTTTATCTTTTATCTTTTGTGTGTTGGTGTTCTTGTAAAAAATTCTGTGGCTTTGTTGACAAATTTTCTTTATTAATAGTATTATCAGTATGAATATGACTGGGTCTTGAAAATTATTTAAAGTTTTTCTTTACACATGATTTGTTTCCAGAACATATAGGGCGTAAACTGTAATAATTCAAAGATTCCCAAGTGTTCCCTACAAGATGCCTCACAAGAAGTAGGAGTTAAATTTAGAATGATACAAATGGCAGATTTCTATAGTTTTAATAATTTACCTTAATTATTTTTAGAAGTTGATCCGTAAATAGCTATATTATATAAACCAAATAAAAATTAATATTGGCCTCCACCACTAACAGTCGATTTAGTTATTGAAACTATCGGGAAATGTAGTCCCAGGAGCTGACAAAATGCCAGATAGAATAGACGCGATTGCAAAGATAATGTGGTAAGTGGTGAAATTGATTTCCTATAGGAACTTTTAGTAAAAGCTTGTCAAGTGTTAAGTTGGTGTTACCGTTGGCCTGTGCCCGCTCCAACAGACGGACCACGCCCTGGTGGCCGCTCTTGGCCGCCACCTTGAGGGCGTTGCGGCCACAGTGGTCCGAATGGTTGGGGTCGGCTCCCACTGCCAGCAGTAGTCGCACACACTCCTCGTGCCCCTCCTGCGCCGCTATCCCTGCGACGCGACAGACATACCACACACTTAAAGATAAATACTACACAGAAAATATTATGATATACGGAGATAGAAACCTTCCCAATAGAATAAAAACTTTATAACTCCAGGTATGCAAAAAGTCCCAGGGGGGTTATATGATTTTTATTGTTTAAGGTAAAATGTCAAAAACTGGAACATAGTTCTAGGTAATAAAGGGAGGCTCTCTGGAGGGTAACTTGTCTTGTCAGTAACCTTTCTGTTCGGTAACAAATTATTAGGGTTAAATTCGGTTAGGTAATATGATCAGAAGTGTTACCTGCAAGATAAATTTCCCAATCCGCCTCACAGGTAACTGTACCGGCATGAACCGTACAGCTTTTTTTTAGCAAGGGTAGTCAAGGCATGAACTGTACCAGCCAGAAGGGATCGAGTCGTAAAATGCTATTTTACACGCTTTCAACGATTTATCATCTGCCCTGGGACAGGTAAGGCCTACGAGAAGAAAGTCTTGAATGTACGCATTTTTTATTAGTACCACATCGAATTAAAGGTCTCAAATAGTAAACACTGCAAATCTAATTCAAATGAATAATTGGTTCAAAAATGGAAATCACTGAAAAATGTTTTAGTATGACTTTAAGTCTTAGATTTATGTTTCAGTTTTATTTGGTTTATCTTTATAAGTAAAAAGACCATTAAATCGTCAAAAGAATATTTTAACACCTGAAATGGTTGAAAATTAGGTTAACTACAAGGATATTAAGTGAGATTAAGTGGTTTAACTGAAGCTAAACACATTTGAAACGCTATTCCGAGTACACTTTGGGTATGTAGCCTATTGTTGCGCTGGTGCCACAACTGTGCTCTTGACGAGCCAACCCACTCAGATTCGGGCAATGACTATCTGCAGTTAAATCACTCTATATCGTTTAGTTTCCATCCGCTTAAAAAAATTAGTGTCGTTGGATTTAAAAATAAATGTCAAAACAAATAACTTGTTTTCAAAATTACAATATAAAAATTTGAAAGTCCACCATTTTGAAAAAAAAATATTGCAGGACTACAAACTTTATAAAGTTTTTGAAACATTTGGTCTTTGGGATCCAACACTCTATAGAAAATTCAACTTATTTGGATAAGCAAGTCTTAAAATTAAATTGAAAAAGTATGGATACCTAATTTTGGACTTTTTAACATTTTGGATACAATATTTCGGTTTGCCTTTCAGAGGGGATCAAAATCTAACAATACATAAAGCAATTCAGGGAAAGCGTGAATAGTTAGTTCCAAGCAGGACTTAATTTGAGGCGGAACGGTGTTTCAGGACCTCTTTCTCCTTGAATATAATTAATGGCAGTAAGAAAGATGCTTTTGGAGCATTATTTACTTTTGTTGTCAAGAAATTAATCATGAAGGTTATTGAGGGACTTTTGTATTGAATTGGCATTACATCATTAATCTAGTGTAGCCTGGACCAACTGGTTTTTTTAATATTATAAAAGTCTGGTTTTCATTATCCATGGACATATAGTACAGAAAGGAGTCAATGATTTAACGTAGTATTATAATAACAAAAAAATTATTAAATTATGTACATCTTTGCTTATCCTTTATTATGACTACTAACAAAAATAATGATATATCTTTAAGAAATATTTTTAAGTGGTTTAGCAACCAAAACAACTTTAACTTTTTTCTAAATTTAATAAAATTGTGACTGTTTTTCATGTATTTTTGGCAAGTGATTAAAATATATAATATTAGTCTGTGTTTCTTTACAAATATTTTTCTGTTGTGTTTTGAAATAATCTTTGACTTTTTAATCATTCTAGTAATGGTTGTATCCAAGAATACAATGGGAGCTGATATTCTGTTTCACTTCAGTAAGTGTTTAAAAAATATACAGGCTATAAATGCTTGAGGTAAAAAACGTTTTTATGACATAAAAAATGGTTTTCCGTTTAATGGTGTAACATTTTTAATGGTAAAAGTAAAACTTGCTTCTTAGTGAGAGATAGACTTGCCAAATTGTCCTATCCAGCGATGCCTTCTCCTTCTACTGACCACTCGCCAGTTACTCAGTCACAGTGCAGTCTAATATATGTTTGGATACAGTCCTAACATGGTCAGTTCCAATGGGGCTAGAGGGAACTATACTAGCGCTCCAAACGGCTAGACGCACAAATAGTTATTTAATGTTTTAACAATGCCCATACAATATCTTAGTTTTTAAAATGTTAATTTTAAAATATTTTCTATTTGTATAAATAAAAAAGTTTATATGAATGACAGGGCTTGTAACAGTTCTGCAGGCTAATAAAAATAAAAAACATGACCAAAATGATAAAAAAATAACCAAAAAATAACCTTGAATAAACCCAAAATGTTGCTAAAAATTCCAAAAACCGGCGTTTTATCGGGATATTAAAAATATGTAGGCAATAAAAATAATGTAAGATAATTTTGAACTAGGCAAGATATCATCTACCGTACTAAAGCAATAATAATATATATTTTTTTTTTTTTAAATAGGAAAAATCCTCCCCAATCTGTTTCTTACTTTTTCTAATTTTTTTCTAGAATAGCTCGTAAAAAGAGCTTTTCTACGAAAAATTAGAAAAAGTAAGAAACAGATTGGGGAGGATTTTTCCTTCATCCAAATCGAGCGATATAAACCTAATTGTCCTAAAAAAATAAAAAATAACCAAAATCCACAAAAAATGACAAAAATGACCAAATTCCAAAAAATAACAAAAAATAAAAAAATAACCTGTTACAAGCCCTGGAATGAGAACAGAAAGACAATTTTGTCGAACTACTTGTCAGACGGAGCTTGTCTTTCGTCTGACATCGGACGTGACAGTAAGACGCTTCCCAGTTGTATGTATGGTTGGGTCATCAACATACCGAGAGGCGTCGCACCCTGGTTGCACGTATGGTCGGGCTCGGCATTGTGCTCAAGCAGTGTCTGCACTATGTGGTAGTGGCCCTGCCAGGCGGCGCTGTGCAGAGCAGTTCTGCGCTCGTTGTCCGTCGCATTGACATCCGCGTGGCCGTGGGTCAGCAACAACGACACCATCTCCCGGTGTCCCTGCCACGCACTCACGTGGAGCGCCGTGCGACCCTGCACACCACACACACTAACAAGTGAAACAACATTCTATTCTATTTAACTCTCTAAATGGTCATTACTACTTTCACACTAATAGGGTAATTTTTTAAGTTAAACAGATGTAAAAAAATCAATAATATGACCATCAACCACACAATCATTTAAAAAAACTTAAGTAGAATTACAATCGGTGACCAAATTATAGTTGGTAGTAAAATACTTAAGACGCTCTTAAACACTGTCAAACTTTAAAAATGTAATTTCAGAAATAGTAACTTACAAATGATTTTCAATTTCATGTCATGTCTTGTAACTTCAAATAGTACAATTAAGGTACTGTACACAAAATTATTATTCATTAGTAAAAATTAGCTCCGAAAAAGGAGTCTTAACTTTAAATAATTTTATTTGATAAGTTGGTAGGAAATTGCTTTAGTGAGGAAGAAGTAAAGCTACCTATTGGAGTCTCTCAAATTATGATTAAAAGCGTTGTAACGCAGAACTGAGTTGACCAAAACGGCTGTCGGCATTAAGTAGTTCAAAAGTGCTTTTTTTGTTTTTTGTGCATTTAATTTTTCTTCTTCCTTTGTCTCTCGCGTACCACCGGTTGAGAAACACTGCACTAATAAACTTAGCCTTACAATGTTACAATACAACTTATAATATTTTTAATTTATTTCTCAGAAAATATTTTTGTGCCAATTATAATACTACATAATAATCTTGATTTATCTCCACTTTTCAACAAGTTCCTCTAATTATTCTTCTCACTGTTCCTTTCCTAGCTCACTCTTCTCTTACCTCTGAGTCTCTAGCTTCCACATCGGCTCCCCCTGGGTCAATGAGGAACTTGGCCATGGCCACCCTGTTCTCCAGGGCCAGGATGTACAGGGTGGTTCTGGAATCTGCATCTTGTGCGTTCACATCTGCCCCATGCTCCAGCAGGATCCGCACCACCTCCTGGTGTCCTTGCAGAGCTGCCAACCTACAATAGAAGCATCCTCATACCATGTGCATTATTTGTCCATTTGTAAAAATTTTTAATCATATGATCTAAGCGATTTGACACTGTAGCAAAAATTGGTATTGTTCTGTAGATCTGGCTACACATGTTAACATTGCTAATCTAAATATCAGGATAATCTTAAAGAAACCATTGACGTATCAAGAGGAATTGGTTTACTCAAGAGTTTAAGACGAAAAAAGATGACATAATAAATCTCAGTCAAACCATTAGAGTTACAAAAGATAAAGTTCTTAAACAATTGCTTAAAAGCCTCAAAAAAAGTTATTTTGCACAAGTAAATTCAACTAAAAGGGAATATATAGAAAGTAGCATAAAAAACTCAGATACTGTGTCTAAAGCGACTTGGAATATAATTAACACCGAAATTAACAAAAACAAAAAAACATTAAAAAATGAACAGATTAAACTGATAATAGATAACAAAGAATATAATAAATCTGAAGAAGTGTGTGAAGTATTCAATGACCATTTTGTTAATATAGTGGATAAATCAGGAGCTATTACTTTCTCTCCAGGAATACCAAGTTTAACCTCACCATTAAAAAATTATAGGAAATTTCATATTACTCTATTAGATGAAATTGAAGTAGATAAAATTTTATCATCTTTTAAAAATAAGTTTATTTCTGGATTTGATGAAATTCCAATGCCTGTTATTAAAATTGCTACAGATAGTTTGATTAAGCCCCTAGTACACATCATAAACTCTTCATTTATTTCTGGGATTTTTCCAAGTAAACTTAAAATATCAAAAATACGAACCTTACATAAAAAAGAAAGTGTAACAGACCCTTCTAATTACAGACCTTTATCTATATTACCCACTATTTCCAAAATATATGAACGCGCAATGCACTCTCGTCTGATGACCTTTTTAAATAGTAATGATTTATTTGATAAGGAACAACATGGATTTAGGCCTGGGAAATCGGTTACTACTGCAGTTATAGATTTGGTCGAAAGTATAATTGATGCCATTGATAAAGGTGAAAATACAGTTGGAATTTTTATGGACCTGAGTAAGGCCTTTGACAGTGTCTCTCACCCAATTTTAATTTCAATTTTGAATAGCATTGGTATAGGAAAAAAATTCCCTGAAATGGTTCCAGTCATACTTAGAAAATAGAAAACAATATGTTGAAATTCCTCACGTGGATAAATTTAACAGTTTGATAAAAGTGAAATCATCTCTGAAGGAAGTCAAATATGGAGTTCCTCAGGGCTCTATACTTGGTCCAATTCTATTCCTTTGCTACATAAAAGGTTTACCCTTAGCTCTTAGAGGCAAAAATAGTAAAATATGTTTATATGCTGATGATTCAAATTTATTAGTTTCTGGACGATCTTTACAAGAAATAGAATCTTCAGCCCAAAACAATTTATCGCCAATAAAGAACTATTTAAATTGTAATAATTTACTATTAAATTTAGATAAAACAAATTTTATATAATTTTGCACAGCACAAAAGACAAATATAAATCCCTCCATTGAAATAGAAAATGTTCAAATAGATCAAGTAAATGAAAAGAAATTCTTAGGCTTAGTGCTCGATAAAAATTTATCTTGGAATCATCATATTGACAAATTGATAAATAAAATTTGCTCAAGCTTATTTATACTAAGAACTTTGTCAAAATTTTGTTCATTGGAAATGTTATTAAAGGTTTACCATGCACACATCTATTCTCATATAGCTTTTGGAATAGAGTTATATAATGCTACCAGTATCCAAAATTTGGAAAAAATTTTAATTCTACAAAAGAGAGCGATACAAATCATGCTAAATTTAGATAACAACACATCTGTTAAGAATCATTTTACAAAACTAAAAATTCTAACAGTTTTTGGATTATATATTTTTCAAACAATAATGGCGGTAAAACTGACTGAGGATTCGTTGCAGAAACTGGGGGCTTATCATAACTATAATACCCGTTTTAAAAATTTCCCAGCCATCTAAAATCATAATTTACAGTTTTATAATAAAAAACCTACAGCTGAAGGAACAAAATTTGTATACTACCTCCCTAAAGATATATCTGATATAAAAAATATTAAGACCTTCAAGAAAAAGTTAAAAAGTTATTTGATTCAAAGATCAGTTTATTCATTTAAAAAATATTTTGGAGAGTAACTTCTTTTAAAAAATGTATAGAATTGTTTTATACTTTAGTGTATAAGTTAGTTTACTATATTCTAGTAACAACTATACAAGAAATTGACGCCATTCTGTATTTATACATTGTATGAATCATGAATAAAGAAAATTTGATTGATTGATTGATCATATATTTAGGAGTAGGAAAGTATAGCAAAATATCACTCAAAACACTAAATAATTTAAATTAAATAATTTTACTTATGAAATACTTCTTCAGAATGCTGTAGAAGTTTCAAAGTTGGAATCCAATGTAGGGTGTTGAACTTTTGATATGGTGTACTGGGTGTCCAGTTGCAAATAGCTTAGAGGATTTAAATTGTAAGTACATTACAGTCTCCAGGATTTATTTGTACAACTTAAGGTTAACATCAGTCTTGCCTACACAAGTCTAACATATATAAGTTGGTAAGGGTTTGGTTAGCTCTCTATAGAAAGTAGTAGGGATGGATCGGTTGTCATTTTTTTAGCAAAAAAAAAAAAAAAAAAAAAAAAAAACGATAAACAAGAATTGATGACAGGTTTTTAGTTTATCCTTTTTTTACTAAAATAAAACAGAAACAGAAATCAATTATAAAGGAAAGAACGTCCACCAAAAATCTATTATAAAGAAAAGAATGTCACCGGTTCAAAGAAGAAAACAATACAATTATTGTAATTTGAGACAGAACCGATAGAACATTATTTTTCATTTCCGATTAATTGCCGTACAAAAACAAATCATAGCTCATATTTTTCGTCTGATTTTCACGAATTTAATAAAACTTCAATCAAAGTTGTAGGGCCTACTTATCAAAATAGATGAACTAATCTTGTTACTTTGTTGTACATTTTTCAACTATAGAAATATAAAATTTTTATTTAACCATACTAAAAGAATTAAAACTAACATTTTAGGAATAACATTTTCCAAAGTGTTTTCTTTGAGGGTGATTCTATTTTTTATTTTTTTTAATTGGATGGATTTTATGACCCACTTTATAATTATTATCTTAACAGATTTTTCATAAATTCCTACAAAAATACAATAGTTAACACTACTTCCATTTAGTTTTGGTTTAACTTCAATTAATTGCAATTTTGCAAACCGATTTTTTTTTTATCAGTTTTCAATAGAATATTAGGCCAGTATTATAGTAGCATAAAAATTTCATATTTTTATGCTACTATTGTATCTCAAATTCAATAAATAGTACTGACGCTTCACTCCCCTTCTGGTAGGGGGCGCCGAGGCCTCCTTTGCCTCCACTCGTCCTCGCGGTGCTGCCGCACTCGTACGATGTACTCTACCCCGTCTTCGGACCTCGTGGAGTGCACCGTGCGGGAGCGGCAGTCATCGGCTGGACATAGTGGAGGGAGGTACTCAACAACAACTCAAAATAATTTTTGAGTTGTTGTGGTCATCAGGCGGGTGGCGCCTGATGAGCTGCTGCCTGCTGGGCTTGAACCTGTGCAAGCAGTGTGATGGCCTGGGTCATCTGCTGTGTCATTTGAGTGAGTTATTGCTGAAATTGCTCAGGAGAGGGGGCACGATGACGGCAGCGCGGAGACGGAGACCTGGAGGGGGAACGCCCCTGGCGAGAGCCGGTCGAGTGATGTGAAGCTCTGGAGGATGATCGTGACATCGGGCGGTGGCAGCGTCCGGGTCGCCTGGGAGTCACTGGAGGTTGGAGTCCTGAGGGTCCCTGCTGAGGAGATCGAGGGCGAGACGGAGAGCGGGAGCGCCGTGGGGTCCTGCGGGGCGAAGAGACAGGCTGCCCGAAGAGGATACGTCTGGACGTCAGGGTAGCAGATGGGTTGCCCGGGTATGCTGCTTGTAACTCTAGGCGCCTTCGTTCGGCGGTGAGCGGTCCTAGAGTGGTGGGTGGTGAAAGCCGACGAGGAGTCCCAGGGGTCGAAGGCGTACCACGTTGACGTGCGCGTGAGCGGGTGACGGGCGGCGAGGAGCGAGAACGCGTCATGCAACGGGTGTTGAGTACCTCCCTCCACTATGTCCAGCCGATGACTCCAGTCCAGTGATGATGATGATGATAAATATAATTATTTATTAATTAATAATATTAATAATATTATTTAATAATATTAATAATATTATTTAATAATATTAATAATATTATTTAATAATATTAATAATATTATTTAATAATATTAATAATATTATTTAATAATATTAATAATATTAATAAATATTTATTATTTGTAATAAATAGTACAAATGTATTCTTTCATATTTAGAAAGAATACATTTGTTAATTGCAGAAAATAAGGTCAAGCCCGATTTGAGATATTAACCTTCAGTTATTTCATGTTTACTATCTAAAATAAACCGAAAAACTGACAACCAATACCATTAAAAAGACTGAACCGATAAATTTTGCAACCGGCCCATCACTAATAGAAAGGTATTCTTTGTAGATTGTCCCAAATCATCTTTTCCAGACTGCAATTCCTAGAAGATGAGATTTATAGAGAGCATGTTTAGACAGTTCGTGAAGATGGTGTGATATATTTTGGTTAGAGGTCTTCGGGTAGGGATTTTTCAAGTCGGGTCGGGTCGGGTTTAAACATTATAAGTTGACAAAAATTCGGGTTGGGCCGGGTTCAGATATTTCAGTAAAAGAAGAAAAAAAAACTCGGTCGGGTTGTGTTTGGGTATGTAAATTTAAAAAAAACTCGTGTCGGGTTCGGGGATTGTATGTTGAATAAAACTTCGGGTCGGCTTTAGTATTATTTGTCAAAAAAAATGTTAAGGCCCATTTCATTAATAATTGTTGATGTGCCTACTATGCAGTATTATTAAATAAAAGGTAAAAACTTTCCCCCAACAAAGTTAGGCCTTACAAATGTTTAAAAACAACAATGTATTTTGTGGTACTAAAAAGAGTTGGAAAAATCTTCAAGCCAATAACTTATCCCAAGCTAATAGTTCTTTAGGCCTATTTTACCTAGTGTTGGCTTTTTCAGTATTTTCCAGTATATATTCTGTAGCTTTTTAGTATTTTCCATTTCAGGAAAAATCCAACATTACGTAAGGAACACAAACGTGAATTGAATAAATGAGAACAGGAGGAATCCTTGTGTAATACTATCATTATCATTGCAGACGACGAATCGTGCCATACCATAAGCAATAGACCCGGAGTACCGTAACTAAAAAACTACATAGAGAATGAAGAAATCTCAAGTATCAAACTGTAACAGTATCCAAAAAATTGTTTTATTTAGTTATCAGCAAATCATAATTTGTTTACAATCTATAAGGGGGAATGAGAAAGATATAGGCAAAAAAAAAATATAGAGAATAGTCATGTAATAATATTGATTATATTTCGTAAAAATATCTTCGTTGACAAAATTCTGTATTGTAATAATATTGCAAAAACTTATTTGATAAGATATTTTTACTTCAGAAAAAATTTTGCTTTTGCTGTTTACCGGTTATCGTATAAATAGTACCGATGCTACTACTTCCTAGATTTTGACAAAAACTGGATCACTCGCTACTGTCCCTACGTTTCGCACGAACAATTAAACATCGCGTCTCTTCGGGGGAAATCAAATCAACAGAGCCAAGACAGTTGAACCCCCGCCCCCTACTGCTTATCAGCAAGATAACCCACCAGACAGGGCAGTCGCAGTTAGAAGCTCGGAGCGGCGACGCACCATTTCCCCCGAAGAGGAGCGATGTTTAATTATACGTGTGAAACGTCGGGACAGTAGCGAGTGATCCGGTTTTTGTGTTGTGTTAATTGTGATTTTAAAACTTGACCAAGGATCATCGCTGTAACTACTTAAACCAGGTGGGTGTTGCCCAATTATTAGAAATTGACTGAATACCCCCACCTACAAAAAACAAATCATGTCATTCAGATCTAATTTTTTTATTTTTATTTTTTTCTGTATTCTCAAACTTAATTGGTTTTGTTTTGGGAACAAGATCACTGGTTATCACGGACAGCTAGCAAAGGGTGGAGTTCTGCATCATGGACATTGGTGCGTCTTTTCTTAGTCAAACATTAACAGATCACGAGTCCCAAACTGCAATAACACTTATTATTCATTTCTTTATAAACTGGAGAGTACCCAATTACCAGCAAATATTCACGGATTTCATTTTTTGCCCAAATAAATTAAATGACAAAGGTCGGTGGGATTGCTCGTTTATAGTTTGGACATAGTTTGGGGGGTTCAAATCACTAACATAAAGCACTAGGCAGGTGTGTTAAAATGGCCACTTTCACTGAAATCTAGAAACTGACAAAAAATGTATGCCATGAAACAAAAATGTAGGTAGAACTGTGAAAGTAATCTTATGCAGGAATCCCACTCCAATTTGAAAATGAATTCACGAGGTTCTCACGGTCCAAAAATCCTGAAATTCACGGTCTAAAACGAGCTATTTATCGTAGAAAATAACTACTACCAGCCAAAAATTATATGGATTGAATAACGTACGCGCCCAATACCGTGAATACAGTCACAATAACGAACTGTTTGATCTCTTTTATGGCACCATCTTTTGATAGAGACACTAGAACAAAGCCTCGATCTATTTTAGTTTGAGCTCAAAGAGATAGATACCTTATCATGTTATATACAAACACCAGGAGCCGCCGGCGCCGGCTATGTGCCAGGCATCGGCACCAGGTCATCTCTGTCGGCCCAGCTCACACAATATGACCTTTCGCCGTGAACCATTTACAGTGTGACATCATAGGTAAAAATAATAACTTGGTATTATTAAAATTCCAAATTTATTTTTCTTACTCATTAACTTTGCACCATATCCAAATATAATAATAAAAAAAATTATATTTGAGTCCGTACCGCGGCTTACACAGTAAGTAGATGACTGTACAAGCAACAGCGCTCATCAACACTTGCCTTACTGTGTCTGTCCGAGGTCTCAATAAGCCTTGGTCTGCCGCGTATACTATAATACGAGCACTGTCTGAAGCTATGTATGTTCCACGATCTCGAAATCTAGCGGCTAGATATTGCTTAAACTTTGCTTACTGGTTCTTTTAAAGGATCGGTTCTCAGTTCTCGGTACTGGTGCCAAGTATTCATTTTTTAATAAGGTTAATATAATAGGAAATATGAAAAAAAGATTTGTAAATTGAGGTGATAATTCAAAAGTAGAAAGAATTTAGGGAAACCAATATATGCAAGTAAAAGAATTAGGATGTAAATGTGGAGCCATGAGAATGTGTGACATTTAAGGAAGGGGCAGTGTTTGGGGTGTGTATGGGAAAACATTCATCAAGAGGATAGTTGACTGAAAATAATAAAAAATAGTAAAATGTTTGTTTAAGAATAGATACTAGACTCCAGTGAAGGCAACCATTTTTGACATAATTGCCACTTACATCTGTGTAAATGTGATTTACAACTTCGTGTGACAAAACTTGAAGCACTATCCTACAAAATGACAATAAAAACATTTTCTGTATACCCACCTGAGTGCAGTGGTGCCATCGAGAGCCCGCTGGTCCACCTGAGCGCCGTAGGTCTGCAGCAGTTCGAGCACCAGTTGAGAGTGCCCCTCCTGCGCCGCCAGCAATAGAGGCGCTCGAGAGTCATTGTCCGTCTGGTCCACCTGAGCTCCCCCCTCTATCAGGGCTGCCACCACCTCCGAGTGACCCTCCAGGCAAGCGTAGTGCAGCGGCGTCCACCCTGAGTTGTCCCTGTGCTGCTCATCTAGACCTGTCAATCAACGGTTAACACTCATCACCACCTCCGAGTGACCCTCCAGGCAAGCGTAGTGCAGCGGTGTCCACCCTGAGTTGTCCGTGTGCTGCTCATCTAGACCTGCCAATCAACGGTTAACACTCATCACCACCTCCGAGTGACCCTCCAGGCAAGCGTAGTGCAGCGGTGTCCACCCTGAGTTGTCCCTGTGCTGCTCATCTAGACCTGCCAATCAACGGTTAACACTCATCACCACCTCCGAGTGACCCTCCAGGCAAGCGTAGTGCAGCGGTGTCCACCCTGAGTTGTCCCTGTGCTGCTCATCTAGACCTGCCAATCAACGGTTAACACTCATCACCACCTCCGAGTGACCCTCCAGGCAAGCGTAGTGCAACAGCGTCCACCCTGAGTTGTCCCTGTGCTGCTCATCTAGACCTGCCAATCAACGGTTAACACTCATCACCACCTCCGAGTGACCCTCCAGGCAAGCGTAGTGCAGCGGCGTCCACCCTGAGTTGTCCCTGTGCTGCTCATCTAGACCTGCCAATCAACGGTTAACACTCATCACCACCTCCGAGTGACCCTCCAGGCAAGCGTAGTGCAGCGGTGTCCACCCTGAGTTGTCCCTGTGCTACTCATCTAGACCTGCCAATCAACGGTTAACACTCATCACCACCTCCGAGTGACCCTCCAGGCAAGCGTAGTGCAGCGGCGTCCACCCTGAGTTGTCCCTGTGCTGCTCATCTAGACCTGCCAATCAACGGTTAACACTCATCACCACCTCCGAGTGACCCTCCAGGCAAGCGTAGTGCAGCGGTGTCCACCCTGAGTTGTCCCTGTGCTTCTCATCTAGACCTGCAAATCAACGGTTAACACTCATCACCACCTCCGAGTGACCCTCCAGGCAAGCGTAGTGCAGCGGTGTCCACCCTGAGTTGTCCCTGTGCTGCTCATCTAGACCTGCCAATCAACGGTTAACACTCATCACCACCTCCGAGTGACCCTCCAGGCAAGCGTAGTGCAGCGGTGTCCACCCTGAGTTGTCCCTGTGCTGCTCATCTAGACCTGCCAATCAACGGTTAACACTCATCACCACCTCCGAGTGACCCTCCAGGCAAGCGTAGTGCAGCGGCGTCCACCCTGAGTTGTCCCTGTGCTGCTCATCTAGACCTGCCAATCAACGGTTAACACTCATCACCACCTTCGAGTGACCCTCCAGGCAATCGTAGTGCAGCGGCGTCCACCCTGAGTTGTCCCTGTGCTGCTCATCTAGACCTGCCAATCAACGGTTAACACTCATCACCACCTCCGAGTGACCCTCCAGGCAAGCGTAGTGCAGCGGTGTCCACCCTGAGTTGTCCCTGTGCTGCTCATCTAGACCTGCCAATCAACGGTTAACACTCATCACCACCTCCGAGTGACCCTCCAGGCAAGCGTAGTGCAGCGGTGTCCACCCTGAGTTGTCCCTGTGCTGCTCATCTAGACCTGCCAATCAACGGTTAACACTCATCACCACCTCCGAGTGACCCTCCAGGCAAGCGTAGTGCAGCGGCGTCCACCCTGAGTTGTCCCTGTGCTGCTCATCTAGACCTGCCAATCAACGGGTAACACTCATCACCACCTCCGAGTGACCCTCCAGGCAAGCGTAGTGCAGCGGTGTCCACCCTGAGTTGTCCCTGTGCTGCTCATCTAGACCTGCAAATCAACGGTTACACTCATCACCACCTCCGAGTGACCCTCCAGGCAAGCGTAGTGCAGCGGTGTCCACCCTGAGTTGTCCCTGTGCTGCTCATCTAGACCTGCCAATCAACGGTTAACACTCATCACCACCTCCGAGTGACCCTCCAGGCAAGCGTAGTGCAGCGGTGTCCACCCTGAGTTGTCCCTGTGCTGCTCATCTAGACCTGCCAATCAATGGTTAACACTCATCACCACCTCCGAGTGACCCTCCAGGCAAGCGTAGTGCAGCGGTGTCCACCCTGAGTTGTCCCTGTGCTGCTCATCTAGACCTGCCAATCAACGGTTAACACTCATCACCACCTCCGAGTGACCCTCCAGGCAAGCGTAGTGCAGCGGTGTCCACCCTGAGTTGTCCCTGTGCTGCTCATCTAGACCTGCCAATCAACGGTTAACACTCATCACCACCTCCGAGTGACCCTCCAGGCAAGCGTAGTGCAGCGGCGTCCACCCTGAGTTGTCCCTGTGCTGCTCATCTAGACCTGCCAATCAACGGTTAACACTCATCACCACCTCCGAGTGACCCTCCAGGCAAGCGTAGTGCAGCGGTGTCCACCCTGAGTTGTCCCTGTGCTGCTCATCTAGACCTGCAAATCAACGGTTAACACTCATCACCACCTCCGAGTGACCCTCCAGGCAAGCGTAGTGCAGCGGTGTCCACCCTGAGTTGTCCCTGTGCTGCTCATCTAGACCTGCCAATCAACGGTTAACACTCATCACCACCTCCGAGTGACCCTCCAGGCAAGCGTAGTGCAGCGGTGTCCACCCTGAGTTGTCCCTGTGCTGCTCATCTAGACCTGCCAATCAACGGTTAACACTCATCACCACCTCCGAGTGACCCTCCAGGCAAGCGTAGTGCAGCGGTGTCCACCCTGAGTTGTCCCTGTGCTGCTCATCTAGACCTGCCAATCAACGGTTAACACTCATCACCACCTCTGAGTGACCCTCCAGGCAAGCGTAGTGCAGCGGTGTCCACCCTGATTTGTCCCTGTTCTGCTCATCTAGACCTGCCAATCAACGGTTAACACTCACCACCACCTCCGAGTGACCCTCCAGGCAAGCATAGTGCAGCGGTGTCCACCCTGAGTTGTCCCTGTGCTGTTCATCTAGAGCTGCCAATCAACGGTTAACACTCATCACCACCTCCGAGTGACCCTCCAGGCAAGCATAGTGCAGCGGCGTCCACCCTGAGTTGTCCCTGTGCTGTTCATCTAGACCTGCCAATCAACGGTTAACACTCACCACCACCTCCGAGTGACCCTCCAGGCAAGCATAGTGCAGCGGTGTCCACCCTGAGTTGTCCCTGTGCTGTTCATCTAGACCTGCCAATCAACGGTTAACACTCATCACCACCTCCGAGTGACCCTCCAGGCAAGCATAGTGCAGCGGCGTCCACCCTGAGTTGTCCCTGTGCTGTTCATCTAGACCTGCCATTCGGTTAACACTCATCACCACCTCCGAGTGACCCTCCAGGCAAGCGTAGTGCAGCGGCGTCCACCCTGAGTTGTCCCTGTGCTGTTCACCTAGACCTGCCAATCAACGGTTAACACTTATTACCACCTCAAAGTGACCCTACAATCAAGCGTAGTGCTGCGGCGTCCACCCCCTGAATCGTACCTGTGCTACTCATCCAAACCTGCCAATCAACGATTAACAACGGTGTCATAGGACTCGTTCTTATGACAGAAATTAGTGTTTGTATATTTTTGTATTCTTCAGTGTATTTTACTAACAAACTATGGACAAGTGGTTGAAAAATAAATGTTCTTAATCTTGCGGTGTAATTGAAGCCAGTGTGAAGACTCTGGACAGTATAGTTGTAAGTAATAACGCTTAAACCACCAATTTATTGAGCTGAATTCTAGTCCAGACTTGATGGTTTACCTTTCATCACAATTTTACTGTTATTAAGAAGAAGGCCATTACATTTGAACCATAAATTCCTTAATTGAAGATCAGCAGTCAGTTGTTCTAAATGGGTAAGCTCTAAATGGGTCTTATGACTGATAATACATGATGTGTCATCAGCATATGTTAGGGCTTAAGATAATTTACTGCATAAGGAAGATCATTGGCAAATACCAAGTATAGAAAGGGGCCTAAAATTGAACCCTGGGGGACTCCATCAGTGACAACGGTATATTTAGTTAAATATCTGTCAAGGGGTACTCAATGGAAATAAGGTATACCAATTTTTCTTTTTTCTTAGAAATCAGATGTCAGGTTTTTTAGTTGTCGTGGAAGTACATAGGGAACAAAGGTATTCTTCAGTTTGTAAACAAAGAACACATATAGAACCTACATAATTAAAATCTTGTTCTAATTTTATCATCAGTGATTTTTATTCCATGTTTTACAGTGTGTGGTAACAAATACAAATAATTGTGTTTTTAATTGAAACACTTTTTTGGGATTTTTTGACACATTTTATCTGTTTAAAACTAGACGTTTCACCTGTACTTTGGCCGGTACATTAATTGGATAGAATTTACATTTTGTTAACCTAATACTACTGATGAAACCGGCCAAAGTGCAGGTGAAACGTCTAGTTTTAAACAAATAAAATGTGTCAACAAATCCCAAAAAAGTGTTTTAATTAATTTTAATAAATGACACATGAAAGTTTAAGGGAAAAAATTGTGTTTTTGTATATTTTGTTTTCTGTTACACATGAAAAATAAGTTCTAGAGGTGAGTCTAAATTATATACTCCCGAATGTGTAACTGACTCATCGGGGTATCAGAAAATGTCGGTAAAGTAGATTAAGCGAAGTTTAGTTATATCACCCATATATCACTTACTACACAGTAATTCCCAAGCGAGAACTAAATCTACTTTACCGACATTTGATGAATTTCTGATACCCTGATGAGTGAGTGGGGAAGTACATACCAAACAAAAAAAATAAGTGTTATGAATGCCTTTTATTCTACCTGTTAGGCCATACTGTTGTTTTACAATTAATTGTTAGGTAACTGATTGTTTTGAATTGTTTGTTGTTACTTAGCGATTTTTTACATTGTTTGTTACTTACTGACCTAAAACTTTGGTTTCCAACGAATCGAGGTAAATTTCTAATTTTTAACTAATGTTTGAATTATCCCTGTAACTCCAACAGGATTTATGAGTAGTATTTATAATAATTATTCTTAAATTATAACATACATTTTTATTTTGCATCGAATAGTATTTTTGTGATTAGCCTGTAGCGGGTTCATAACAGTTTGTTCATGTTGTCCTATTTTTTTCTGACGGTATTTATTTTTTCATTTAAATAATAGTTTATATAATAATTAGTTTATGCAAAATAGTTTATTTAGCTTAGCCATCCTACATTTTCATCCATTTTATCCAGATATTTTTTTTTCATACTTTTTGCGCTAGGAGGGTGAGGCAAGGCATGGCGTCACATCCCCTGGCGACTAGTTTACTACAGTATAGTTTCTTTTAAAATCTATTCTAGTACTCAGGTATAGTAGGTACGTAGAAACTACACATACACCCACACTCATAACCTAATCAGTACAGTTAGAGTATCAAACAAAATTAACAAGTTTAACTTAAAATCTGTACTAGTACTCAGGTATAATAGGTACATAGAAACTACACATAAACCCACACTCATAACCCTAATCAGTACAGTTAGAGTATCAAACAAAATTACAACGAGGGTTATGGGGTGGAGGCCTCAACTACCATGTTCAGTGCTTGAGATTTTTACGGCAATTAAAGAATAGGGGAAACTAATTTCTGGGAAAGGGGGTGGAGCCTCCATATACCATAATATCTAGAATATTTCCATAATCGATCATGATTTCACAATTCTCAATTTTTTTACGAACTAAGGAGAACTAGGATGTGGTTTTAAAAAACGAGCTACAGGCGATTTTCGTATTAGCCGGTTTTCTTACTGTCTTAGCGGGCAGTTCTTCGGTGGGCCTCACCTGCAACTCATTATCGGTGGATTTTTAAATTTTCTAATATCTTTCTTAAGTATTTTTGTCTTTCATTATATACAGCGTACCTCAATTAAAACCTATAATTTTATTCCACTTTTATTCATTTTGAATACACCAACTACTTACATCATGTGGCCAAAATTTTAACACATATCAATTTTTAAGCATGATATCTAGAATATTTACATAGTCCATTATTATTTCACAACTCCATTCTATCCCTACAATTACTTATATTTAAAATAATCCCATTGAAGGTTTTGATTATTTTAGGTGAGATATTGCTGTACATTACATATATAAATATTTGTTCATTTCCCCAAATGTTTTTTTCTTTATACAAGAACCTAGATCTACTGTCTAAGGAGGCCTAAGAATAAACAATTATTTTATAAGTTTTCGTAAGTCATGATTTGACAAAACCATTGTCAATATCAACACTCTTTATCTAAAATAAGTTTTTCCATTTTTATTGGTGAATTTTACAGGCCGATTATTTTCAGAAATCAGAAATTTATTTGTCATCAAAACATTTCACAATGTACAATAGACATCGTCAATTCTTATTCTACTATTTACAAAAAGATTGGGTTCGCATATATGTACAACAGAAATCTTATCTGTACAATATACATATATTTAGGCTTAGTCAAATTTAAACTTAAAAAAATCTTCTAATGAATAAAAAACATTGTCAGTTAAAAAAATATTGAGTTGTCTTCTAAAAGCATTAGCATCTAATTTGCGGAAATGTACTGGCAATTTATTAAACATTTTAATCTGTAGGTACTTATGACTGTTGGCGAATTTTTGCAACCTTGGCCGAGCAATGAGAAGATCATCGGACTGCCTGGTTCCATAACCATGAATGGTACTTCTAGAAGTGAATTTGTCTTCATTTTGTCTAACATATAAAAGGTTCTGAAAGATGAAAATGCTTTGAACAGTTAAAATGTTGAAATGCTTAAACCAGGGCTTACAGCTCTCTCTACTGGACACACCTGCCATAATCCGCAATGCTTTTTTTTGCCATAGCAGAATCTGAAATGCACCAGGGCTATTTCCCCAAAACATATTTCCATACAACAGATGACAATGAAAAAAACTAAAATAGGCCATTACTAACATATTTTGAGAAACAGAAGTTTTTAATTTCCGAAGTAAATAACAAATGCGAGACAATTTGGAAATGATTGACCTAGTATGAAAATCCCATGACAATGTGGATTCAAAATTGATTCCCAAGAGGCGAATTGGATGCTGCTGCTCTCTAAAGGTCCTACTTAAGGTAAAATATATGATTTCTGTTTTATCTTCATTTATTTCCAAACAGTTAGCCTCAAACCATGAAGCAGACTCCTTAATCGCCCTATCTAAACCTAATTCGACTGTTTTGAGATGTTTCCCTGGAACCAAAAAAGAAGTATCATCTGCATAAAGAATGGTCTTACAAATCATATTTTTAGGGAGATCATTTATGAAAATTATGAAAAGAAATGGTCCTAAAACAGAACCCTGAGGAATACCTGTGTAAACTTCCCTAGCGTTTGAAATTTTATTGTCTAAAACAACAATTTGCTGCCTTCCACGAATGTAGGTCTCAAAAAATTGAAGGGCTTTATTTTTAACACCATAATAGCTAAGTTTTTCTAGAAGAATCATATGACGGACACTGTCAAAAGCCTTCTTCAAATCTACCATAGCCAAGCCTAGATGCTCACCAGATTCAAAAGAGGTCAAAATCTCTGTCACAACACATTCAAGAGCATTGATTGTTGAGGATTGAGGGATGAAGCCGAATTGATTTTCGGTTAAAATATTATAACCATCAAAATGCTGAAAAAGCTGAGATTTCACACATAATTCTAATATTTTAGAAAAGACTGGAACGATTGAGATAGGTCGGTAATTTGAAATGCTGTTCTTATCTCCTTTTTTATGCAGTGGAATCATTTTTGACACTTTCAAACAGTTCGGGAAATAACCTTGAGTGAGTGAGAGGTTAACTACATAAGATAAGGGTTCCAAGATTGCTGAGGCTACAGACTTAATAACACTATTAGAGATGCCAAAAATATCCTCACTTTTTGAGGAGCTCAAGGTTTTGATAACTTTGAACAGACACGGGACAGAAAGGGACTTCAGCTCCAAGACATTAGAGAAACTACCCAAACTCTTCAAAAACTTTGTAAAATTTCCACTAGAATACTGCGTGGAAAATTTTGACAAGAGTTGCTCACCAAAATCTGAGTTCCAATCATTAAATTGATCGGCTGTAAAAGATGGAGGTGGATCCTTTCCATATTTTAATAAACCAGATTCCGACTTAATTACTCGCCAAGCTGCAGAGCATTTGTTCTTTGAGTTTTCAATAAAGGTTTCATTGTATTTTATTTTTGCCTGCTTAATACTTGCCCTGTACATTTTCCTGTAGTTATTTAATATTAACCTTGCATGGACATTATTTTGATACATAGGTATTTTTAAAACATCTTTCATCAGTATGAGAATATTCCTTTTGTTATGTAGTGTTTCATTAAACCAAGGAGCACCTTTCCTTTTCAATTTACCACTAACTCTCTTTGTCTGCCTAGGGCAACACTGATTGTAAATATTTAAAAAAGTACTAAGAAAATATTCAAAAGCCTCATCGACACAAGAAATACTATAAAGTGAACCCCATTGAAAATTAGCAAGATTGTAGGACAAACTAAAAATACTATTTGCATCTAATTTCCTAGAAGATACTTCTTTGAATTTAGTGCATGGTGATTTAACAGTAAAAAATTCAAAGCACAATATTTCATGATCAGAAATTTTGTATTTCCACAGCATCTGTCTGTAATTAGTTTTGTTGATATCTGTTGCAATATTATCCAAGCAACTTTTGCCCCTAGTTGGTGTTTTATTTACACAGTATAAGTCGTAAGATTTTAAGATATTCAGAAAAAGATCAGTTAATGCATCCTGTGTTAAAATATTAACATTGAAATCACCCCCCATTACAATGGAACAGTTTGGTTTTTTACTAACAATAAAATTTAAAAGGCGGTCAAGAGCTGTACAAAACATGTTAAAGTTTGAGCTAGGAGTCCGGTAGACAGATATCAAAACAATATCAAAATCCTGCATAAATATACAAGAAGCTTCGAGGACCTCAACATGCACTAAATGTGACACATCAACCATGTCAAAAACTATATTGTTGTTAATTAAAATGGCTGATCCACCATGAGGATCTGAAGGCCTACAAAAAATAGAACCTAATTTAAAATTTTTTGGAATGTATAATGATATTTCTTCTTCTGAAAGCCAATGCTCACTTACAAAAACTATGTTACATTTGAAATCCTCTAAAGCTTCTGACAATTCATCAAGCTTATTTCTAATAGATTGACAGTTAATTTAATCCCATTTGCAGGCTTATCTTCCATTACACTTTGAGAGCTAGCACTGGCACTTGATTGGCCCCTAAAAAATTGACCTTATTTTCCACTACCGGTATACACTTGCTGGCACATGCACTAAACACACTTAGATTTGAGCCCACTGAAGAATTTGCTGTGTGATGTGTCAGAGGCGGGAAGTCACAGGGTGTTGAGAAGATCACGCCGTCTTCTGAGTTGTTCTGGGTAGCCACTGAAGTACAGGGCCTAATCTCATCATCATTTATCTCCGGAGTAACCAGTAAAGATGATTGGTTTTGAAGTGGTTCTTGAGACTGGTTAACAGTTTGAGCAGTTGGGCCTACAGCAGAAAAATTGGCACCTTTGTTCTTTGCAGGAAGAAGAATGTCCTTGATTAGGGATGCAACAAATCTCTTCCCCCTTCTTGATATATGGAGACCATGTGGTGTATGGTGTCTTCTTTGTAGTAGGAGGTGTAAATCTAGAAGCTCAAGATGTGAGTATTTGCTGACTAGAAGACGAATAAAATGATTTAATTCATCAATATTCTTGTTCTCTCGGGAAAATTTTTGCGTATCAAAACGTTCTGGGATTGTTGCCAAAATCAAGTTGGTGTGGGAGAATTTGCGAGCCTTTTCCTCTATGAACTCCATAAGTTTACTCGTTGATAACTCCTGTCCATTGAACAAATTATTGGCCACGTTATTGGTTCCTGCAATCCACAATAGGTAGTCGCTCTTATTATAGGTTTCATAATCACTATTTTTTTCTGAAGATTCCACAATAACTTCAAGCGGAGCCCCACTCTGAATATGGCCAAAAACCTGAAACTTGTCCCCGATGACTTTATCCAGAAAATGTGCAAGTTCTTTGGCTTGGCTGTCAGCCTCAATAGATACTTTAGGAAGAGAATTCCTGTTACTCATTGCAATCGGTTTAGGTCTAATAGGCCTATGTTGAGCTTTCGATACTGTTAAGCCAGATTGTTTTACTACAGATTCTGGCTGATTCTGGGGAACACAAGATTTCTCCCTAGAGGTCTCTAGAGTTGCTAGCGGACTAAAATAATTTGTAGTGGTAATCTTAGTATTAGCATTTTTAAGTGCCACATCCCCTGGCTGGTAAAAATTCCTGAGTTCATTTGGGTCTCTGGATAGATAGTTTTCCAAAGTGTCTCTATCGACTTTCCACGCACTCTCCATAACCTCCAATGAGACTTTAATTTCGTCAATGACTGCGTTTTTTGTTTCAATTTCTTTATCCTTCTCGCAGAGTATGTCAATATAAAATTGTACAAGATCCTCCAGATAGTCAATTTTCTTATTTAACTCATTTATGACCTGGTCTTTTTCAAACACAGCCTGCTGATTCGGAGGGCTTTCCTTTACCGATGAAAGCTTCTCCATTAAGACTCTATTTTCTTCAAGTAAAGAAGATGTTTTATTCACTGAAACTTCTAAATCCCGTTTAATATTTAGATTTACTTCTATTTGCTTGGAATGCAAAGACTTTTCCAGAGATAGTGTAGTCTTTACTTCTGCTAGTCTGTCCTCTAGGGCTCCTGTTTCTTTTAAAAGGTCTTCTCGAAACCTTTCTGATGACATTAATTTGTTTTTCCAAACAGATAATTCTTCATCTTTACACTTCACAGTTTGGTCACATTTCTCAATCGCACTTGACAACTTTATTTCAAGCTCTCTATACTCATCCTCTAAGTGCAGATAAGCTTGATCTTTTGTAGATTTAAGGGAGTGTATTTCTTGTTTTAGTTTTTCATTTTCCGCCAGAAGTAATTTTCCAGCTTCTGCAGCAATCGTCAAAGAAGTATTTGGATCTATATTTTCTCCAAGGTCAGACAAAGATTGTTCCAGTTCCTCCACACTTAGGTTGATGTCTTGCATCTTTTCTTTTTCATTTTCACACATTACACAAGTCCATGTCATTAATTTCCTAGCTATGTCTGAGAATTGACGCTCAGTTAAGCTAGTGCATTTAAAGTGATACCAACGATTGCATGTATTCATACAGCCAACAGACTTCTGATTCTTGCAAATTCGTTTCCCACAAGAAGGACAAAAAATGTTCTCTCCAGCCATGATTTAATAAACAAAAACTTATATTTTGTTGTAAACTAACTTTCACTATAAGAGTCTATAGTACATAAACTCAGACTGTACCCAGACATAAGTCCGTAAGCCAACCTGAGGACGAGGTCTATATTGTATGTGCCCCGACTGTACACTGAAACGTTAGCTGGTTGTAAGCTATCTTTATACAGCTATTTATAAAATAATACTGTACAAACTTTTAATAAGACAGCTTAAAAAACAAAAACAGTACTAATTAAATAACGGTATGAAACAAATAACCAATGGATAAAGTTTGTCACAATGTCACACAGTGTTAAAACAAAATAAAACCGGTAGATAGAAAGTGTAACCTCAATTGGAAACTTTTCATGAAAATAACGTCAGTTCAATACTAGAAGTTAAAATTTATACTTTCCAATTTAATTGAAGTACTAATGTCAACTTTTGATCACTTTTCCATAGTTCACCAACTATAAAATTGCGAAACAACAAGATTTAAAAACTTTAGTTGAAAAGGAAAACTCACTCCTGTAAAAGCAGACGACAGATCCATTTTTATTATTATTACCACCATGCACCTATAGTTTTATTTTATCCAAGCAAGGCATTTTAGTTTACAGTTATTAATGTGAACTTTTGCATCGATTTGGAAATGTTTAGAATTTTTTTATTTATTTTCCTAAGTGGGGACAGTTTTTTATGAATTAAGAGACTAGGGAAAAAAGAAAAAAGCCATAAGCAATTTTCAAACTTTTTATTAGTATTAATTGTGAGTAAAGTTAAATTGGCAGTCCACTACTTCGGTGGTACTAACCAGTTTAATAATTTAGACTTAATTATTGATTAACAAGATTTTCTTAATTTTTATACGTTATTTCCTTTATTTGCGCTAAGTAACCAAGATGCGTGATCCCACAACTTTTTAACACATAAGTTTTGTTTTAACCGTTTCTCTACCTTTCAGGTTTAAATTTGTAGCATATTTGAACATTTGTAATGGCTAAGTTCTTTTCAAGTGAACAAATAATTTTTTTTACAAAAATGGACCTTTAAACACATTTAATTCAAATTTAATGATAATTTGATATTTTTGTACTTTTTTCATTGCACCAAGTTCTTAGTTGCGCGATGACGTAATGTCCCTCAACGATTCTTTTACCATTCTTTAAATATCAAAAAATTCTCACATATAAATTGAAGATAGTCTCGCAGCCTGTAAAAAGCTAAGATAATAATTATTTTATAATTGCTTTTTACTTTTAATCTCCAAGTAACACTATGTATCCCCCCAAATTAACACTAAGCTTTGATGAAATCTTGAACTTTGAGCTCTGGCATTCAAATTATAACTATGAAAGATATATCTATGACGTAACGACGACTCTAATTTGGGCTTTAACTACTCAGGGGCAACCCCTGAGGGGGCATGGGGGCGGAGCCCCCATCGAGCCGTAGGCGAGTCAGTATTTATAATCCCACATGTAGGCTATTATTTTTTTTTCAAACTCATTAATGTATTTAGGCCATAGGAAATTGTACTTAAACGTGTTTAAAGGTACAAGAATTCAACCAGCCAATAGATTATCCGGCTGTGGTCTGGTCCCAAAGTGGCAGGTTTAGAGGGAGTCTACTGTATTGCATATTGAAAAAGGCGTAATTAGGCCACACCAGATCACAAGAACTCAACTAAATAAAGACTTCTGTAATCGGGTAAATCATCAATCTGGCCTCCATTAGGACAGCGCTTTTTTCACAATTTTTCACAACTCAGTTTTCCATATTATACAGAATTTTGGGTATTTACCACAATTACATGAACATTTCAGCTCCTTTTTCATGCTTCAATAGTTGCTGAATAAATATATTACAATAACCAATCGCTATTTGAAGCTGTTAAATACAGTTCCATCACTAGCGGCTGCTTTTACACGGTTTGCTTAAGTAAAACTTGGACTCTTAAACTGGGAAAAATCAACCGAAGTCCACAATAAGTTGAATTTGCGGTTTTTACTGTATGTACGGTATTCCGCTAATCCAGCACCATCTGATCTAATATCTGTCAGATTGGTGAGATATAGAAATTTCTTGAGCTTTATTTTAATAATCAGTATGATACTATAAAATTTCTAAATAACTTCTTAAAGAACAAGAGTAGTGAAAATAATTATTAAAGTTTATTATAATACTGAAATACTGTATTATCATTCTTGTCTGACCTCTGTGGAGCAGCTGGTTGACAACACTGGTGTTTCCTTGCGCGGAAGCGACACTCAGCACGGTTCGTCCCTCGATGTCTATCGTGTCGACTGTGCAGCCCCAGAACAGCAGCAGACTGACGACATCCGTGTGGCCCATGGAGGCGGCTACCCACAGTGGGGAGCGACCTGCGCTGTCACAATGGTCGACGTCCGCCTCAGCCTCCAGTAGCAGCTCACAGATGTCACTGAACACACACAATGGAGATGATGGAATAGATCTCATCAACATTTATGTTAAGGATTTTTTTTTTTTGTGAAAGTTATTTCTATGCCTAACAACTAGGGTAGAAATGGAATACAGTCATTTAGTTTAAAAACCGTTTCAATGTAATATTTGAATTCCTTCGGAGCGAGGGGGGAAAATTCACCGTAGGGGTATAAACACTATTGTTGGAGAAAAGAGACTGCATCATTGCAAAAAACCGTTCATTGTTAATTACATTGCACAGTGTATTTTGAGCGTCAGTCAGCTCATTGTCCTCACCGGACAAAGTCCGCGTTATTAATTTTCTCTCTCCTCGGCCATTTTGTGCCAATTTTTAATCTCAATTTTCTCCAGTACTGTTCTTTCTCTTTCTTTATACAGAATTTTTTTCATCATAAGTATTTAATTAATTTGGACTCTGTTTTTAGTGCATAGCACGCAGTGCTATTGACCCAGTGCATAGCACCTGCGTCAATAGATTTAAAACCAAACTAAAACAAACATTAATGATCTCTTTATAAAGCTAAATCCAGGGCGCTGAGCCATTGCAGCCCAGCTTCATTTGCACAATGCAGACCTATCAACCCTTCGGGGAAAGGGATCCCTATTCACTGTGATCTGAATTTTCTGTGATCCCTATTCACTGCCACTACGATACTGATTTAACAAAATCAATAACATTAGTTTTGACGGCAAACATGCAACTGATTGATGGTTGAATGTGTCTCTAGGAAAGGTCGTCCATTGAAGGGTTTTCCTAGAACTAGAACTGAGCATAAAGGCATTGTTTACTAAGTTACTTAGAGATATCTGTCCAAACTGTGGGAAATATGCACATATACTTCGCGCTACTGAGGTCAGGTTCATGTTACGAAATTCATTTTACTGAAAGATTTGTGCCACTGAGGGCGAATTCGTGCTATAGAGGTTCAGACATATTGAAATACGTGTTATAAAGGTTGGTTGTGTGCTAATATCAACTAGCAAAAAATGTGCTATTCACGTTTTTATATGAAAATGATTTGACTTATAGAGGTTATTAACATTGAGTGTTATGGGCTATTACTTGTTATCGAGGTAGTCGTGTTATCGAGGGTTGCAGTAGGGAGTGAGGCTCAACTAAAGTTGTTTTAGAAGGCTCAGATAGAACATTGGATTCATAATATTTAAATTATTGAATTGTGTAGTTTTCTTTAAATTTTTCTAGCTTCACTATCAGGATATCTGCTCTATTTTCCCACTTCTTAAAACGTCAACGAGCTTCTGAGATCATCCTAAGATGATATGACTTGATAGTTTAGGGTAAGGACGCAACACTTAATTCTAGTTTTGTTCAACCACAGAGATGTTGTATAGGCTACCTGTGGCCCTCAAATGCCGCAACCAACAGCGGGGTCATGCCTTCCTTGTCTTCGTGGTCTACATCAGCACCTCGTTCCAACAAGATATTCACCACCTGAAAACAGTCCTTCGTTATAGTAAATTATATTAACTATAAGGCACGTTCTTTAAAGTAACAGATGCAGTTTATAAATTTAAATTTTAAGAAGATTGTTTCCATCAAATGGAACAATAAGAATACTAGTTCAAGTTTTACTAAAAAATGAATATACAATGAATAGTCTACATATTGAAGAGTCTGATTTGGGACCATTCCTAAAAATTGTAGTTTTCCAGCCTATTCAATAGTGGATTAATTCTAAGCCTATAGTTTGATGATAACAATGTCCAGTGCATGATTGTAATGCTTCACGACAATAAATAGCCTATTGCTTATTAGTGCGGTGGTTGTCATGGGATAAAGTAGCACACAAAGTGGTAGGCCCATTTTAACAAAGGTCATGCTGATTGGTGTTAATACGGTTATTTAATGTGGTTTGATTCCTACTTATTTGGAGAGGTTACCTGGTTCTCAAATAAGATGTAAGCTGCCAAAAGCTTCAAGTAATAGGCCTAAATCAAATTTTAACTCCATTTTGGGTTTATTTGCATTGCAAGGTATTTTGAGCTAGTTTAACTAACTAGGATCTTGAGGTTAATATATTCTGGTTTGTTCTCAAAGAGCTTTAAATTGTGTAAAGTAGATTTAAAAATTACTCTACTGGAAATGTTGACTAACTGATGGATCAGTGGGTTGGTACCTTGGTGTAGCCCTCGCTGATGGGCACACAGAGTGCGGCCACGCTCAGAGCTGTGCGTCCGTCGTTGTCCTCGTGGTTGATGTCTGCGTTGTACTCCAACAGCGTCTCTACAATGTCCGAGTGGCCCATGTAGGCTGCGGCGATCAGTGCCGTCCTGCCCTCACAGTCAGTCTTGTTTACCTGATATGACAAATTTATACAATAATGAAATCATATTATAATTAAAATACTTCAACAGACTCAATTCAAATATACAAGATTATTAAAAAAGAATGGCGCAAAATAAAATGTTAGTGTTTTTTTTTCCTATAACTAAAATTTTCTGATTGTTGTAACACACTTGAACACGCTTTTGTTTCATCTTAGAAACGTAAAGTAAGACCCCCCATAAAACTAAATTTATCTCATTTGAAACACGCCAAACTTAAGTACACATCAGTCCAAAAATTGAAATTAATAAAAAATTCATAAAAAGGAAGTAACACATACTAAGTTTTTAGGGTTGCAAATTGATAAGAATCTTTCGTGGAATTTACATGCTGAAAATGTGATTTTCATAATATCGTCCGGAATATTTGCATTGTCAAGATTAAAATGATTTTTTGACTTGAACTCTCTGAAGAACATAGAATTTGCTTACATTCACACAATAATTTCCTTTCGCATATCATTATATGGATCTACTTCTAAAAGTAACCTTGATACCATTTTAAAATTACAGAAAAAAGCTATAAGGATAATTTTAAATCTAAAACCAAGAACTTCAGTGAAAGAGCACTTTGTATCACTGAACATAATGACAGTATAGGGAATTTATATATTTGAAACTATTATGTTATTGGATAACAAAATAAAAAGCTTGAGATTCTTAGGGGATAACCACAATTATAATACCAGAAATTGAGAAGCAATAGCTCTAGATTCCCATAGATTAGAATTGTATAAAAAAAAACCCCACTTATGCAGGTTTAAAATTTTAAAACACAATTCCTAATGAGATAAGATCTGCAAAAAATCGACCTGAATTTAAGAAAAAACTGAAAAAATTTCTCGTCAACAAGGCCTTATGCTCTTTAGAAGAATTTTCATTAAATTAGTCTAATTACCTTATCGTTGTGTTTTAATAATATGTAAAAGAGTTTTGTATTGATTTATAAGTTATTTAGAAATAAGAACAGATTGCCACCATTCTTGTATACTGAAATGTATATATAATGAATAAAGAAGGTTTGAGTTTGAGTTTAAGATATTAAAGGCAATACGTGTCATAGAGGTTGGTTGTGCGATATTCACTGTCACATTGGTAACAGAAACTACCATTGCAGGCTATTACCACCTGCAAATCTATTTATTAAATGTCTTTGTTAAATAAGAAGACTAAAAGGGGGACCGAGCTATAATCAAAACTGGGGGTCATGCAGCGGCTCTAAGGGCAGTTCTTTGGTCTGTGTCACAGTAGTCTCCATTGGCACCTGCCTCTCGAAGCATTTCTACCACCATTTGTTATATTTCAACTGACTGTGTGGTCTTTTTCAAACTCAAAGAGAAAGTGTGCTCAAACTTATGAGTTAATTTTCAAAACAAGAGATGAAAAAGAAAGATTACCAGTGACTAACCCACTGACGAAATGTTGGGTCCACTTGCACATAAATTTCATGAAAGGGCAAAAAATTCTATTATTTGTAGCAGAAGCTAATATTTTTCTTTGCGACATAGTATTTGTCGACTGTACATTAGTTTGGTTTTGTTGCAGTCAGTTTGACTCATATAATTTGTACAATTGAAAAGCACCAAATTTTTTCTTCTTTAATTTCTTGTTAATAACCGAGCTATATTATTATTTGGATATTTTATACTTTTTAAGACCGAACAGGCAAACTTACTTCAGCACCAGCCTTGAGGAGAAGAGTGACAATTTCATCATGGCCGCCCCACGCAGCGGCTCTAAGGGCGGTTCTTTGGTCTGTGTCACAATAGTCTACGTTGGCACCTGCCTCTAGAAGCATTTCTACCACCTGCAAATGAGAAATCTTTTCTAATCACTGTTCAAAACAGAATAAAATATGCAAGTGATGAAGCCACTAGAACTTTAATCAAGTCCAACTTCACCCTTTAGCTGCCAAAAGCCTTTTTGCATTACTTACCAAAAAATGCCGGGTATCTTTTTAACGTATGTCTTAAAAATGCCAGACCGTTCTACCAATTTCACGGTTAAAAATAAAGAAATTATCAATTTTAAGATATCTGATATCGAACAAACGATTTATATTGATTCTCGCATATTTTGACTCAATGTTATTGCAGGAAAGGAAAACATCCGATGTTATATCTGATGCAGGATGTTATATTTGAGTACTCGTTCGGTTGCTATGACAACTTATCGATCCAAGCGTCGGACTGATGAGATCAGCCGCTGGCAGTTCTAGCATCGAAATACGGAGCCAATTACAACAGGTTCTGGCAGTTCTCATAATGAAATAATGAGCAAATCTAATCAGCTCCTTGCGGCCAAAGAGTTCAAATACAGAACAGATACTTAGGTAGGAAGTACAGAAGATGATCTGATACGCATGCTACTAAGCCAATAAAATAAGAATACAAATTTAAAATTTAAACTAAGAAATAAGACCAAGAGAATCCTCTCTTTTGTTTAGAGGAACTAAGAAGACTTAACTTTGTATATAAAAAAATTACTAAGAGGTTTCAACTACAGTGATGGTCTTCCTTCTCTTTGTACTTGACAAAGTGTTAAGTGACACTGGAAATGTCTCACTATCAACTATTAAAGTTGTGTATGCAGAAATTTTTTTTCTCTAAACTACTTCTTACGTTGTATCTTTGATACACAAATTTTATTTGATCTTTTGGACAACTACTGTAAGTGCTGTTAAGGTCAGACATACTAAAATCTGCGTCTTTTGGTACAATCTTCACAAGAAACCTACGTGGTCTACAGAGCTGAAATTCCTGAAGTCCATGTGGTTACAGCTGCCAGACATCTTTAAAACTTAACATAGCAGCGTCCAGGAAACTACTGCCCCTACCGCCAGAGTAAGCTCAAGGCTACACAACCTAAAGTGAGGACTACCAGTCTTTGAAATACATTTGCTCTCATGTAATCTTTATCTTTAAATAATTTGAACCGTTAGTTGATTTTGTAATGGGACTCAAAAATTAATGTTGAATTAATTTGAAAATATCTTTGCTCATTAAAGTACATCAATGTAGGCTACATGAATCACTTCAAAATCCTCACGACATGTAAACAGTATTCAAGGAGAACCTGATATACACAATATTTTATTAATCAAACAGTCCTCTGAGATATACATTTTTCACGTACTATTTTTAGTGAGTAAAATTTCCCTAAAGAATAAAATAAGTTTCAAACAACATATTTACAGCTTAAAATTCATATTTTTGAGTTTGCATGTAGACGTAAAGTTTTAGAACAATTTTACCCCAAAATAATAATCAACCTTTAATGTTGCCATGTCCTATTCCATGTTAAATAGTTATAAATTGTCAACATTAAACAGTCTTTATTTCTTTAGGGTGTCATTATTCCTTTTCATACTTAAAATTGTTTCTAGAATATACATATTAAAAACTGTTGATATGCAGAGTTCACTAAATGTTGTCTATGTAGTTCACCATGTTTTAATTTCACAATTGTTTTTATCCCAATCTTCTGCATGTTCTATGTTGTACCATATAAAATGATACCATATGCAATGTATGGACAGTGTAAGTGTAAGGTGTGCTGTTTGTGTACCTGGGTGTGTCCGCCCCACGCGGCCGCTCGGAGCGGGGTCCAGCCATCCGCATCAGGGTGGTCCACGTCGGCCCCGGCGTCTAGCAGCACCTACAACCAACACAGATATCACTTAGGAAACCAGCACGTACTCCAGTAGTTTAGCATTTTCAGTGATAATCGCTCTTTGACATAGTTTTTCACAGCCTGGTTTTAAAAGTAACAGGAATTTAGGCCATTAGACACGATTTTACCATTATTGCAGTCACATTTAACATTTTTTATAATCATTATAATACAATATAGTAATATTAATTTGACTATATTACTATGTACGCATTCTGTTTTACTTGGATTCATTGCTAGTATCCCCTTTCATAAGGTAGGCCGATATCAAATGGTCTGGTCGATAAAACAGCAAGAGAAAAATCAGCACCATTGAGTCCAGCATTTCCACTAATTTGGCATTGTGAAATGGCAGCATGAATGCCTGATGAGCAGGACATTTATGAATGGGCATTTAATTGCCAGTAAATGCATTTAAATTATTTACTGTCCATTTTGAGGGGTGTCTGCTCGTGCTCGTCTGGCTGTTACATTAGTGAGAGTCTACCGTACCTTGACCACCTGATGGTGCCCCAGGCGGGAGGCTAAGTTTAGGGGCGTCTGCTCGTGCTTGTCCGTCTGTTGGATCGCGGCTCTCGCTTCAGCTTCCTCCAGCAGAGTCTCTAGCAGCTGATGGTTGTTCTCGGCCGCCAGGGTGTGGAGGTCTCTCTCCACGGGACTCTTGCATGCCAGCTCTGCTTGGGGTGAGGAGCAACTGCCCTCACTCTCCTAAAACATTAAAAAGTGTCTATTTATAAAACACCCCTCCAACTAGCCACTACTAACCGTTATAATATTTTTATAATAAGCTAACCTGTATATAAATTAACATCTCTAATCTCTAGTTTCTTTGAAAATGATTGGTTCTATTACTGTTTTTCCTGTCAATTTAAAATTAAAATGTGGTTGAGCTAATCTATCTATAAAAGAGGTGTGTGTATATACAGGGTGTTTCCTAACAACCTGGAAATATTTTGTGCATTTGTTCCTTAGGTCAAGACAATAAAAAAAAACATCGTGTAAACATATGTCCTCAAATGCTTTGTTAAGTCACTAGCCGCCATTTTGTTTTTTTACACACAATAATTTTTATTTCCGTGACAGATGGTTGTATTAAGTTCATATTTGGTATGAACCTTTATGACATCAATGTCCATTTTCAGGGAAAAAATTATTTTTGTTCAATATGTATTTTCAAACGGCGGCCATTTATATTTTTTAAACTCAAATATTTCAAAACTGATAAACTTTATCAAAATTTTAAAAAAGATAAAAAATTGACAAATTATATTATCTAACTAATGATACCAAGTTTGCAAGGATCATATAACAAATAACGGATATATTGAGATTTTTCTGCAGAAAAACATTTATTTTCCTTTATAATTCATGCAAATTTAGGTTACTTTAGTAGAAAAATCACAGCTACTCCGTTATTGTTTGTCCGATCCTTACAAAGGTGGTATCATTAGTTAGACCATTTTATTTGTCAACTTTTTTGTGTCTTGTAAAATTTTGAAAAAATTACCGTTTTTGGGATATTTGAGTTTAAAAACTTTAATGGCCGCCATTTTAAAAATACACATTGGACAAAAATATTTTTTTTACTGAAAATGGACATTGATGCCATAAAGGTTCACACCAAATATGAACTTAATACAAGCATCCATCACGGAAAACAAAAATTATTATGTCTAAAAAACAAAATTGCGGCTAGCGGCTTAACGAAGCATTTTAGGACATATGTTTATATGATGTTTAGTATTGTCTCAACCTAAGCAACAAAATACGCAAAATATTCCAGGTTGTTCGGAAACACCCTGTATATACAGGGTTTCCAGCTTCCACCTTTACAAACTTTTCCAGTTTATTAAGCATGCCAAAACAAACAGAAAAATCATATAAACGTATGTCCTAAAATGCTTTGTGAAGCCACTAGCCGCCATTTTGTTTTTACACTTAAGAATTTCTATTTCCGTAACAGGTTGTTATATTGAGTTCATATTTGGCATGTAGCTTAATCACAACAATGCTCATTTTTAGAAAAAAATATTTTCCGATGAATATTGTCAAAATGGCGGAATTTTGCCATTTTAAATTTTTAAACTCAAATATTTTAAAAATAACAAATTTTAAAAAAATGTTACAAGAGACAAAAAAGTAGACAAATTAAATGATCTAAACAGTGATATCAAGTTTGTAAGGATCCGCCAACTAATAACGGAGTTATTGAGATTTTTCTCTTAAAATAACTTAAATTGGCATTAATCATAATACAAAATCAGTGTTTTTCTGCAGAAAAACCACAATAACTCCGTTACTTGTTTTCAGATTCTTACAAACTTGGTATCACTGTTTGGATAATTTGTCAATTTTTTTGTAAAGGGCGTTATTAAGCATTATTCAAGGATGGTTTGTGAGAAGTTTGGAGCTCTTTAGGGCTCCATCCCACTGGACTTCAAAATTAATTTAGGGCCTCCGGGATTGAAGTTTTACATGAACATGCCTCTTTGCTCATACGTACTTACCAAGAAACGGTCTTGCAAATACATATAGTTTTTGAAGCTCTTTAGGGCTCCACCCCACAGGTCTTACCACGGAGTTGAAGTTTTTCATGGACGTTCCTCTTTTGCTAATAGGTGCTCTTTCATTTGCAATTACGATCAATAAAGCACAAGTTATTGCAATCTTTGAATATTGGGGGTTTAAATTTGGAAAATTTTACCCCGTTTTTCGCACGGCCAGTTATACGTGGCGTGCTCACGGGTTGCTACGACTGAAAATTTGTACATTTATACACCAAATCAAAAGACAAAAAACATTGTTTATCCTTTGGCCTTACAATAAAATTAATATACAGTACTAACTTTCTATTCCATTGACTTTGTTGGATTAGAAAACTATTAAAATAGCTTTATTTCTGTAAAGCACTTAATTTGGGCGCAGCAACACCTGCCTGGTAACTGCTAGTAAAAAATTACAAAATTATCATTGTGGAAACAATGTCTTAATTATTGTCAAGAGGGTAAAGTACTTGTTTATATTTCCAGTTATAACATTGAAAGGTTAGTAAATACTGTAAATAAACAAACTCAAATATAGGCTTATTCCGGGAGATTCTCTTCTGATTGAGCAAGTATCTGAATCTGATCCATACTGAAATTTCAAAATGCACACCTCTAGTAAAAATATGCCTATTTTCCTCAAAGAGGTTACTTAAGAAGTTCAGATTAGACAATAGTGAATGATCCACATTTATGTGTGTTGTCTTATTTTTTACATAATAACCACGGACCATTGCTAAACTTAAGTCCAGGTGGTGTGGCCTTCCTGGGTGTGACCACGTGGTCCACACTAGCCATGGTCCAACCTGGGATTTGTTTTAATTTAGTGATAAAAACGAAAAATTTAATTATTTTTTTAAATAAATAGACTAATTGTTGTTTACAATTTAATATCTAGAGTTGTTCGCGATATAAATTTACACTTATTATGGTACAGTACACCCTTGTTCATCTGACTCGGCGACATCGGAACTCCGCTTCATCGGAACTGAAAATCTGGATATAATTAATTTTTTTTTTCTTACGAAATAAATAATTTTTCCGTTTTAGCGCCTTCAATTTCCATTCGTTCTATCATTGCATCAAACGTCATCAGGCGTTTTCCATAATCTGTACCCATCGATGTGATTTACGAGGCCGTGGAGTACGTATTCGCACAAAAATAGAAAGAGGAAGGGGGCAGGAAATGAACACCCGTTTTGACCGCTTCCCAAACTGTTATTCAATCATTCAGTCTGTATCGAGTCGTGGCTGCACCTGTGTTACGTGGAAGTCAGTTGACTGCTGGAATGAGTGGAATATGAATATGGAATATGAGAATAATGATTTTGGATCTTTATTTCCTGCGTTGTTTTTATTTCTATAGGTTCATTGTTACCATGTTCAAAGTTTGAGTGCCTTATTTTCATAAAATCTCTTGTGTTATCTTAAAAACAAGAGTGAATACAATCACGATAGGTCACCGTACGGGCGGAAATGATGACTCACGGCGGACTCCGCTTCATCGGAATTTTTTGTCATCCGAACCGGCCGTCCGCCACATTAGTTCCGATGAACGAGAGTGTACTGTACTTACATTTAAAGTGGAAAGTAAAGTGCCTATTTGACGGCAGCGATCACAATTTGTGTACCTGAGGTGTGTGCGAGCAGGAATTAGCCTCATCAATGAGTTTGGCCGAGCGAGGATCACAGCACTGAACATTCATCTGGTCGAGTCTCACTCCACAGTCGAGTAACCAGACGGGCAACAGAGGAGAGAGAGCGGAATGATGTGGCAGACAGCTCAGATGCAACGCTAAACTCTCCACCTCCTCAGGAGTGAGACTGGGCCCTCTGCAACAAACGGGGTCAAATTCAGACGACGACAACCTCAGACCCTTGTAAAAGTCGCATGCCGCCAAAGTTGGATTAAATCCAAGTTTAATCAGGACAGATTTGGTGTTAGCGCCAGGCGACTGGACGATTTTTTAAATGATCCAAGCTTGACAACTGACGTACCCACCAAAGTTAGGACCCAAAATTCATGAAGGTTTATATCATCGTCTGACTTTCGCGCATTAACCCTCCGTCGGGCGCGTTGATTTTAAAACGGGGAAGGGAGCTCCCAGACTTTGTGGATCTCTAGAATAGAATAGAATAGAATAGAAAAGTGCTTTATTCAATAATATTTACATAGGCTACAATTAAGACAAGTGGTGCACAATAACAATGGTCAATTTGACCGTCTGTCCAGTTGGTCCACTTAGAATCTAAAATTATTCACAGCACTGCTCGTATATCCAATACAGTGTTATATATGCCTGCTAAAGAAAACATACATTCTTATTATTATTTTTTAAATTTTCTTACATTAAAATCAAAATAAAATAGCAAATAATTTAAAAAAACCAAGGACTGTTAGATTAATACTGAACTGTATGTACATATGTTGGTTTTGAAAAGTATCAAACAGAACTATATAAGACTAAGGCCTATATTGAAAATATCATAATACAAAAATGGAGATAAAGTTTTTGCCTTATTTAGTCAAAAGGATTTCCAACAACTTTTGTGTCTAAGCAAGAGATGACCCCGTTAAAAAACAATTCTTTAAATTTTGTAATTTATTTTTTTAATGACGATTTGAGAGTGATTAATAATTGAACTCATTAATTAATTCCCATCTTAAAAACCAAGCATTTTTAACAAAATTCCCTAAACCCCGCCAATTCCTTCCATTTAACAAACTTATAAATTCCTCGTAATCTAAAATTGCTTTCTTCAAATACAAACGTCTAACATCTCTAAGCATCGGGCATCTTGCTACAAAGTGATATACCGTTTCATTCTCACGCATATTGCATAAGGAACAAAAATAGTTTTGTTCAATCCAAGGCTTGAAATTAAGGTCTAAAAGTTCTCCCCTGCATTTTATTATCCATGATATTACAGATATGTCAAGGTTCTTATTTAAAAAACTTCTCTCTCCAAGATCAAAATCGACTGATACGTATTGTGAATGGAATACTGAGGTACGCGCCCTACCCAAACATTCTGCTCTCCAATTATCTCTTAAAGCACTCACAACGCTTATCATCTGAGTCATCAAGGTCCCCCCTTCCCCTCCATCCAAAACTGCATTAAAATCGACTGATAACCCAAACTTGTTCCCCAACCTTTTCCATTCCTTACACCAATATAGATTACTTCTAATTATTTCTTTGACTAATATATTTGGCAAACGCTCCGGCTCTAACGATAATACTTTTAAAATATAATTCATGTGCATGTTTAATGTAAAAAAAGAAGCAAATCCAACCCAGTTTCCAAGTACAAAGTGTAGTTAGGCGTATTATTTGGTAAACAAAACAATTTCTTAATAAACAGTTTTTGTACTGATTCAATCTTTTTACTGCTTAAATATCCCCATACTTGACTTCCATAACATAAAACAGATTTTATTATTGATTCGAAACAGGTAAATTTTGAAACCAATGGCACATTATTGTTATGTATTAAATTACTCCAGGTTACATTAATTGCCAATTTCGCTGCTGCAGATTTATTTTGAAAATGATTCTCCCAGCTTAATGTTGGAGTCAAAGTAACACCTAAATACTTGTAAGAATTTACTATTTCGATCTGATTCCCTTTATACCACCATCTATTGTTTCTCGCTAGTTAACCACCATTCCGAAAAACCATAATTTTTGATTTACTTAGATTTACCTTAGATTCCAAATATTACAATAAGATTCTAATTTAACAATCATTTGCTGAAGAACTGTTGCAGTTGGAGCTAATAAAACGACATCATCCGCATACATTAAAATATTGATCCTCTTCCCTCCAACAATACATCCACCCCCTAAAAATTCCGGAAGATCGTTTATAAAAAGAGAAAAAATCCCAGGGCTTGCCACACAACCCTGCCTTAAACCTATTTTTGTTTCAAAACTACTTGTTATCCCGCCTTCACACCAAACTGATACATTAGTCCCGCTATATAAATTTTGTAATAATTTTGTAAACTTTGTTGAAACCCCTAACCCCAGTAATTTGTATATTAAAGCTTTTCTATCAATGGTATCAAAAGCCGCCGAAAAGTCAACAAAAAAAGAATATAATTTTTCCCTTTTGACAGATAATTTCAAATTAACCAAACACGATAAATTGAATATATTATCAATCGTTGAATACCCTCTTCTAAATCCTGCCTGGAACTCAGATAAAATTTTATTTTCAGTTACCCACTTATTCAGTCTTTTGTTTAATAAACAAGTAAAAATTTTCCCTATACAGTCAATAAAAGAAAGTCCCCTATAATTTTCTACTAAATTCAAGTCCCCCTTCTTAAATAATGGAAATATTATGGCTCTTTTAAAACTATCCGCTACTTTTCCACTTCTATACATATTGTTATAATCAAATAATAACTTTGTCAACAATATATCTGGAGCATTTTTAATTTTTATAAAACTCATAAGGTATTCTATCGTACCCAGGGGCTTTGTTGTCTTTCAAACGGGTGAGAATAGATTTAAGCTCCGACAGATTAAAATCCGCGTCAAGGAACTCGTCCGTTATCAGAGGCTCCGCATAGCTGATGCCCTCTGATAACAAAGGTGGATTTAATAAATTCTTAAAATACCTAACCCATTCTTCCTGTGAAATATTTCCAATCACCTTGACACTACCGCGCTTAAAACTGTTCAAAGCAGACCAAAACCTTTTGGGATCCGTTTTATTACTCAAATCAATAATTGTTCTTTCAAAAAATATTTTCTGCTTATTTTTACAAAGAGATTTAAACTGTTTTCTAATTTCAACATACTCTGCCTTTACAGACAAGGAGTTAGTTTTACGAAATTTATTCAATAATTTAAATTTACGCCTTCTCATTGACAAACACTCATAATCGAACCATTTTTGTTCATTTTGAAAGTTTGAGCCCGTAGTTTTGGTTTGTTTATCGTGTGCTGAATCACTAATAATTCTAACAATCCTATTAACATTATCCTGATTATTATTTGAAAAATCTAAAAACCTAATATGATGACTAATTTTAAATCTAAAGCAGGTATTGTCATTTTGAGTCTATTTTAATTTTGGAAGCAGAGGCAATATTTGTTCCCCGTTTCGCCCCTCAGTATTCACATCACAAACACGCAAACCGACCTCAATAGGCAGATGATCGGACCCTGTTTGACTTAAAACTTTAAAACTCTCCACAAAATGTAGACAATTAATTGATACTGCTGCTAGATCTATAACGGAACAACCCATAGCTCCAATAAAGGTAAAGTCCCCTTGTTTATCGTCTGCCGTTCTACCATTCAAAATAATTAAACTATTATCTTCAAACATATTTAAAATTTTTCTACCGTTGCTATTAATTACACTATCTTTTGAATTGCGTGTATCACTAAAATGTATATTAACTTCACTTTCAAGAATCTCCGAAAAGGTTTGTTCTACCCCCACTCGTCCATTCAAATCGCCAACTATAATTATGTCTTCACCTGTATAGTTAACTAAAACGTTTGATAGTTGCTGAAAATCTCTTTCCCAAAAGTTACAGTTTAAATAACCAGGTAACACCTTAATATTCCTGCCATCCACTTTTGTGTCAATATTAATAAGTACAAAATCATTACAATTAATAAAAGACATCATATTAAAATACGGCCATTTTTTGTTCAGCGAAATAATTAAACCTCCCATAAATCTACCATAATTGGCCGTTCTTTCAGCATACTTTACACTGATTTTGAACCCTTTCAGTTTACCCAAAACAAAATTCCATTCTCTCTCCGAAATGAATGTTTCCATTAAGATAATTATGTCATAACTTTGAATTAACTCTAAAAAAAGAAAATCATCTACTTTACTTTTAAGGCCACATAAATTGTAAGAAACTAACCTTAAACAACTTTTTCTATTTACACTATTTTCTAAGACTACCCGATGTTCGTCGCTGGATGGATTGGCGATGGTCCCTCAGCCCCGCTGCTCGCTGGTGTCCTGTTGTCCCTGGCCCCTCGGTGTTACCCCGCCGTCGGTAGACATCTCCTCGCTCGCCTGCGCCCCGCCGGCGGCGCCGCCGTTTGTTGATGATGAGCTCTGCCTGATCGTTTGGCTGTTCGTGGTCGTCCTCTGAACTTCTAGTTAGTGTAGGATGATCTCTTAGGCCGCTTACAAATTCGGAGAAGTCATGGCCAAACATAGATTTTAGCTTGTCGACTCCGTTCTGTCGGCCAGCCAACAGCCTGCCGTCCTCCCACGTGAACCTGCATCGTTCTATCGTCAGATGGTCGTACACGATAGGCATTCTCCGGCGACCTGCTACTCTCTCAACCTCCGATCTCACTGCTGCAAGACATGCTCTTTTAACTCGAATTTCTTTCGGAAAATCGCGATAGACCGCATAACCTGTGTCCTTTAAGTCCCTTACCCGGCTCATAATATAGTCGATGTCTGCATCATATGGAAAGTGCGCTATAATTGTGTCCCTCTGTCCTCCTAACGGATGAGCCCTATTAATACACACCTGGTCATTTCCCATCACATCCCTGCAAAACTTGCCTACCACTTGTTTAAAGTCTGTTGTTCTTTCTCCCCACTTAAGTCCTTTAAATAAGAGGTTATTCCTCCTTGAACGACTTTCTAAATCTAGAAGCTTATCCAACATAAATTTATTTTGCATTTTAAGATTCATGATACTGTCTCGTTGGGTTTTATTTTCATTCCTTAGATCTTGAACTTCTTGAGTTAGGTTAACTAAGTCACTTTTTGTTGCTAAGGTAGAAAGTTTCGTATCTAGTAACTCAGACATTACATCTCTCAAAGCACATCTTAGCTGTCCTTTTGTAAGGTCACCAACCTTTTCCTCCTCGTTCACCATGGCGTTGATTCCCAATCTACGTCGGTCCTCAGGGGATGATGGAGATGAAAATGATCTGCGGCGTTTAACTTGTTGGGAAACAGGGGTAAAATACTCACTGATTTTATGTTCTGGCATTAAAAGTCACACTGCACAATTGGAATGTGGTAAATAATGTTACTCTTGCGCAAAAACACCAAAAACTGAAAACGCACAACTCGGATGCAAACGCCGACCTGTTCATATACGACCACGTTGCGACCAACCGCACACGCTACTTGCTGATAACTAAATGACCTGAGCACTGTCCGACCTGATTTATCAGTAAATCTATACTCGTTTATACTTAATCTTCTATAAACACAATTCTGATACGTAAACCGGCAATTAACTACTGATTTTCAGCTAAAAACGACGCACTTACTCGGAGCTAGTGTTTTCAACCCAAACCAGTGGTACCAACCTTGTGGATCTCTAGAGTGGTACACAAAAATTGACAATAATTGAATAAAACCACTGAAATGTTGACAACACAATAAATAAACGGTATCAGACAACTGACACATACTTTATCCCAACAATATGAAAAAGGTGTTAAAAGCCTCCAAACATTAATGTCTTGATGGGTCAGTCGGATATATACCAGCTGAGTAGCTCGAGTTTGACTATACGCGCAACTGTGAATTTTAACAACGTACTGCGTTTACCGCTAAACGATAAATAGAATTTTCTCTGCAACCATTTGACGTTTAGGAACAAGAATTTAAAATATTGGATTATTTAGTTTTTTTTTTTTTTTTGAGTTAAATTAAAGGGTGATAAGTAAAATTTATTTCAAGTTGATAGCTATTTTGAAAATCCAAAAATTTGTTTTTATCACTTTTTGATCTATAACTTTTGAACAGGCAGAAGCAGTTTTTGGAAAATTTTAATTTGTCATGTTTTTAAGGTTTTTAGGGGTAAACTACCCTTAAAAATCTAAAATTGAAAAAAATGAAAAGAATCCTGGAATTATCATAGATTTGGACCCATATAAATATAAAATTTCATTCAAATCGGACCATTGGGGCATTCTCTAGCTCTGTTTACATCCACACACACACACACACACACACACACACACACACACACACAAACACACACATACACACACAGACATCATTCTGAAAACCACTTTTTTGGACTCACAGGGCACCAAACCTAATAAATCCACCAACAAATCAAATTCAAATATTTCGACGAAAACAATACTTCCTCCATATAATATGGTATGTATAGGGGGAGAAAGTAAAACGGATGATTATCATTATTATTTATAAGTTATAACTACAGTATTTTCTAAATTTTTATGTTTTTCTTATTATTTGTTATAGAAATACAACAAATTAAAAAAAGATTTTAAACATCTTAAAATAATTAATATTTTTATTATTACTGTATATTAGTTGAATAGGTAGTACTGAAAAACTGTTAAGGTACAAAACACATAACAAAAATGTATAAAATTATATTTTATTATTTTTAAATAACAAAGATATTTTGTTTCAATTTACATAATATTTTATATAGAATATTTTAATTTATGATTTCCTTTCACTTTTCTACTTCATCATTCTTTCTTATTGTTCATCATTTATCCCGGAAATCTCCTCTGTACTGTCGTAGATAAGTTACCATACAATCACATAAGTAGGCCTTTCCATTTTTTGTTTTCCAATTTTATTCCTTTCAGTTTGACACATCGTCAAACTGTGTGCTTTACAACTCACAGGGTTCTTACAACCATATCTCGACAAAATTCAAGGACTTTTTAAGGACTTTATATGGATTTTAAGGACCACGAGAAGTAACTATATTTACAGTGATTGATAGGATTACACATTGGTTACAATTTTGTCGTCTAAAAAAAGAATAGTAGGTCTTTCCAGAATGGATAACACTGGGCATTGGGCCTTACACAACACAAGTTAAACATTTGAATACTCAACAATTAGCATAAATAATTAAATTGAGAGTCAAATGAAAATGTGTGAGAGATTAATAAAATTGCCAGAGCAGGGGGGGGGGGGTGTCACTGCTCAGGCCTATATAAACAAGATTATTTTTCCAAAACTAATGAGTTATTTAACCGTTAAACTAAGAAATGTGTAATTTTCCCACAATGTTCGGTAAATAGTCCTTAAAAAATTGAGGCTTATATACAACTAACAAGTACCCGGTATTTTTAACACACAAACAAGACCCAAATATACCCAATAACAAAGGAAAGTAATAAAAACGATTGTTTCTAAATCGTTAATGTTGATTTTATGGTGTCCATTATAGCTGTCTAGTATGCATGCTGAAGTACCTACATATTACATGCTTAAGTTGGCTTTAAAATGGTGTATTAAAACTGTGTATAAGAATATTAAAAATTTAAGGCAACATAAAACATTTCACATCACTCAAGGAGACCATACCGTTTCCTACAAAATTCAAGGACTTTTCAAAGGAACATACTAAAAATTATGAAATTTCAGTACTTTTCAAGGCCTTCAAGACCAGGGGTTAAATTTCAAGGACCGTAAGAACCCTGCATTAATTTATTTCTAATTTTTCTATTTTATGATCTTGAAAAATTCGGTGCAACACAAGGACACTCACGGAGGTAAACTACGTGATTTCAGCTACACCAATAGGCGTACAAACCAACAACTAACAACTACCTCCAGTAGTTGTTAGGATTCGCTCCCCATCTCATCTACCCAAAGGCAAAGGTGTAGAAATAGCCTCAACTGCTTCTCAAAAAGACTAGCATCAGGTACTGTACGATTGTTTATACAAGAAAAAAAATAGTCTCCTGGGGCCTGTTTCATAAAACTACTAGTTTACAGCTACAAAAAATAACAGATTTGTCAAGTTTTTGCCAAAATTAATATTAGTATTAGGACTTATAAAATAAATTAACGGTTTTACAGGTTTTGCGTACAATCTTACATTTTCTATTATAATTTACAATAATTCTATTTCTATAATATTTAAACCAATTACATTTAACAATTTAAATGCTATTTTTTATGTTCCACATGTTAAAAACCTAAAATAATACAGTAAGGCGAAATAAATTGAGAAATGTCTAAATATTAAAAAGGCTAGTCGATCATTGACCTTTTTCAGGCAGTGAAGTCTGTATAGAGTAGATTTAAATGGATTTGATATTTGGGCTGGAATAAAACTCACTTGACCTCCAAATATTTATCAGTTAAATCAACAGTAAGTATAAAGTTTTTTTTAAGGTTATGCCTACCTACGGAAAATTATTAAATTACAGTCAATACTATTTTAACGCCATTATTAGGTAGTTTTTAAATATTATTAGGTAGTAAAAGTAAGTCACTAATTATATACAGGATTTCAACATAGAACAATATTATATTTTGAGGAAAAAATTATACCCCCGTAACATAAAGAGCATTTTTAGCCTGACATTTCTCAGTGTTACCTTTATCAGCTTATTCGTTTATCTGTACTTATATTGGAAACCGGTATCGTGGAATAACCCTATGTCTAAAAAATATAATATCCAACTGCAAAAAATTCAATTTGTTACAAATATTCAATAATATAACATATAATTTTTATGTATCTATTTAAATTACTTTTGTTGAAATATTTTTTAAATATGAAAGAAACTTTTTATTAAAAAAATATTTTTTAGAATTACGGTACTTGGCCTGTTTGATACAACAAACGATGATTTAGGTCTAATACCAACCCTTTAAAATAATGGCAATACAATAATAAAGGAAGTAAATAATAACATAAAACACAAATGCTTGACATTGTGAAGCTTAAATAGACAGTATCACATTTATTATATTTTGTGCTCGAAAATTAATACTGAGAATGACTTATTAATACCAGGCTTACCTGACCTTTTTCCTATTTTTAAAACTTAAGATGTACTTTTAATTGAAATAAATTTAGTTTTCATGTTTTTATTTTTTCCCCTAGAATTAAATCTTGAAATATTTCATCACTGCCCCAAAAATAATCCACAAAATAATTTTGTCAAAACATTGAAGAAGGATTTAAAATATCCCTACAATTGGGAATAACAAAACACTAGTAGAAAATATCTACTAGTTTACGGGCGTAGAAAGGTTGGTAGAAATTCACTGGTATTTACTAGTCTAAAATACTAGTGTAGAGTTTTATGAAACAAAAACTAGTCTACACTGGTAAAAACCACTAGTATTACTAGTCCCTACACTAGTAACTATTATTTTACTCTTGTAAGTTTATGAAACACAGACTTGTAAAATTCACTAGTAATACCAGTCCAGGGACTAGTAATACTAGTCTAGTAGTTTTATGGAACAGGCCCCTGGAGGAGAACTCCTTAATGCGCCCGATGGAGGGTTAAAAAAAATTTAATTTCTTTAAAATAAAAACGTGACTTGAACAATTCTTCTGATCAGTACATGCAGGCTTTGATTAAAAAATGCTTAACCTCAGATCTAGGGAGCTTCTAGAGTTTCTAGGCAACCAAACAAACATTTTGTGCCCTGAAACCAGGTGGAAAATACACATTAAAATATTATCTCTATAACCAGTTTTGCAGAAAGAACTTGGACTGGAATTAATATCAACATGTTGCCATAGCCACCACAATAGCTACAAAAGTATTTTGCAGTTTTTCACCTCTTAAAATGCAAGATTTTTGTTGTTCAAGACTTTCTCGTTATTTTCTAAGAGAATTACTGTTCAGTACTTTTACCAGTTAATTAATGTAATTGTTATACTCTCAGTTATGACCTATTTATAATGCTATTTTGACATTTACAACATTCTTTATTCCTAAGTTATGATTTATATGCCACACATGTTTGACATTTAATCATAATTAAAACATTTGTATTAGTTGAGAAAATTTTTTACAAACACTCAATATTTATAACACAAATATTTGCAATATAAACAATTGGTCATGTTATTAGTAGCAACTTTCTAATTTTCACTTCTAAACTTTGTAATCCAGCTTCACCAGAAGGTAATGTATCTTTCATGATTTCTTTGAAACAAAAACCCACGTACTTTAAACTTCACTTTGCCATATAATTTTTTCTAAAATTTTTCAGAACATACTAGAATGGGAGATACTTCAGAGCGGGTTCTTAGCCTTGCTCTGGAAGGGGGGAGATCTGAATCTCTCAGAATGAAGCTGAGGTGGCCTAGGCAGGACACCTTGCTGGAGATGCCTCATTTACGCTGGGAAGGGTATAGGAAGGGTCGAGCCAAGAAGTACCGGTAATTGTTTTAATTCATACCGGTCGATATGTAAACTGTATTGTGATGTAATTTTAACTGTTTTGACAAACACGGCCGTATGCTTTTTAAATGTTATTTATTAATCCATATGTGTTAAAGAAGTCTAATTAGTGACTGAAGATGAGTCGTCACTGACTCGAAACTGCATTTTCGCATGGACAAATTATTCTGATACCATTTGCGCAGTTTTAGTGAGTAGTTGACTTTTATATTATTTATCCAAATAACAGTTTTAGTCTTCTCCAAGGAATGCAAGTTGCAAAAAAATATCCACACAGAACTGTCAATGACAAACTATATAAAAGTTTATTATTTTTCAAATTTTCATTTTGTGACATTTCACTGTAAAGCTTACTTCATTTCAAGGAGGTATTTTGAATCAGATATAATAAATAAGAAATTATGAAAGAATTACAGAGTATTTCTGAAATTTTGTTTTAAACACAATAATGGTCAACATTTTGAAGCAGAAAAAGATTTTTATTAAAATGTCTGTATTAAATTTAAGTTTTTTTTAAGTGAATGTAAAATTTGACTCATCAATAAAAATACTTCAAAATTTAAATGTGATACCATCAATAAAGATGTTTTGTATACATCCTTGGGGTAAACTATGTAGAATATAATTTTATTTTAAAATTATAGGGCCAAATTTTGATCTAAAATCAATTCGGGACTCCTTCTTTCACCCAGTATATTAGAATGTATAGTTTTTGTTAAATTTCATTGGCATTAACTTAAAACCTAAAAACCAGCAGTCTAATAAGGAAATGGAAATGAATAGGTATTGACTAAAAATTAATTGTGTTTTACAAAAAATATCAAGTTTTAAAAAAATTATTTGAAAGGAAATTGGAGATATTAAAAAAATGTTATGATTATGATTGATGGTTGTCATATCAATCATAGAAGATTCTACTATTTAGTAATTTAGTCACCGACGAATTGGCAAAAAACCCATTTCATTCCCTGTACGAGATTCTACAAAGTAGAGAAGCCCTTCCACAACTATGAAAAGAAGTAATAATGAACCGACATATATAAAAAATGCAACATTTTTATGCCATTAAATCATTGTTTTGTTAATAAAGAGATTTTGATTGATTGATTATAGAAAACAACACATTGGATTAAATTTTCAAACATACATTCTGCTTCAAAAAAAAAAAGATTGAAATAGTAAAATATTTTAGTTAATGAAAAAATTTTCTTAGGTGATGAAGTTGAGAGCTGTGGTGACTCATGCTGACATGTGCTGACAATGACATGTCACAAGCTAGATAAACACTGAGATCACCTCCACGATGGCTTATCTCTTTCCAAGAAGCCAGACACAATCTTTCACATCTACAAACACACTGACGAACAACCATATGCAGCATGTCTTATCATCACATCATGCAAAACAGGCAACAAAGAATGACTGTTCCACAATAAAGAATGATTTATGGCAATTGTTTATATCTGACTCATACAATCTCGGTAACACTTATCTGAGCTTCATTCTTTGCATGTAAGAGCAAATGTTAATCTCGTCATATTAGGCCAAGAATTTTCTAGTCACTTAAGCAACACTGATGCCTATTTATGATTATGTGCAGTGTTGAACCCTTAATATATAAAATAGTACACTGTTATGAATATACGATTCACAGTAATTATACAAATTTCTAGCACAAAATAAAAATTTAGATTTCAGAAGTGAAAAACAGCCATGTTTACTAAATTAATATTTCTTAACTTTTGTTTCCAAATCAAATTAAAATACAAATTTCCCAACAATTTAATATAGTGCAACGTATACAAAATAAAATATCTATCTCTTTAAATATAAATTTCTATCTAGGCCGAAGGCCTAGAGATAGAGCTGAGTGTCGAAGTATGAAATTTATGTCCATTAAGATCATTTAGGTCAGTTATTCAAATGTTGGTGACACAAAAATAAGCCCTTTTGGGATTTCAAATGTTTTTATAAGGCAAAGTTTGTGCATAAAGTTTGATTTTACATTTTGAAACAAGAATGACACAGCATTTTGTAGAATTCCTGCATTGTAATTCTACTTCTTGAAAACATATCTAGAGTATTTTACACAAAAACCCATAGTTAATTAAAATTGATAACAATAAAAAATGGGGTTTATTTTTGTTGCAATATAAAACTACAGAAAAAAATTGAAATGATAATTAGTATTTGGGCCATGAACAAATAAATAGGACATTCAACACACCTTGTAAAATTAGCATTCTTACACAATTAAGGTAGAAAGAATATATTGACAGAACTTTGATTTTTTTCAACTTAACTTAAATTTCAATTAGTTTCCTTTATAGTCTGTCAAAGTTTAGTTGTAAATGGCTTTTTGCTTTACGCCTTTGATTTAGGAAATGATCTACTGTGGTTATTCTTCCCAATATAGTGATGTATTAACCCTTTTAATGCCACGGGCCGATTATATCGGATCTACCTGATGTTGTGAAAACCGCCACGGACCGATCTCGTCGGCTCACACATTTGACGCGAAGACCGCCGCGGGCCGATGTGATCGTCTCTGCAGTTCAGCGCGAGAAACGCCACTGGCCAATTAGATCGTATTTTCGTATTTTTATTATTGCGCGGTTATTTTTAGCCATATTTCCTTTAATTTCATATCTCGTGAAAGGTAGAGAATCATTCTAAATAACTGTGCTTTTGTTTTTTATCATTAAAGGTATTTTTTACAATATACTAACGATTAGTTGTTGCGATCAAGTAGGCTGTGGCCGCGCGTCATCGTCTTAGCACCACGCTGTCTGCGCTGGCTGACGTTGGCGGCACGCTGTCTGTTGGCGGGATTGTTGTCATTGTAGTACTGTTTACTCCTGTGTGTGGTTAGTGATGTTGTAATTTCGCATTTTGTGATTTTTGGTAATTTTTTAAAAAGTTTTTAAAAATTGTACAGTAATTTTAATACTGTGCTAGTGTTGAAAATGAGTAATAAAAGGTGCCCCAGTTCACCTATAATAGTAAATATTATTCAAATTTGTTCATTTTACTATTTGTGTGTTACTGTAAACTGTGCGTGAGTGTTCTTCAACTCTGTGGAATTAAATATAGAAACTTTGCTCTTTGGAATATTTTAGTGAGTTCCAGTGAAATAATTTTCTAAACTTATATTTAGAATTATAATTTCATTTAATATTGCTATAAAGTAGGCTGTTTTTAACTGTAAAACATTCCTAGATGTAATTATTGCACGTAAAAAACTTCAATGGCTAAATTGTCACAGAGAAATTGTACCTAGCAATGCAATACTCCAAAAATGTTTTTTTATGAAAAATACACATTTTGTTCTTTTTTGATGGTATTTCTATATTTATGAATATTTCTTCTTAAAACTTTTGCTGTGGTCTCATAAGATAATTATGTTTCCGAAAATGTATAGTTTATGCATTAAAAATTAATATATATAGACGGTTTATAATTTTTAAATTGAAATTTTTTAGTAAAATTAAAATAGTTTTCAATATTTTTCACATTAATAAAACTAAAAAGTTATATAAGCTTTCAAAACTATACATATAATATAAATGTAGAACCGTTAAAGACCTCCAAAAAAAAACAAAATTTAATGCTCTAGCTATTACGCAAGCGGAGTTATGATCGTTTCAATAGATGTCGGCAAATTAGTGGATTTCACCGTGGCGATTCTCGGTCGTACTGCCAGCTGTTGGGTTGGCGACCTTGAGACAGACAGCTGACTTCTGAGACACTTCTGAGACTTCTGCTGACAGCTGAGCGCTCGGCGGTCTTCGCACGCAAAGTTGCATACCTCCGTGGCAGTAAAAGGGTTAAATCATGATTCATTTGCGAACGCTAAGGGTGTGCGAGTACTGATTTTTGAGGTAGAGTTGGGTTCAACCAAGTTAAAAAAAAAAAAAAAAAAAAAAAAAAAAACATGCAAGTTTTGAGCTTTTTCCAAATTATATGTTTACCAACAAATTATTTTTAATGAATCCAATAAAGATGTAGTAATAAAGTAATGAAGTGTCCTTAATGAAAGATAATAAAAATATTTTGCACTTAGGAGCGTATTTATTCCTGGTTATTAAAATATAAGTGTTTTAACCCTTTGTTGCCCAACCACTGAAAAAATTGGAAAACTAAAAAAATATTTGCTCGAAGATGTTTATATGGATCAAATTAAGTTATTAAATACCTCCATGGTTACTTGTAACAATCAGGGGAAAAATATTTTGTTTGGGACTTGAGGGTCCCGTTGGGCACTGGGCCTAGGTTGGTAGGAATTACTCCGGGACTCTGAAGTCCCGTCAGTCACAGTGAATGTAATCAGTATAATGTGTATTCTATGTATGTGTAATATATGTAATGTGTAACGATATGTATTTCTTCTTATTTTATCAATTGTTTCATGTAAAAGGGTGAAATAGTACATAAATTACAATAAATGTCCATTTTATTAAAATAAAAAGATAAATAATCACATAATATATAAAATTTAAAGTAAAATTGACCAAAGATATAGGCCTATTTGCCAATATGAATAATATGACTCATATGAATAAAATAAAAATTAATTTGATTTTAATTGAAAAAAAATCTAGGCCTACAACCTTTAGCAAAATTGGCAAATTTTAGGCCTTTATTTTATCAATTTTAGGCAAATTTTAGGAAAATTTTACCTGGTGATTTAGGCCTACTTGCCCAACGGGACCTGTAAGTCCCTCTCACATCAATGGGTAAATAAAATTACTAGTTGTCATAACAACATATTAGTGGTGTTACAATAATGCCAAAGTATACAATAAAACAATATAACAGGTTTATTGGGTAAAATTACAATATTTACTTTATTTGATAATTGTGTAAAGTCAATGATACAGCATTGCATGCGACATTCGTACCTCTGTCGAGTCCAGTATGTGCTGCAACCTAGTGGACTAAGTTAGAACTACGAGGACATTCTAATATTGTTGCTAGGCAACAGCTACAACCAATAGCAACCCTAGAATGGCTTCATTGCCAGCTGTTTATGAAAAAGCCAACCAATAAAATACCGGGACTTAGGAGTCCCGTCGGTCGAGAAAGGGTTAAAAATGACAGACTAGCCTAATTAGGAAAAATTATTTAAATTGTCCCAGGGTGTCTACAGAAATCTGATTTTAGAATTAATTCCAGTATATTTCCAGTTTATTATTATTTTTTTATCCCAGTATCACTCACAAACTATTAATCCAAACGTGGAGTAACACTAGTTAATTTTATTTATAAAAATAAAATTTAATATATATTTTGTATAAAAATAAAACACTTATGATTAATAAGTACTTTCAAACATTTTGTTTAATATTTCTTTATTATTTTTTATGAGAGTATCCCAACTCCCCCTATAGCTTTCCATTCCTTCCACTTTATTTTGCATTTATTTAATACAAAAAATAATAAAAGTACGGTACATTTAACTAAAAAAAATAATGAAATAGATTAATACTTAAGAGTAAAAAAAGCAAAAACTTGAAAACGATTTTTCAGAGAAATTTAAATTTTGAATACCAAATCAAACATTTTAAAAGTTCCATCCTTACACAAATGTGTACATTTCCTGATTAACTATTTGAACAGAACTGCAAATTTTCTGCTTTTAGTTTGGAAACACACTAAAACAGATAGAGTGACTTGTCAAATTTTTACCATGGTTTGTAAGGATAAAATGAAAAAGTCTATATTTTATGCATTTCAAAAAAAAAAAAAAAAAATGGATTTCAATAAAATTCCAAAATTTTAGTATCCATTTTGTTATTCCAGTATAATTTCAGTATTTCCAGTATGTAACTAAAATTCCAGTGTAATTCCAGTATTTCAAGTATTTCCAGTACCAGTAGACACCCTGTGTCCTCTTATCATTGACCATTCATTACTTTTTTTACCAGTTCCTTTGACCCTTTTAACGTTGACAGGCGTAATAGGCACCCGTGGTCAAAATGCCATTCACAGTAAAAATATCTAACATGAGCTAGTACGGATTACATCAGGCATTACATTCCAATTTCGTTCAGACAGTCGCGACGTGCACCTATTCAAAGCCAATCCCCGCTCCTTTGAATCCATGAGTCACGTGCAAACAGCATCTTGTATAGACGATGACACATTCCAATAGGTTTAAATGCTTCATACAGGAAATAAAAGTTTTTTTATAAAAATAAAAATCCAATAGTGGGGCCTTTCCCAGGTTAATTAATTTCTTCCACCATTTAGTTTTACCATAAAGATTTACCATCTTTTTAAAAGTTCAAATATTGTAATTTTTTTTAGATAATGCTTTATAATTCTTAAAAAAGTTTCTTAAAGGTGGCGGTACACCTTTTTAAAGTAGGGTACAACTTTTTCTGCTTTATTCCTTTAAAATGTGTGAGTCAAGATTTTTCTGATTGGATTGGTGAGATATTTTGGACGATATTTAACTTTATTTACATAAAAGATTGTTAAAAATACTTTGCAGGTTTTCTTATGTATGAAAATTTTCATGCACACTGTGTGAGCTCCTGAAATAAAACATTGAAAATTTGTAAAGCCTATCAAATAAAATATTTGTAATTGGGAATTCTGCTCCATTACAATATATGGTTTCAAAGTTGAATGGATGTATCCGTCTTCCTTTACATTTTTCCAGGCTATTTTTTATGTATTGGCTTTTTACCTTTTTGATTGTGGAAAGACGTATCCGTCAAATTAACCAGCATATGTACCATAAAATGTACTAAAACATTATTTCACATGTAATGTTAATTTGCATAGGAGGAATGGGAAGGAATAGAAAAGATGGACAAGACACAGACAGATGGTGGCAGTGCACAAGAACAAGTACCTCTTAGGTACCTATGGTAACTTCGTTGAGGATACCAGTAACTTAATGGAATAAAACTACCAAATCCAAGGGTTAATTAGATTCAAATGGCTCTAACCTGAGAGTGAGTTGCATGGCGAGCATCGCATGTCCGCTGGCAGGAGAGCAGAGGAACCTCTGTGTGCAATGTTTGACGTCACAGAGCCACTCGGCGAACGAGTGATGGAACGGCCTGAGCGTCTCATCCCGTGCCAGACACAACACCCGGCGCAACACTTGACATCTCCGGCGCAACTCCTCACCGCTCAGTGCCGGCTGCGACACCAGCAGACACTGGCACACTTGCTCCTCACTGAGCGGCCGTTCCGAGGCCAGCACGATGTTCAGCAGGGGACGGACCTGCGGCAAACACAACACAGTTAATATCACACCGACATTAACATCTACATGGTGACATGAGCAATACTGAGCATGGTTTGACACCCATTTGTAGTACAATAGTTTGAAAAATCCTAACTAGTTATTTTTCTATTGTTTATCAAAATGTACACTAAAAATGTTTTAGGTTTAACTTTGAAACATTTTAAATTATTAGTTTCTATTATTTCATTGAGCAAAAACATTTAACAAGTGTCTTCCTACAAACATTAAACAAGTATAGTCCTGTACGGTATATATGGTTTATCATTACTGATTAAAAACTTAAAATAGGCTAGCCTTATGAAAAACGAGATTTCACCTTAGAAAAGTGTTTATTGCTCAACAACCGCTGGCACAGCCAGAGATAGAGGCCATTGAGGGTGCCAGGAATGTCTCTGACTTCGCGCAGGACGATGCAGCCCTCAGCCACACCATCCAACACTCGCTCCAGGTAGAGGAAGCAGCCATTGCTCTTGATGTGCAGTTGGTTCAGTGTCTCGGCGGTGCCTCGGCACATGTGCTGCCTCAGTGACTCCTCACATTCCAGCCGAGACAGAATGTATTGCTGGACATCTCGGACCACCTGACAACCGAACACACATCACACATTCTGCATACAGTAGAGCCCCACTATTCCCGGCTAATTAGGACTAACCATGTTTGGTTTAGCCAGATTTACGGGACAGGGTGGAGTGCTTGGTTGTAAATAAATTCAGTTTAGTTTAGGGATTTTTTTAATTACAGTAGAGTCCCACTAATCTGACCCCCTAATTGGGACTTGACCCTGTAGGCTACAGTTTAATGAACAGCGGATATATTACATACATAACAGCTCACTGATTCAGTACCGGTACTGTAATTTATAAATAACTTATAACGTAACAAATCGTACCGAATCATTTACTTTAGAAAATATTTTGTTGACTTTCTCATACTGCAATAAACATTTGGTGATGATATCTAAGCGACATCAGTTAATGCAGCTCTATCCCATTGTTTGGCTTGTAAACAGGTGCAGTGACATTGAAGGGGAAGATATTGATGTTCGATAACTTTGAGAGTCCAGAGAGTAAAAAAAATTTACCCACCCCACTCTACATGTCCTCTCTTCCTTTAACACAGTCCAGATATGAGTCACTAGTTCATAACACTTTGTGAGTAGGCCTAACCAATTTGGTTCCAAAAATTGGTTTGGTTCCAAATTTATTTTTTATGTTTTAATTAACCAAATTGTGCATTAATAGGACTACACAAGTTTAAAAAAAAAACTTTCTTTAAAACTTTTTAATGTTTATAGGCTAAGTTAAGGAAACGAAAATATTTTTATGGCGGAATGTGGTCAGAATAAGTGAAATATTGGATTAGCAGTGTTCAGATTAGTGAGCAGGCTATCTTTTTTAACACACAAAAAAGAAAATTCACAGCAAACCACCACAGAGTCGGAAAACCGGGCGATAGTCCTAGTTTTAAATATGCATTAAAATTGATAGAAATTACCGATCAAACACCCTATAAAAGCATGACAACCTATATCAAACTGTACCACCATAATGTCAACGGAATCACGTACGATGACTTTAAAAGTAAAGAAAAACAAGATTATTTTCCTGTTAAAACATGTTTTAATAGGAGGTTTTTAAAAATAGCAGGGCCCTACTTCATATGATTTCTTTTATTAGGTACTACATTTCAGTTTTCAAAGAAAATTGTCATCAGGTAAAGAAAGAAGTTATGTCACCTGTTACAGATTCAACTGATCACAGTAGAATAAAGAGGAGTATGGGTGAGGTTGGTATGAATAATATTTGATGGATAGAACAACTAATCAGTTTTTCAAGACACTCTTAATAGAAAGGTACCAATCACCGTTTATTTTATAAGCCAATTTCCCTTTAGGGAATACCCTATTATGGTAATAGCCATGGTAAGACCTAAGCCCGGACCTAACTGGAATTCCCGACTTTTTCCCATCTTTTCCACACCACTTCTCTGAAAATTCCCCACCAAAATAGCAGCTTCAAAACCCGTATTTTTGTTAAATTCTCCAAAATAAATTGTAAAGTTTTGTAAGATACTATAAAATCTCTTATTTTTTATAATAAAATTAGTTTTTTTTCAGACCAAAACCTCGATACCCAACTTTTTCATTAATTTTCCCAGCCTCAAACAATTCCTGCCTCTTTCCTGACAGGTAGACACCCTGATTGTACCTTGTTATTTTAAGTAAATGCGAGAAATTGTGAAAAACAGTTACTTAGTCACAGCTAGTAAAATAATACAGTAGAACTTTGGTAGTTCAAACCTCAAGGGACCAGTGAAAATGTGCTAATTATCTAAAAATTTGAATTGACCAATATTATTTACAATATGTTTAAATGTGATAGAGACCAAACAAGAGATTCTAATTTAATCCAATTTTGAACTATAGTAGATCGAGTTTTCACATTCCACTAAATACCTTGGTTCAAGTTATCCAGATTGTACTGAATACCTTGATTCAAGTTTTCTAAAATTTCTAAGTATTTTGATAGTTTTCAATCTTTATATTTTACCTGAGATTTCCTGAGGTCATCCAGACTGATTTTCCGGAATCCAGAAAAAGTTTTTGCGATGGTTTTGCTTTGTCTGCGTGCAGTTAAAACTAGGAGTAACCATGGGGGAAACAAGTTATGGTTGTTAGCAAGAAGTTCACCAATAGTTTGACTGGGGCCGCTACTACTCTTCTTTTCAAACTTCATCCCAGAAATATGGGCTTCATCTACGGAATCCACGAGCAGAAAATAACACTGTGAAGGCGGAGGTTTAATCTCCGCCAGAGGAACTATAATACCCTTACGAAAACTGTCATCTGGACTTTTAATTATATTGTCACGTTGTAGCGAACTAACTACTTCCGAATCAGTCTTTAATCTTTCACTGAACTCTTCAGCTATTGGTGCGAGCTTTTGTGACAACTGTTCCGCAAGACTAATAATAAAATCGGTAACTGATAAGGTCTTTACGTCATGAGCTTGGCAGAAATGATAGGCTAGGAGTCTTTTGTTGAGGCATCTTTGAGGCCTTGCACTTTGCCCACTTCCTGGCCAGACGATTTCACAGCACAGAGCAGTTTTGCCAGACCCCGGGCCACCCACAATCACGGCCCCAGTTGTTTTACAACTGCCTCGCTGATCCAGACAGTGGGAGAGCTTCACAAACGCCCACTCCCGACAGTAAAACCTTTTTCTTTCTAGATGGCAAGTTGTCATTTTGGCTCTGTTATTGATTCAATGTGATTGCAAGGAATTTGCATTGCTCTAACTATATTAATATTACTTGCAAGTGTGTTCTTTGACTTGAAACATTTAGATCAGTGATATTTTATTTTGTTACGAAGAGTAATCTTTGTCTACACTTGTTCTGTTTTTGTCCTAACAGCAACACTATTGATAGTATAGGTGGATGAATAAAAGATTCCATAATGTTAATATTTCACAACAAAATGATTATGGTCTTCAGTGATGGCTTGATGTGATGATCTGACGAATATTGATAGTAGCAAACTTCTGCATTCATCTGGAAAAGAGAAGGGAAATATTTATTTGTGTATTAAGAGCGTAAAGTACACCATTGCCACTCGAGAATTGTAGATGTATATGTATTATAGATGTAGCTTTAAATATAAGGCCGCATGAAGTCAGCTGAGTGCGGCCAAACAATTTGAGAGCGGCAATGACTATTTGCCTCATAATACACACATGATTATTGATACTGATTTCCTATCACTGCATGGAAATAATCACATTGCCATATCCGTAAACCCTATACGAAACAGTTCATTTCCGGTTATCACGTCTTTTCCGCTCTAGAGCAGCAATGTTCTTTACCGCATCATGCTTAATCAAATGGAAATTTTAAGCTGTTATTACAAACCATGACATAGTTGTTGGTCATTGCTGTGGTTTAGTAATATAGCTTCTTTTTAGTTTGAGGTTATGTTTGATATTTAACAGTGTGTTCCAACAGAAAAAATCAAACATAATCTGAATGACAGCACAATCACAGACATTGGTCACTTGAATCTCTAAGTTATGTCAGAATGGGAAAACCATGTAGGCTAACGACATTATTGAGGGCAATTGTAAAATTAATGTTAGCCTACAAACAATAGCAATGGATTTGTTCAGAATTTAATAACAAATACATTAGGCATTAAGTTAATTGAGCATATAAACTCATTTGACTAAAGCAAGTCAGCAAAAGGAAGTGGCCAAGAACCAAACATATGTATTACCAACAGATATTAAAGATACTGTAGCTGGCGGTCTGAGTTCAGTCTCAGGCATTCAATGGGTGGTGCCGCTTTATAATAATTGTGTTCATGGTAACATCAGATTGATTGTGACTCACCAGAGCAGGCCTAGGCCTAGTTGGGGGTTCGAGGCCTGTCGAGTTTATTGTGTTTTATAACATTTAGGCCTCACAAGTAAAATAATCTGGAGGCCAGATAGGCCTAGGAACAGTCTTAGATTTAACTTTGACAGCGTAGTTGTCTAGGGATAGTCTACAACGATCACATAAGACCAATAGATTGAGCATGCCTATCTAACTAGCATTATAACGAGTGAAGCACAGTCGGCCCTATTGTCATAGTCAACAGATGCAAAATTCGCTGAGAATGGCGCAAAAAACTCAATGTTTCTCTTACAAATAACTCGACATTTAAGTTACAAAATTTAGAATAAAAATTAAGTTTTGAAATTTGTATGAGTGAAGTCTTGGACACTAATAGTTCTAATTAAAAGTTTAATAGGCCCCTAATTAATGTTTTCTATGTTTAATATCAAAATAAAATTTATATTTCTAAATGAGTTTTGAGATGTGATATAAAAAAGTTGTTCAGCTACTTCTTTTTTATTTTTTGGCCAGATAAGTTTTTGTAGCCAAAGAATGAAATTTTCTGAATAATGTTACTTAATGTCTATATATATTTTTAGCTGCTCTGTGGTTCAGTTGGAAAATTAATCTAATTAAAATTAAAATTAAATTAAATTAAATTTTTTAAATTTTTGCTGGGGGCTGTGGATGCACATAGGCATCCATATATAATTTTGATATATATTGGCTATATTTTACATAGAGTAAAAACTTTGGCATGAATAAACTTATTTTAAATGTCTCTGAAAGAAATAATGATGCAGCCACTGGGGAATGGATCATGAATTCTTCTATAGCAGTGAACGTGTTAAACAATTAAGATGTAGTCCGAATTATTTAAAAATAACTTAGTAGGTATCAAATTTATCAGTGAAGTGAGACGTATTGTAATATGTTGTCCGTTCTGCATTAAGAGCAAAAATAAACAATCTATCATGGTTTTAGCGCTTGCCACTACGGTGAGTCACAGGCAGCAGTTGCCATCTTGTAGTCTACAGGCCATTGAAATATTCGTGCTTCAGCTCGCACCTGACATGATCCCATCTTTTGGTCTTGTGATTGTTGGGATAGCCTACCTGTTGCCCCACATAACAGACATAAATATTGAATCATTGATCATGATAAATGAAAACTGAGGAACAAGACTTGATAACTTTTAAAAATAACTAGGAACTACCTAGATTAGGGATCCGTTGGCCCACTTTTAAGATCCTAGGACGTGTAGGACCTAATTTACTAAGGCTTGGGTAAATGAAACTAACTTAAGATAATTTTAAGCCATTCAACATTAGTTAGGGCAGGCCTATGCCTAACACAAACAAAACTATCTTCCTAGACCTAAGCTTAAGTACTGATAATACAGGCAGAATATTTGAGTCAGAAATTCTTACAGCTGATAAATGCCTAGTATATACATCTTAGGCCTAGGTATGCCGAGGTTGGCTACCACATAGGCCTAGCAGGGCTAAACATGAGCTATTTTAAATTAAAGCTCTAGCCTACACAAAGCAGGAATACTGACCTCTACACAGCTACTAAATAGAAGAGTATAAGACTATAAATTTAACATCAGTTCAAACATATCCACCAGTATATTTCATAGGTGTAAGTAATTTAAAATACTGACAGTATTAATGCAGCCAATCGCCAAGAATCGCTAACACCAAAAATGTAAACATTTTGGGAAAGCTATTATACAGCATAAATCCATTCATTGGTTTTCAGAAGATAACTTATCTCACAGTACGGTAATCGTTCTATTCAAAACAATAACACAATAATTTTAATCTTCCTTCAATTTGTAAATAGGCACTCAGAGAAAATCGATAGTAATACTGCAACTACAACTAAAATAATGTAAAACTCAAAACAGACGAAACATTCTAAGCGCATCGAAATCGACTAACCAACCATGTCTTTTGAGTGTTGAGTCCTCCTGATGAATCTATCATAGACTACTAAAAGTTTAGTGGAATGGATTCGGTATATTGGTAACGATGACTCGCAGACTCAGCCATTTTTTTACACTAAGGTACTGAGTGTTCTAGCGCTCCCGGTGTCTAGTGACGCAACTAAGCAATATCAGATTTTGAAATACAGTTAGTATTTATTTATTTATTTATTTATTTCAACGGGAAGAACCCAATACATCACATAGTACAAAAAAAATTAATGGCTAATGGCTACTTGCTATGATAGAGGCTACTAATAAGTTACATGGTTTCATTGGTTTCTGTGATTTTTTCTCCAACCTACCCCATTTTTTTCTCTTTTTTATCTTTTTTTCTCTTCTAGATCTAGCTAGTATCTAGATCTAGCTGTTTTTCCTAAAAGAATATATAGTATTAAATATTTATAAAAGTTGAGTGGAATGGATTCTATAACGAAGACACGCAGACTTAACCGCATTTTTACTCCTAGCTCCTAGTAAGGTACTGACTGACTGTTCTAGCGCTCCCGGTGTCTAGTGACCAAACAAGCCAAATTCAGAATTTTTGTAAAATAGGGTGGGTTATAGCATAGCAACTACACACGTAGCAACGATAAAGTAAAACAAACGTAGCAAACTAAAATATAATTTTCTCATAGCGACTAGAAACAAGTGGGATATCAAAAGTTTTAATGTTTTAATATTCTATTAGCTCTATCAATTTTTCTATTTATCATTAGCACCTACCAAGGAGGTACTGGAGGTAACGCTCATACTAAAAAATAGTTTTATTTACTTAAGGTTGATTACACCGAAGTACCAAATTAAACTCTTTGCCGAAATGAACGAATCAGCTAAAGGAGTCAAACGAATTGTGAATCAATTGCCTGCTGGATCGGTTTTAATGGACAATTAAATCAGACATTTATTTGCATATTTGCGTTGATTGACTTACTTATAAATATGCATTAGCAATATAGCAATTGTCTGCTACAGTATAATAAGTTTTAATCAGTTTCAAGTTTTTATAAAAAGTTAAGTTTACATTTTTTACTCAAATTTTTTAAATAAGTTATTTGACATGATGATTTTATACTGCTTTCAATTGGGACAGTAGGAAGACAAGAAAACCACTTATTCATGATATTAATTATGGAAGAGAAATGAATCTGAGATTGGCTGGTTGGCGGTCTGCGGGGATGCAATCAGTCGTGTTGCAAAACAATTCCCTACAATTGTCGTTTGAGAGTTTTTATATTCCGCATCAGTTAACACAACGCACCCGGCATGAAACCATCGACCACATACTTTTTTATACAATGCCTTTGTCACTGTCTCAGACCTTTTCCGTACATGCAGAACAAGAGTAGTAATGTCTATTTTAGTGAGAGACATTACCGGTATATTAAGCAGTGCATACACATACACATCCACGACAAGTTAGTTGAAATTATGTCCCTTGCCTTGGACACATAAGAGAGAAAAAAAACAGCTGAAGCAGTAATTTAACGTTATTATGAAACAAATATTCTTAATATGTAATTTTAAGACATTTTTCTGTAAGTTTAGTATTTTTTATTTTACAGAATGGTTTAGGAGATACAGGTAATAAGAGTTTGTTAATTGTTATTTTTATGGGACAAAAATGAATTTTTATGGGAATGCTATAACTCCCTAACCATTACGTTTAGAGGAAAATATCAAATTATAAAAAGGCTTAAATTGTGTACACAATTAAAAATCGATATAAAATTAGGGGGACCGTATCCTCAACTGTCCTATTGTACAGATTTGTACCTAAATAAATTGTATTTTTTTTATTTGTTGGTTACTTTAAAAAAATTACTAACCCCCCAAAAAAATTACTTACCCCCCTCCTGGAAAGGAGGTTGACACATAAAAAACGTCAATTTTGACACATCTGAAAGTTTCCTTTTTGGTCACTAATAGTACTTAATTAATGGACCCATAAGCAAAACCTTTAAATAATATTCACTATAAGATAATATTGTTATCCACAAAAGTAAAAAAGCAGGGTCTTTTTTTACTTTATCTTTGTAAAATGGCCTCACCACTGTGTATAAATAAATGAAATCATATCGTGTGATCAATTGAAAAAAACTATTTGAATTTATTTTATATTGACATTTTGCGTCCGTCGCGCGTCGTGTTGGTAGCCGTGGGCCACGAATCACCGTTCCACATCATACTGCTATTTCTTTCTGCTTGTTGTTTATGTGTTAACAAACCTAACTCCACCATTCATTCCATATTTGTTCTTAGAAATTTTTCATAATTTGCAGCGATATTCCACGAATATCGCTATAAATAGTATTTAGATCATAAACTTGTATACCTGAGGGAGAAGATGTTCCATTTGCCTTTAGCAGTATTATTAATAATATCTTGTGTGACCTATAACTCGGAAGCCTATTTCATTACCGTCGATGCTCATGCTGAAGAGTGTTTCTTCGACAAAGTAGAAATAGGGACAAAAATGGGTAAGTATTCATTGGCACTTTTATGAAACTGTGTTAAATTTTGATGACTTCATAGAAATATTACTCTGATGCTAAAGATCAGCATTATAGGTTAGATTCTGCTCAACAGTAGGCAAGATCTATCCTTCCAGTGAAACCTTTTTAGGGAAGCAAGTTAATGTCCTAATAACAAATTAAATTAAGTAATGTTTTAAATAGTAAATATGATAGTAAGGTTGCTATAGTACACCCATAGCAACCGTATTTGTATAAAACAATGTTGACAATTAGAGAAAGCTGTTTCCATGATCACAATAATTTACAGGACTAAAAGAAAACCTTTCAAACCTAATACAAGATTAGGTACGTATTTTAACACGTTCGCGGCGGCATGGGAGCGATCGCTCCCACGCGGAACCCTAATGCCATCCTGATGGGTGCGACTGCTCCCAAGCTGCACTGCTTTACAATATGATTTATTTTTAAGCCAGGATCTGAGCTAGAAATCTGAAGCTTTGCACAGCACTGCTCAATAGTACAATGTATTTGGGACCACGTGGGTTTTTCTGGGCAGTGCTGCTGCTACGGTGGGCTTTACAATTTTTACATTCAGGATGGTGATGAGGTTCGAGCAAAAACCTCGCCGCCGCGAACGTGTTAAGAGCCATAAATATCAACAACTCCTCTTTTACCATAAGTTACCCAATAATTTAACACTGTTGCCTGATAGTAAATTTAATATTGTAGTATCCTACTGGTTCAAGACCTAGGCTTTTTATTCGATTTCCTGAGTGAAACTTTGTTGTCCTACTCCACCTTTATTATCGGTGTTAAAATTTAGATTTTGCAATTAAAATTGTGCGATAAAAACAATTGAATCAACAACGATATTGAGGTAAGAAATGTATCATATAATAATTCAACCTAACACTCTAACCGTAAACCTCCATCACTTTTATGTAAAGGGATGTTTATAACATCAAAATGGATAGTTTTTGAAAACATTCAAAAAGCATATTCCCTCACATTAGGGGTGAAAAAATACCTTTCTGATTGGTATTTGGCAGCATTTGTGTGACACCATTTCGGGTCTAACGAAGTCTGTTTCTTCTCACAATTAAGATACACCTACAAAATAAACTTGGGTAGTTTATTTTGTGTTGTTCTTTGATAATGTTACAGATTATATTAGTTGAAATTTGAACTTGTTGTTGTTATTTTCAGTTACTTTTTTACAGTAAACTTATATTTGTTTTATTGTCTAGAAGGTATGTTTAAAAGTTAATAGAATGAAACTGAATCAGGTGATTAAGGTGATAAAATAGTAATCGTATCGTGTTATTGTATCATCAATCGGATAGCAATATTATTGCAAAATCAAAATTTTAACATCAATAATAAAGGTGGCATAGGATAACGAAGTTTTGCCTATATTCTGTAAATTGTTTTTCTTTTTGTACTTGATTTTATTTTATGATGCCAATTGTAACCCTTGTTATTTAATGGCAAATAAAAATCTTGAATCTTGAAGGCCAGATGCATTTGACCATCTGAGCAGAATATCCCACTTCTCCCATCTGTGTTGGCAATTTAAGTTCAATACATTCATTGCTTCATTCAGCTGAATTTGTAAACCTAAATGCATAATTAATTTTGATTAGGCTATGTAAGTTATTCTTAAACCTGTTGTCTGTTACCTCCATCAAAGTCTCGTAGACTACGGTCTGGCATGGGATCGGTGAAATAATAATAAAAGTCTTCTCATTTCTAATAAGTTAGGCCATCTTCTGAAGATGTTATCAATCAGGTTAAAGGGAAAGCTAAGGTAATGGTTTTGTGATGAAAAAAGGATAAAGCTTAGGTGTTGAGGGTCAGGGGTGTAGCAGCAGATCGTAGTAACATTCTTCAATAAGATATTGTCTTAATTTCTTCTTAAAGCATCAAGGGCCTACCGCCTAGTCTGTTTTAAGCAAACCCTAATTATTCTGGTACAAAGTATTTTTAGGAATATAGGTAGTTTTAATAGCTTTAAGACTAGGCTAACGTTTTGTTGAACAGATGATTACGAATTGATGATTTATAGTTAAATATTGACGTTTGTGAGCCTGAGTCAACTTACACTCTTTAACATATAGAATTTCTTCAAAAATATAAATTGAAGGCACAGTAAGGATCTGCAACTCTTAAAATTTTCTAAAACAGGAATCTGTTGGCCTAAGCCCACAGAAATATCTGATGACTCGGTTTTTAACAAAAATTCTAATCTGAATAAACCCATTTCAAATTGTGGAACGTGATTGGTTGCTTTTAATATGCAATGAAACTTCTCAATCAAAACTATGGCCTCTGCTAACTTTGTAAACGATGAAATACAAGTTTTACCTATGGTTTAGAGGTTATGAATGATAAAATTAAAAGTGGTATTAGCCTATTACTGTTAATTTATATTTTTTGAGTAAATTAATAGGTTTCAGCAAGTTTAACTATAAATATGAGTAGAATTTTGCGTAATGTTCCTAACTTGATTTAAAATGTGTTTTTATTGGATTAGGGTAGGTACCATAATACAGTATGGACATACGGTAGGCCTATTTTGGGGTTTTCCATGTAATTTTTTCAAATGCTTATATTGCCTATAATGACTAGGCCTACGTATATTCTTGATCTTCATAAAACTCTAAACAAAATGTATACGGTAAGTTGGAATTTGATTAAGTAGGCCTATGTGTTATTTTGAAACTATAGTCTAATTTTGGTAACAAAAAGTAAGGGTAACAATTTTTGTATTGTTAAATAGTCCATTTGATCTACTTTCAAATGTCATGCTCTTAAACTTACAAATGTCATTGATTTGTTTAATTGTTTATGGCAAATTTTGAAAAACTTTGAGTTCTGAGTACATTGGCTTTTTTCAAAAAAATTTAATCTATGTTGAACAGCAAAATTGTTTCTATGTCTTGTGTTATAGCTATGGTTGTGATTTACATACTCTGACTGTATGTAAATCACCGTTTGATTTGTGAATAATACAGTTATTCACAAAACATCAGATAGTGGGTTGTTAAATACAAAATACATCTGTTAATAACCTACAAAATAGTAGGTTATTAAATTTAAAATATTTAAATCACTGTCTGATTTACATAAAGACTGAGATTTTATGTATGAACAGATTTCAAGAATGTACTTACAATGAAGGAACTGTCAAAATCCTTAAATTTACAAAGTATTCTCTACAGTGAGACTGATAAGGCAACCCTAACATACATCTGATGGTTTTCTTTTGAGCAATGAAAATCCTTTCCAATTTTGATTTTGTGGCTCCCCACAGGGCAATGGAATATGTGATGTGGCACTCGACTAGGCAATAGTATACTGTCTTCAGAAGATCATTGTTTGCTAATTTCCGTAAATTACGGATAACAAACTGACCCTTTGCAATTTTTCTTTCTATCTTTGAGAGCTGTTCATGCCAGTCAAGCGTATCATCCAATTTCACCCCTAGAAAATCGACAGTCGATGTTAATTCTAGTTGTTCATTGCCAATTAAAAGATTTGGTTCATTGAAAAATTTTGAATTTTTCCTTTGTTTTGTTTGAAAACAGGCATATTTTGTTTTACCTGGATTCATTTTCAATTTGTTTTCAGAAAAAAATTGGGTCAGACATCTTATTTCAAGGAAAGAATCGATTTCTAGGCCTTCAGTACTCCTGTGCCTGGCAATGACTGTGGCAAAACACAAAAGCAAAACACAAAAAGACCACTCTCCGGAACTGCCAGTGTAATGTCATTTATATAAATCAAGAAGAGGAGAGGGCCCAGAATCGATCCCTGTGGCACGCCACAGAGAATAAATTTCTTGTCAGACAGGGCGGACTTAATTTTAAATTTTGTTTCGTGTTGAACCTCCACTACCTGGTGCCGGTCACTAAGGTAGGACTTGATCCAATCCAGTGCCATGCCCTTCACACCAAGAGAAGAGAGTTTATTTAAGACAATATCTGTTCTAACGCAGTCAAAGGCTTTACTAAGGTCAGCAAAGATACCTACCATAGTATCTCCTGCCTCGACTGCGTCACAACATTCATTAATAAAATCAGTTAATGCCAATTTAGTGGATTTTGACTGTCTGAAGCCATACTGTCTACCACATAAAAGTTGGTTTCCCTCCAAGTATGTCATCAGTTGGCAGCAGACAGCCTTTTCGATAAATTTTGAAATCACCGGCAGTTGTGAAACAGGACGATAATTACACATCCCATACTCATCCCCATTTTTGAAAAGCGGCTTGACCTTAGCAATCCTACAGCCTAATGGGAAAAGCTCCCGGGTTATTGACTCATTTATCAAGTGAAGAAGAGGGTTCTGTATTTCCTCCTTACAAAATTTAAATACTTTCATTGATATCTGATCTAAACCTGTTGAGGTTTTCGGGGAAAATTTCATAAATATTCTGTTTAGGTCTTTTAGGTTAATGGGTCTGAATTCTCTTAACTCATGCTATTCATTAGGCCTATTTATAAAATTTGAAGGTAACATAGATTCAAATTCACTCAACTCAATTTCCTCATTTATTTTTGTTGGAACATTCACAAAGAACTCATTCATTTTGTTGCTGATTACTTTTGGATTTCTAATAATCTCATTATTAATTATTATGCTCAAATTCTTTTGGTTTGTGTTTGCATTATCCCTCCATTCATTTATTATTTTCCAAGTCTCCTTAGGCTTGTTTTCAGACTTATTTATTCTCTCATTATAATTATTTGCCTTCGCTTCATATATACTTTTTCTGTAACTTTTCACGCTTTCTTTATATTTGTCTTTATTTTCATTTGTTTTATTATTTCTCCAAATTTCATAACTTTGTATCATCCTTTCTTAACTCAATTGAATTTCATTATTTATCCATTTTAATCTAACCTCATTTCCAACTTTAATTTCTTTAATGGGACAAGATACAGGGTGGCTGAAAAGTAACTACCACCCCCCCCTTAACTTTTTTGCTAATCGAGATATTTGAATTCTGATTGCGGGAATCTTTTCCGACAGAAGGGGCTGCATTGCCAATGGGCAGTTTTACATTTTTGACCCGTAGGGGATGTGGGGGTGGGGGGTAACTCAAAATTTTCAAATGGGACGAATGGTCGAGTGACACCTCATTTCAAAGGTCTTGGCAAGAGAAGAAAAATGGCATGAAAAAATAAAAATCGCTCCACCAAAAACAAAATGGCGGCCAAAAACGTGGGGTGGCTGAAAAGTAACTACCACCCCCCCTTAACTTTTTTGCTAATCAAGATATTTGAATTCTGATTGCGGGAATCTTTTCCCACAGAAGGGGCTGCATTGCCAATGGGCAGTTTTACATTTTTGACCCATAGGGGATGTGGGGGTGGGGGGTAACTTAAAATTTTCAAATGGGACGTATAGTCGAGTGACACCTCATTTTAAAGGTCTTGACAAGAGAAAAAAAATGGCATAAACAAAATGAAAATTGGACCACCTAAAACAAAATGGAGGCTAAAAATGTGTTTTAAAAGTACAAAAATTTACCCCTTTTCATTGCCATAGTATTTTAGATTTTAAAGGCTGTAATATGGTAGTGTGCTGTTACACTTAGTCAATTAAGTTACACAAGTTCTTAATTGGACTAAATAGTTATCGTGTAACAGCACACTACCATACTACAGCATTTAAAATCTAAAATACTATGGCAATAAAAAGGGGTAAATTTTTGTACTTTTAAAACACTTTTTAGCCGCCATTTTGTTTTAGGTGGTCCGATTTTCATTTTTTATGCCATTTTTTTTCTCTTGTCAAGACCTTTAAAATGAGGTGTCACTCGATTATACGTCCCATTTGAAAATTTTTAAGTTACCCCCCAGCCCCACATCCCCTAAGGTTCAAAAATGTTAAATTGCCCATTGTCAATGTAGCCCCTTATGTCGGAGAAGATTGCCGCAATCAGAATTCAAATATCTTGATTAGCAAAAAAGTTGAGGGGGGGGGTGGTAGTTACTTTTCAGCCACCCCACGTTTTTGGCCGCCATTTTGTTTTTGGTGGAGCGATTTTTATTTTTTTTATGCCATTTTTCTTCTCTTGCCAAGACCTTTGAAATGAGGTGTCACTCGACCATTCGTCCCATTTGAAAATTTTGAGTTACCCCCCACCCCCACATCCCCTACGGGTCAAAAATGTAAAACTGCCCATTGGCAATGCAGCCCCTTCTGTCGGAAAAGATTCCCGCAAACAGAATTCAAATATCTCGATTAGCAAAAAAGTTAAAAGGGGGTGGTAAGTTAGTTACTTTTCAGCCACCCTGTATATTATAGTAATACATGAAAGTCTCTAAAAATATATCATATTTCTTATCAATGTCTCGTTCATTGTAAACGTCTTCCCATGATTCCTCTCTAAGCCTAATCTTAAGTTCTCCTAAATTACTGTTTTTCAAAGATCGAATTTGTTTTTTCTTTTTAATTTTATCATTTTTTATTTTTAATTCTATGGCTATTGCTGCATGATCTGATATGTATGGTTCTATTACTGAACTCTGGAAATTGTTAATGTTAGTAATAAAGTTGTCAATGCAAGTTGCAGAAGTTTCAGCTATTCTAGTGGGAGTTTTTATGATAGTAAACATTCCAAAGTTCTTTAGGGCATTGTGTAATTTTTTTTGTATTTGCATCCTCCTTCAATATGTCTAAATTGAGATCTGAGCCTATGAGACAATTTACATTTTTATTACCTATGTCATGTTCATTTAAGAACCTATTTAATTTCTCAAGAAAAATATCTAAATTGAAATCTGGGCTTCGATATAAAGATGCAATCAAATACTTTCTATTATCCAGCATAAATTTTATTTCAGAACATTCAAAGTGTTGATCCTCAGACATATTCTTACCTATGTCTAAAACTTTTAGGTTTTCAACATGACACAAATTCCTTTTAAATATAGCAGTTCCTCCTATAGCCATAGCTTCTCTACAATAACTGTTTAACAGAGTATAATTTTCTATTTTAATTTGCTTAATATTATCTAGGCTAAGAAAAATTCTTCAAGAAAAATTTTAAGTTGACCAATTTTCTTTCAATACCCCTAACATTTAAGTGAATGATTTTAAAGTTCATACGTAAATCTGATTTATTTCCCATCCTAGACCTACCTAAGTTCCCGTTTTGTCGTCCCCCATTTGTTCGTTTTTTTTCTCTGGTTCCTCAGTCTCCATAGATTTTCCCCTTAAATCCCCTACTTCCGTCGAATTCACCTCACTGTTCTCTAGCTCATTTCCATTAAGGTTAACCTCTAAAATCTCCGCTGACTTAACCTCAACATTTTTTGTTTCGACCGACTCTACATTTATTCCATCTTGCAACAATTTATCCCTCGCTAGTAGTATGACATTAATTATTTGGCTAGCCACTATTTGCTTGCCTTTTGGATTTAAATGTAGGCCATGTTGCGTAAAACAGTTCCTACTCAGTGAAGAGTTTATGCTTAAATAGTACCAATTATTTTTCAGACAGTGATCTCTAATTATCTGATTTTGTTTTTCAATGAGACTATTTTCAGACTCTATATCATATCTGTACGGAGTCTCAACCCAGAGAAGCCCTCCCAGTCGGCCACCGGAAGCCAAAAGGCCAAGCCTATCATCCACCCCTTTAATACTTTCCTCTGTCAATTTATTTGTCCCCCCCACAACCACAACCAATTCCCCACCCTTACAATTTCCCGTCTTTTCACAAATTGATTCAATGGAATCAACGACAACCGACATTGAGCCCCCCGGCATCACCAATGATTGCACCCTTCCCCCAATCCTATCATTTAGGCCTCTAGCATGACTATCCCCCACTAAGAAAACATTTGGTTTGCTAGGCTTATGTTTGAGATTGAAAGACCTAGGCTTTCCTACACTCTTTACAGAGTTTACATTATTTTTCCATTTACTAGAACTAAGCCTACTGTCTTGATTCTTATTACGAGTTCTTCTGTTCATGTTTGGTGAAGAGTTTAACCTGAGAGGCGGAAATTGATCCATAGAGTCTAAAGACATCCCCCCACGCTTCTCTTCATTGTTCGAATCACGACTTAAGATTTCAAATCTATTTGAAGTTTCAATGTTCATTTCACTTTGCACTGAAGCAGGTTGCCCTACAACACTAGGCCTATTACTAACTGTAATTTGATTTGGTTTGCCAGGATGACCCCCATCAGTTCTCGTTTCATCAAGTTGCCTTTTCAGATTACAAAGTTTGTCATTTAAATCCATAATACTAATTTCCTTAACACTAAGTTGTTCTCTTAAACTACTATTTTCTTGTTCGATACTTTCACATCTTTTTTCAATCTCTCACATTCACTTGTGAGTTTGTCTAAATCTACATTTCTATACTTTGACTGCCTAAACTTCAAAATGCAAGGCTTACATACCCAGTTATCATTCTTTTTCAGATTGACAAAAATTACATCTTTCAAATTACTACAAGCTTTTTGAGCATGATACCAAGCTTTACAAATATCACATCTAACAGAGTCCTCAGTATCATCATCTATTTTTTGTTCACATTTTGCACAATTTGCAACTAATCCTACCATTTTGATTTGAAGACCTACCACTTAGGCCTATATGTTTATGTTTATAGTCCTAGGTCTTAAAATATTTTTTTGTTAATTTTTATTTTAAAGTCTGGAAAACCTTAAAAAATTTGTAACATTCGTGGGGCCCCCCCACAACATTGACCACCCGGAGGTTTAATGGTCGATCTTTCAACAGTGACACCTTATTCTTCAAAATTTTAAGTACAAAAAAACAATCACATGGATATCATTAAGTTCAGGTACTGTAATTTACTAAATATGAATTGAAATGATGCATTAGTTAGTTTTTCAAACTTAATATAGGCCTAAGTTATATTACAGGGTTTTATTGTTTTCTCATAAGATTAAGGCATGGTAAACATATTTTTAACTTCTTTCCAGAACTTGTTAAGCTTAAGTTAAAAATTCAAAATACTAAATTGTTTTTTAAAGCTCTTTTAAAGGGTTTTAGTTAGAAAATTTTGAATTTTGAAAACTAAGGTCTAAAAATGCCAAACATATATTTTTGACCCCTTTGAAACCCCATAAAACCCCGTTCCCATAACCCGGCAATGCTGGTTCACAAATGTATGAAAATAGACCTCGTCTTACACCTTCATACCAAATTTCATCAAAATCAGAGTTGTCCTCTTCAAAAGTTATTAGTACCTTCAAAAATTACACAAACACATATACAGATAGATACAAATACACGTAAATATATATGCAAATGAACGAATGGTGTTTTTGGCTTCTGGGGACCACAAAATGAAAAAGTAAAGTGGTCCCGGGCTTAGGTCCTACCATGGCTACTATAGTGTATTCCCTATAGAAAAATTCGCTAAAAGTATACTTGCATTGGAAATACAGAGTGTTATTATGACAGTGTAGTTGAAAAGTCCCGGAATGGTAAAATTTATGTATTATAGATAAAGTAATGAGACTTGTCATATCAATAATAGCAATAAATGTCTACTCTTTTAAGCTATTATCACTTTTTCATCCCTTGAACGGGACAACCCACGAGGAATCAGTCAAAACTCTTAAATGGAAGCATAGGTGAAGTTTGGTACCAAATTAAAGGTCTCACTCAGCAGGAGACCTACCTAATGCCGCAAACTAGTCTTCAAATGGATGACCGAGACGGAAATGGCAGACAAAGTTTCCATTAAAATCATATGAGTAAAACTTTCAAATGCAATAACTTCCCTAATACTCAACCTTTTAACGTCGGATTTGTGGCTTATTACTCCAAATGTAAAGACGTTTAAGGTAACTTACTGTATGATTTGACATAGGCCACAGCAGATTTCTGTAAGACTCCCAGGAAAAATGATTTAATTACAAACACTTCATCCGTTAAAACTTTATTACACGAGAACTGACGCACGGTCAAATGCACCGTTTATCCCGTAATGCCGGAGCTGACTCACGGTCGAACGCACCAGTCTTCTACGGATTCGTCCACTGCACTGGCTGTACAAGTTGGAAAATGATGGGAAATGAGTTTGCATCATTCTGTTCCTGGAAAGTGGCGCATGAGGTACAATGCCGGCAAAGAGTGCCGACAACCGGGAAATATTGTTTTGATCAAAAAAACTTCCAACCCGGTCCTTTTGACCGGTATGTCAGTAATAGCTTAAAAGAGTAGACATTTATGACTATTATTGATATAGGCCTACCAAGTCTCATTACTTTATCTATAATGGTAAAACATAAATTTGCTGTTCCGGGACTTTTCAACCACACTGAATAGCGTAGTATATAAGATTTTAAAATATAGTATATTTACAATTTACTTTCAAACATAACAGTAAACAAAACTTAAATTAGCTTTAATCACCTGCAACCCATCTTATTCACTCATTGGGATTTTATGGTAAAATTAAGTAGAGCATTTTGAATTACTAAAATTTTAGTATTTCTATAATAAAAAGTAGGACATTGGCTTATATGGGCATAGGCGTATTGTATATTTTTAGCGTATTGTGGAATTTGAGTTAGCATATGTAGGTGGTTTTTTTAGCTATTAGGGTTTTATTTTCACTTCTTCATTCTTCTGTTGGACTTAGTAGTTCAATATTTTTCAATTTTTGTCTATCTTTACCCCTAAGCAGAGCATTTTTGATCTTTCTGCTACTGTGAATAATATAGGCTAGGCAAAATTTTCTACAAATAACTTACATAATTGCTTTCAAAATTGTGATAAAGAATGATTCGTGTACCTCACCGCCATCCTTTATCAAAACCGCAACGCCTACTATAGCAGCAGCGCTGTTCAGGGGAAATCGACGTGGTCACCAAATACAATATACTACTGAATAGTGCTGTGCAAGGTTTCAGATTTCTTTTTCAGATCCTGTTCTAAACATAAATCATTTAGTATCGCACTGCAATTGTTATTGGTAGATAAGGAGATCCCGGCCGAACCGTTGAGTACGTCTGTCTCAAAATGGGCATTTTGCGCAGGCCCCCGGAAGGATGGGATATTGATGGAAGAGAAAGGGTGAGGCACGGGACAGACTGTCCACTCATGTTCCAGCTGGGGTTTCCATGCCCATAGTATTTCTACTCACCCCCTGCCACCTACATATATTCCAGCTAGGGATTAACCATGCAGTTCGCATTAACCCCCCGCTGTCTTGAACATGAATGGGGTTTGAAGGAAGGGAAATTGTCATAGTGTGGACAGCCAAAAGACTAACCACAGTGTTATGACAACTTCGTTTGCTGTACCCAATGTCAACTTCGCAACTAGTATAAACCAGTTTTAAAGTTGTCCTGGGATTCGCACTGCAGTTTGGGCATCCACCAGGATGGCATTACGTGTTATATTTCTTCTGTACTGGTAGTAAAGTTGAGGAAAAACAAAAATCACTTTTTTCCTCTGTTAATATTGTATTTATATCTAGCATCAACTTAATTCATAATTTAAATAAGAGTTATAGTACTTTATTCCATAAACCAACATATCACTATGCGGTGGTTTCAATATATCATGTTATGTCCAGGTTTGACATTTGAAATTTCTGAAGGAGGATTTTTGGACATAGACGTAAGAATTGTTGGACCAGACGGTAAAGTGATCTATCAAGGAGAGAGGGAAACGAGTGGAAAGTATACCTTCGCAGCCCACCTTCCCGGGAAATACACATACTGCTTCAGTAACCAAATGTCCACCATGACACCCAAAGTCGTCATGTTTGACATGGAAGTTGGAGACGCACCGAAACAGGACACTAAAGCTGAAGGAGACGAAACAGCAGGTAGGCCCTAATTTGGTTGTGACTTGGTCTATTACATATATATTTTTCTCGTTAGAATACAGTTAGGTCTACAAGTATTTCTATTATGTACTTCAATAATGTGAATGAAAGTTCTGTAGGTCTATTTTAAGAGTTAGTCTTACGAACCAGTAGGACTAACTCTTAAAATAGAGCAGTTTTCAAGCTAAACTAACTGTTTCAAGCAGGTCTAAGTTGCAGCTGAAAATCGCTCTATTCATACTCAAGATTATTTCATTTCCACTACAATTTCGACTCTCGAACCCGAATAGTTTGGCAGCAGTTTATCCCTCCCATATTTAGCTCACAGTTATCTTTACTCCGCGGCACATGGAAGCCCGAGCTCCCAAACCGGATTTTTTAGCTGTTGCACAAAATCCAGTTATAACCAGAATTTACGCCCGGGATTAGGCTAAACGCGAGCTCTCAAACTGCCTCTTAGTATATTTAATAAAATAACACTTTTTGCTAGGTACTTTTCAAAACACGTTTCTCGAAGAACAATTGATTAATTTTTTATTTTGACTATTTAATTTCAAGTTTGGACCTTTGTAATTATAAAAATTGCTCAAATATATAATTTTTATATTGAGATATAATTTGCTGTATTTTTTTAATGTCATGTTTTGGAAGGAAAATATGTACTGCAATAAAATAAAAGTCGGTCTCCCAGACTGACGTCACCAGTTGAAGCCACGAAATCACCTTACCACTGCAGGGTTGAAGTGTCTAACAGACATTTGAAACATTATTGGCTAGTTTTGGACATCCAAGAGTTATAGATCCATTAATCCTTTGATAATCCGAATTGGTATCTAGCAAGAAATAAGACACTGTATACCATCTGCTCTTGCACTATGCTCTTTAATAGAGAGTGGTTATGGAAGAATACTGCAAACGAGGATTAGAGGAGGGATTTTGGAGTGGTTAGGGAGCATGTTCAAGGTCACAAAGCCTACACCTGCTAGATGTGGTACCCTGACACCCAACAATCGGCAGTCCCATCAGTCCACTGACCCTTAGCGGTACTCACTTCTGGAACCTTTACGATATAAGAGAAAATATATAGCTTTAGGGTTCGGATATCTGTCTGTCGCACGTCTCTTGGGCATGAAGGTGATGGAAAACCCAAACCCACAATCAAATACAAACAAAAATAACTTTTTGGACAGCCCTCGTAAAAATTAAAATTGATATGGTTACATGCCTATAGGGCTTGATCGTAAGCCTCGTGTCTTGCCAATTGCTGTTTTTTATTTTTGTGGCCCCATCGTTGATGTTAGACGGAACTTACGGTCATCAACAATGATTGTGTCACTACTGTGGCCGCTCTTTCCATTACGACCATCGTTGACAGATGATATTACAATGTTAGATTAATATTTTCAGCTATTTTACGTGACTTTAATGCTAGATACCACTTTTCCGCAGTCCAATCGTCCAATTGAGTTGACTTAGAGAACAATATCAACTCTGGAAAATTCAACATTCACCAAACTCAACAGTGCATCAGTCCATATTAAGTTGCGCATATGAAATTTTGCTGTACTGTAAATCTTGATACAGAAAACTATATTAGAATATTAACCCAATTCCATATTTTGATTAATGTTTATCAGCCTATTTATTATGTCATAATTGGTTCAAAATTTGTAAGTTAATTTTTTTTCTCGTTGTATTGGTTAGATTGTAATGTCTGCTTTATTTATATAGCTGACAGTTTTCAATACTTTGTAATATTTATGTACATGTAAATTTCCAAATGACCTCTGTGAGGTTCTGGAATGTCAACACATGTATAAATATGTTTATAAAGTGAAGGATTTGTCTATGTCTGTTGTAGACCACACCAAGATGGAGGAGATGATTAAGGAACTGACGACATCTTTGACTGGAGTGAAGCACGAGCAGGAGTACATGAGTGTCCGCGACAGGATACATCGCAGCATCAACGAGAGCACCAACTCCCGAGTGGTCTTGTGGTCCTTCTTCGAAGCAGTCGTGCTCTTCACAATGACCATGGGCCAGGTTTATTACCTAAAAAGATTTTTCGAAGTCCGCAGAGTTGTTTGAGAAGATTTTGGATCATTCCTTTAAAAAATGATTTGGGCCTAGACCCACAAACTTATGATGACTGCAAAGACAACAAATCAGACTTGAAATACAATTGACTTTTACAGTCTTGTTATTTACGTAAGTATGTTAAGGAATCGATTATTGGAACTTAAATAATTTTTAAATTCTACTTGTGTTGAGTTTTTGTAAAAAAGGTGTTGGAAAAACATTTTACACTTTATTTTATCTTTGTATTGAAATAGTAAAAAAAAAAAACAGTGAGACTGGGATATGTGTTTGTATCAGTGTCTGAGATTTTTAATTTAGTCGTTTTGTGTAGACTGGTTTTGTTTTGTTTAAATAGATTTTTAGTTTGAACTTCATATTTGTCTTAGACTGTGTCTTCTTTTAAGGTTTATTATAAAATGTTGTATGTAACAGACTCTTTTTGAGATTACAATGTTGAATTTCTATAAATACATACTAAACTAAAAAATAATCACTTCGGAATACGACTGTTGTCCAGTGCTAAGAGAAATTGAAGTTTAAAAATTTGTATATATTGTACAATAAAGTGTAACAATAATGTTGTATCAAATTTTCAGTAGTATTTATGAAATAGTTTACATTTTGATGTTCAAACATTTCAAGTAAGTGAGGCTTTGTTCATGTCAGCCATTCCAGACTCTGTTCTCATCCGTTAAAAAAAGTATTACTGTCATAAATTTGTTATATTTGTAAAGCTAATCAGTTGTTCGCCATTCATTTATTTAGCAAATATAGATTGAATTCTCATGACTTTGTATAAAGAATTTTGAGCTATCTGCGAAACCTCTTCATCATGTAATATTTGTTCATATTTTTAGGGATTATTTTTGAAATAAATTTAATTAATTGTTTTTTAAAAATATAGTTGTAGTTTCTTATCCTCAAACACTTCCTATCTTGTTCCTATGTAGCCATCCCGTGGACACCTCTCTTAGTCCAAAGAACCAGTCTTAATGATTTCTTGAAATTAAGTTATCACCTTCTCTTATTTTCCCCGTAGATTGTTAGGGATTGCATCAGTTGGATCGGAGGGAATTTATCAGGAAAATGAATCAGAATTTAAATTCATTATACTGTACCTTTTTTCAACATACTCAATCTTCAACAAATCACCATTGAATTTTTTAGGATTATATATTGGATGATTGAATATTGTAGAAAACAGTATGCCAGCATCATGTTAAAGTCTATGTGATAGTATCATAATATACACTTATGGAGTGGTTAAAATGCACAAAGCTAGAAACTTATTAAAACACTAGTCAGAGGACCTTAATTTTAAAATCACTGAGTGTACATCCTTAGCATGGTTTGCCCAGGGGCACTCATTAATTTATTTAAAATATTGAAAAGTTTTTAAACCGATTCAAGCAAAAAGGGTTAGTAGAGTAAAAGAAAAAAACTATGTAATTTATTAAATGCAAATTGTTATTAAATAGATTCTAAAAAACAATGATAAAATCAGCTGATGAGAAGTAAAAACCACTTGTTACTGTTTCAAGATGTGGTTCAACTAATTTCTACTTAAATAAAGCACCCTTATTTAAAGAAATGTGAAAATCTAGTGAGCAAGCAAATGAGCTTGTCTTGTAGAGAAGCAAACCTTCTGACTTGACATTTCAAGTGTGATGTTATGCATGTATGCAGTTTTTTCAGTCATTATGTGAACTGGTGAGTGTTTTAAGCTTTAAATTTTACTTTCTGTTATATTCAACTTCACAGTGCTTCTTTGTTCATTGTTGGTGCTGGTGAGCATAAGCTCTCATCGAAGACACTTACTTACTTACTTGATACTTGAAGTAGTCCCACTGGAATCGCTTCCGCGACGTGGTCGTCAGGTTTGGCATTTGGATCAGGCTCCGAGTAACATTTCCTCAACATTGTAGTAAGCCATATCAACCAAGTGATCCTTCAATAAAGATTTGAACTTGTTCGGGTTTGCTTCACCGATGATATTGAGTGGTAACTTGTTGTAAATTTTTACACTGCTAAAATAAGGGCTTTTACTTGCCAGAGTTGAGTTAACTTGAGGAACGTGGACATTTCCAGCACGTCTTGTATTATACTGATGAACCTGATTATTGGTTATGAAAATTTCAGGATGTTTCCGCACCACCAGAGCTGACTCCATAATGAAGAGTGATGGAAGGGTTAAGATGTTGAGTTCCCTGAATAAGGGCCTGCAGTGAGCAAGACGATGGACACCACATATCCTTCTTATGACTTGCTTCTGGAGAAGAAAAATTCTTTCCGCCACCGTACTGCCTCCCCAGAAGACAATTCCATAGGAGATAAGACTGTGAAAACAGCCGTAATACACTTTCAACAGCACTTCACGCTGGACTAGCCTGTGGAGTCTGTAGATTAGATAGATAACAGATGTCAATGAAATGAAATGAAATGAAATGAAATTGTCTTTATTTGTCTTTAGAATGTAAGTACATCATTGACAATGTCATAAATACAGCAAAAGCCAAGTCAATACAATAAGGATACATTAAGTATATACAATAAACAATAAGAGAAAATTATAACGAAAAGATTAATTACAAAACTAAAAATCTATATTTGTTGAACTGAAGAATTCGTTTAAGTTATAAAATGGGTTTTCCAAAAGCCAGGAGTAAAATTTCTTTTTAAAAACTTTAAAGGGATATGAATTAATTTTATTTTCTAAAAAGTTATAGATTTTCAGTGAAATAATGATATGACTATTAATTGTTTTACTTAGGCGTGTGAACTCTATAACAGCATGATCCTTCCCACGAGTATTGTAATTGTGAACAGAATTTTTGAAATTTAATAAGTTTGGATTGTTTATTATATAAATGGTTAGATCAAAAATATATAAATTTACTATGGTTTGAAATTGAAAATGAATAAAAAGCGGTCTACAGTGCTCTCTTGGATGACATTTATGAACTGCCCTGAGAGCCTTTTTTTGAAGTTTTAATATTTCTTCGATTCTAGGGCAATTACCATAAAGTACTAATCCGTATCGGAAAACAGATTGAAAATCAGCAAAATAGGCCGTTCTTAAATAGGTTTCTGGAATAACGTCAACTAGTCTACTCAAGAGATAAATGACCCTTGAGAGTTTTTTCTTCAGGTGATCAACATGCGAATTCCATGTTAAACTTGGATCAATATAGATACCTAAAAATTTAACTGGGTCCAATTGTGGTTCAGGCGATATTTGAGAGTTATGTCGAACATTGAAATTTATAACTTTGGTTTTGTTTGTATTAAGCAGGAAACCATTAGAATTAAACCAGTTTGATGCCCTGGTTAGTGTTTCACTAGCCAGTAACTCAAGATTATTGATGTCATTGCTGACATTGAAAAAGGTTGTGTCATCGGCATAGAGGATAGTTTTTGAAAGAATTGAAAACGGTAGATCATTTATATATATGAGAAAAAGGAGGGGTCCCAGAACTGAGCCTTGTGGGACTCCCCACTCCACTAGCACTTCATTGGACCATTGGCCATTAACATCAACTACTTGTCTTCTGTTACTTAGATAGGATTCAAAAAAATTTAAAGCTGATCCGCGAAAACCATAATGTTTCAATTTTGAGATGAGAATTGTACTATCTACACAGTCAAAAGCTTTACTAATGTCACAGAGGGTAGCTTGGGCAAAAGTCTTCTCTTCGAAAGATGAATGAATATGTCTAATTAAGTCATCTAGGGCATTTAAAGTTGATTTACCTTTCCTAAAACCAAATCTAGAAGATATTGCGGTGACATGCTCATCCCACTTTAAGTTCTCATTAATGTGGATGCCCAGGTACTTCACATTCGGACAAGTATGGAGAGGTGTTCCATTCAAAATTAAATTTGGAAAAGGATCAGGTTTTTTCCTATTGTAGAAATCAATGAGCTTATTTTTTTCACTATTCAAGATCAAGTTGTTGGTGTTGCACCAATCAGTCATTTCATTCAAACTGGACTGGGTGTTATCAATCAAGACGTTTTTGTCGGAATCACAGATGAGGTGACAGACGTCATCAGCAAAAAGCCAGACTTTCCCACTTGTCAATGAACTAGGCAGATCGTTTACGTAGAGGAGGAACAGCAGCGGTCCAAGGTTCGAGTCTTGGGGCACCCCCACGTTAATAGGGGGAGATAAGGCAGAGTTGACAGTTCGGAGAGTGTTGTCGCAGCCCAGGTGTTTCGCTGAGACAATCATATGGCGATCTTTGAGATAAGAGGCTATCCACATGAGGGGTTTTCCAGCAACGTCCATGGCCAAGAGCTTTTGCAGAAGGACTCGGTGATTAAGAAGATCAAATGCCTTAGTCATATCATAAAAAAGGCATAGAATGTCATCGGACAGATCCAAGTGGCTGTAGACATCAATTAGCAGGGCAAATACAGCGTCACAGGTGGACATGTGCTTCCAAAAACCAAATTGTTTGTCGGTAAGAATATTTTTAGATTCAATGTAGGCCAGAAAACGCCTAAAAGAAACAATCTCGAAGATCTTCGCAAAGTAGGACTGCACAGAAATCGGACGGTAATTTTTTACTGAGTGAGCATCGGCTCTCTTCAGCACGGGAAAAACCCTGGATGTCTTCAGCTTTTGAGGGAAACATCCAGTTTTGAAAGATTTGTTTATTATGCAAGCAAGGGCATCAAAAATGTTTTCATTACAAGTCTTTAAGAGGCTATAAGGAACCTGGTCCACACCAGAGCTTTTTTTTCGATCCCAGGGAAAAAATTATTTCTTTAACCTCAGCGGCCGAGGTAGGATTGAGCATAAAACTTCCCTCTCCAAAACCATCAGGTACGTCTGGAGCGGTGTTATCACTAACCAGCCTAGTGACCTCCTCCACAAAATAATTACAAAAATAGTTAACCACAGTAACAGGGTTTGTCACTAGAACATCGTCAATTTTCAAACTCAGATTGGTGTGAGTGTTAAAATTCTCCTCACTCAATGTGCGAACTACAGCCCAAGATTCCTTGCTAGTGTTGTTTGAAGATAAGATTTTATCTCCAAAAAAGGACCTTTTAGACTCCACAAGAAATTATTGTTGACACTTTCCAGCACTATGATTACTAAATCAAGTTTACAATGGGATCTGGAATCTTTATTATTCTGAGTTAAATATGATAAGGTTTGTAAAAACTTACTGGGAAATCTGGGTGAAGCCATGGCTAACTCTGTACCAGACCTTACTCAATTACTAACCAGACCAGTCACGTGCTGTGAGAGCAGGGCATGAGCTTGAGACATCTCTCTAGTGGCTCTTGGCATGGTTGGCAGCACTGTTGGTCGTCGGGGCATTGGCAGTGACTGTGTGATTAGTGCTAGTGAGATAGTCCGCTGGCTGCCATTGTGTGTTGTTTATGTTCTGCTTATATGCAGAAAACATTTAATTTTAAATTCATAATAAAAACAAAGTTTGTGACATTCAGATATTTGCTTTATACTTAAATTCAGAATATTGTAAATTTTTGTTAGTTTACTTAAGCTCATGTAATTTAACTTTTTCACCTTTACATTAGAGTCCCGCAAACGCGGACTTCAATAACCTGGAATTCTGGATAACTCGGAAAGCCTGCCAGAACAATTGAGTGCCCTGGGTTCCAAGGCACTGAGTGCTATGTCATTGGCTGGAGCCTACAAAAGAGTTTTGGTTTTTCTTAAAGTTTATTTCACATATGAGGTATGAGTTTTAGTTTTTTTATAATGTATATTATCTTAGAAATAAATGTTATTTATTTTAATAAAGTAAACTACTCGTACTTTTGCTCATGCTAAATCGTTTCCCGATAACACAGATATTTCACAAACCCGTATAACATTCAGTCTACCTTATTCCGGATCTGCAGGACTCTACTGTACATGTATTTAGAATATTGTTAATTTATGAAATTTAAATGAAAAGGAAACTTGCACCTTTTTAACAATCACCTTTTTTTCTTACATCTCTTTCAATTGTTTGCAGAATGTATAATTTGATTTAAGATGCTTTTACTGAGAGAAATGAATCAATATTCTATTAGATTTTTAGTGCTAGAATAGTTTGAAACGTGATTTCAGTCACTTGATTTTAAATTTTTCTCTTAAGGGAGTACCCCCCGAATCCCCTGCCCCAGGGTATGGAATACCCCAAGCCCCACAAAAATATTTCTTATATATGCTACTGTTAATGTGTTCAATTTCATTGTCTGGCAACTGGCACATCTGAGAGATAACATATGTTGTAGTTCAGCATCCTAAGTTGTTGTTCTTTTAGCACCACCCAGAGAGTACGTGCAGCTTTAATGGAATGCTGCGGACGCGAACAACATCACCTCTCCAAATGAGTGTGACACAAGACCAGTCATGCGACTGTGGAGCGGAGTATCAAGCTATGGAGCACATAATTGCATAGTACCCACTGAATGCTTTCCCCGAAGGATTGATCAGATTGCATGGCTCAAGTGAAGCTGGGCTGCAATGGCTTAGTGCCCTGGATTTAGCTCTAAGAAGAGAGATAATTATTTTTTTAGAGTTTGTTTTTTTACATATACTGACACAGGTACTCTGCACCGTAGAATTTATTTTCTTATTCTTAAAACTGGGTGGCTTGGTAAATTAGCCATACAATATATAAAAATATATATATATATATATATATATATATATATATATATATATATATATATATATATATATATATATATATATATATATATATATATATATTTATGTGTATGTGTGTGTGTGTTTCATTGTTTTTTATCATTGGTATTTTTACAGTTCTCTTATTTTTTTTATTGCATTTGGTATTTGTTACTTGCTCTTACTATTTCAGCTTTAGCGGCAGTTTTTATCTAGGTTTATCTGGTGAGTTATTAGTAACTTTGTTTGTTCTTTGTATTTCTTTCAGCTGAAAACTGTATCAGGTGTTTCAGATCCTGAAAGGCCATGAACTTTACTAATGAGTGATTGAAAATGTTCAAAAGAACTACAAAATGCTCTTAATGAAAAATTGTATAGAGGCACTTTTGGAACTACACTGTTTATTATTAATGTGCAATTGTGTATTTTGTATTTTTCTAACCCCTCTCAAATGTGGATTTGAAAAAACTGTTTACATCAAATTTGAAGTGCACATAAAATTTAGTACTTATCGTTCAATAAACAAAGGTTTTAAGTAAATACAAAATATATATAATTAAACGTTTAATCTTATAACAGAATGTGATACTTGTAACAATAATTTTTGCTGATATTTATTTACACATATAACTTTTATTGTAGCGAGTTGTAGGCAATTTCATGTAGACCAACAAGCTTCAGTAACATGAACCCTGCGGCAATCTGACTGCATCGGTGAAGATAGTAAAATCTGTAAAAATAAAAATTAATTCAGAAAGAGCATTGATACTTACATATACTAATTTTAGATTTATTTACTTATAAATTCAAAAAACACTGTTTGTTTGTATTTTAAAGCCAGTTTAAGTTATTTATTTTAAGAATCAGAAATTAAATTAAAAAAAGTTTTAAAATTAGTTTTAAAATTATTTGTCAAATATTTAGTAAGGAAACAATCAGTATTTCAGTAAATAAATGCGAAGTTAAAATATTGATGGTTTTCTTACTAAAAAATAATTTTAGAACTAATTTATAACATTTACATGATTTCTGGTTATAAAAATAAATAATGATTTAAAAGTGGTTCAAAACTACAAATAAAAATGTTTTGTTTTGGATATTTTGCACAATTGACATTTTCTCTATTTTTATTAGGAATTATCAGTTTTGTTAATCACATAAAAATTCCTAAAATCACTCAAAACAAACCTTAAAACTCTATAAAAATCTTAATTAAACTAATATTAGGATGAGTTTAAAAAGTAAATTTTAATTTTAATATATCTTGATGTTTAAGTAACCATATTTTAATGATTTTTTCCTTACTAACTGTCCTTCTTTAGATATCCGTTAATAAGTACTGCATATCTTTACACTAATGATATAGATTACACTGTAATATAATCGAGAAAATATGATCTTATAATACTCTCTATGAAAAATTACTGAAGAGTGTCAAACCATATACAGTAGAAGCCCTCTAGTTTGGCCTCGGATGGTTCACCATTCCAGAAATAAAATGTTCAGTACAGGGCTTTTCCCACAGAAAAAATATACAAGAGTCAACTTGTCCCATGTTATATCACTAGAATATATCAGTTCAATTGACAATATCCGGACTATTCGGTTTTGGATGTCTTCTAAAACTTGGTAGTGTTTTATTTTTTATTGTTATCTTCTTGTTTGGGGTTTCGCGGCCCGATCGTCAAAGTAACACGGAAGTTATAAGTGTATTTTGGAAGTATGCGTTGATTTAAATAAGCTTACGGTAATTCAAACGTAAGTAAAATCCCATTGTTGCTTTCTAGTAAATTTTACAGTTTGTAATCACGAGTAACAAGAATGCATAATCTGCTATAATGACCTCGAACTATTCTCTTTGCACATTACTATTTGCCGAAACTATAGTCTGTTAAGGGTAGTTTGGCAAATTACAAAAGGATTTTTTGAAAGATTTTCACCGGAACTCGTTATAGTTCACTTCTTATGACTAATGGGAGTCCGTCGAGGATGTTATACAAACTTCAGTTGAGTCAGTTCATCGCTAGCGACCTTGTCCATTTCCGATCGTCATTTCTTTGCTACAACGTCTGAGAGGGAGCAAATCATGATGGTTAAAAAGTTGATACATAGCATTAATTTGGAATATATATTACCCTTCATTGTTAAATACATCCTAATAGTTCACTGTTAGAACACACATATATTACGGGTCTCTGTTTGACCCATTTAATAAACTGCCAGTTTATCCAGCCATTTTGAAATCCATCAGATAGTTCGGTCCCAAGGTGGCCGGATTTGAGGGCTTCTACTGTAATAATATTTAGTCAGTGGCAGCTCTCGTGTAAGGACTCCCGGATGCTGCCCCCCAAAATAAATTGATTAAATCATTAAAATAAATATCTCTACAATACATATAGTATAAATTGTGTATAGTTTTCAGTATTACAATAGTGTAGGTCGTACATCGCAGGTAGAAACAGATTGTCTAGATAAATCGCAAATCGTTGATGATTGTGTCTCTAATTTGATTGGGGCTGTCGCAACGGATGCCGGTTACGGCGACCCAGCACCAGCCGTTGCATAGTCTCATGGAGAAAACTTGCACACGCACACATCAATTCGGGCCAGCCCGAGTAACCAGTGCTGCCACTCTCGGATACAACTTCCCCGCCAGTAAAAAACATTGTTGTTCCGTATTTATGTTGATACACTGAACGGTGTTGTTCATCATGAGTTGGTGGTTGTCTTAAAGTGTGATTTAAAATAGTTGTGTGTGCTTGCACTAATTAAATGATTTTTATGTGCTGTGTTTGTGCGTATGTTTTGCAGGGCCTACTAAAACCTTTAGGTTTTAATATATCTGATCTATAACGATTTAACATCACCATAAATATATTTTTCAAAAGTGGTTTAATTTAATAATATTCCCGGCTCTATGAAGCCATTTCGTTTAATTTGGTAATTTCTTTGTGATTGTGTAGACTTTTAGTATATGGGAAACATTGTTGTAAACAATGTGAAAAAATGGGAAAAATTAGAGCAAAGAATTGCTTTATAATACTCTTCAATTGTCTTTCAAATCGGATGAAATAAAGGTAGGTCTTTGTTTGAAATTTAGGTACAGTATTATAAATTTTGTAAGCCTGTAGACTGTTGTAATTTTTATTAATAAAGCATAGTAAAAAAAAAAACAAAACAAAGAGCCCTCCCACTATCCCTACCCACCAGCTGTTACTGTATTTAGTAGCAACTATACAAAGATACCAGTCTATATTATGTAATGACGATGGACCTGGTGTACACAATTCAGTAGAGTCCCACGAACCCTGACTTCGATAACCCGGAATTATGGATAGCTTGGAAAGCCTACCAGAACAGTAAAGTGCATTGGGTTTCAAGGCGCTAAGCACAATGGCATTGGCCAGAGCATGAAGTGGTGATTTTAAGTTTGTTTGAACAAATGAGGTTTAAATTTTTAGTTTTTGTATTATGTCTAATGCAATAATTATGTGTTTTTATAAGAATAAAATAAATTATTCAGACTTTCTTAAGTTTACTTTTTTCAGAGTCATGACTCATCACTCGTTGCCCACGCACGTGTTTTCCGCTTTAAATACTGGCCAGGTTTTCGTTGTTTGTTCATTTTAAATGTACCGTGTCTGTGGTTTGTGTTGTGTTTCCTGTTAATTTTAATAAACTGATGACTTCACCATGAAGGATTAATGTGTACTTGTAACTGCAAACACTTGATAATGGGTCAAAAAGACCCGAAACCGTGGTAGTAAAAACTAACCCCTCCGGATCACTAGACAAGCAGGCATCGTAAACCATTCTTTTTGCTTTAAGTTTACTCCTTTCCAGGTAACCCAGAATTCTCACAAACCCGGACATTTTGGGGTCCACATTGATACGGGGTTGCGGGACTCTTTATTCAATAATTTTTAACGTACGTCATTTTGAATCTAAACTAAAAGAACATGATGAAACTAACTTTTTAAGAGACAGTACATTCTAGAATAAGTGGATGCTGAAATTATTTAAAATTTGTATTTATATTGATTGTTTAAAGAATTGTCATGAGTAAAATATACATTATCATGAATAGTAAATTATATATGTTACACAGTAGGTAAAAACTAGGTAGGTAGGTCGTCTACTGTAGGCAATGGATTCAGCATTGGAGAAAAAGGAAAGACATTTTTACAAAACTACTCTTTCCCCTTCCATTCAAATACTATCATAATTATGAAACTATACAGAATAATACCTTTGTAGCTTCTGTTTTGCTGCTGGTAGCGACTCCATGGAGTCTTTCAATACGTATTTTCGTATTCCAACCATGTAGTGATTTATGTACTCGTCCCATTTCAGGAGGCTCACATTGGACTCAAATAACATCCTATCTTTGGATCCCATGTCGACACTCAGAGAAACTTGATTATCACATTTGAAGTCCCATTCATGGAGAGCGAAAAATTCACCTACTTTGGCAGTTTTCTTGAACTTGTCACATATTCTCATCATTCTGAAATTTATATTGTGTCTTGTTAGTATAGAATTCAATTAGGTCCACAATAGTCATATTATTTTCAAATTACTTTGAAGTATCTACCTTTTATAACTATAAATTAATGTAAGTTAATTTTCCTACATAACTATAAAATATGTACTCTATTGAAAATGAATTGTTAGTGATGGTTGGTGATAATATGGTGAGTTTATGTTATTAAATAATAAAATTATTGTGGACATTTTCTAACAAAACCTCTCAGTTTATCCAATAATATATGTTCTTTACACAACTATATATCTTATGTATACCTGAATACTATTGTACAAGGTTTTTATATGATATTTGTAACATTGACTATACACTCCTACTCAACTGCCAAACTGATATGGGAACTAGGAACAAAAGTCAAATGTAATTCTGTTATGCCGTTATGCCAACATAGGTAGTGTGTGTTAAAAGATATTGTGATTATAGATATAATAAAGAATTGTTGTTACAGCAAATTGATTACTTTTATCTATTGGTTGAGCAATTATTAATTTAATATTGAATCATATTAAGGTGGAAAACCTCTTACTGCAGCAGTCTTTAGTTATGACGAATAAAACTTTAAATCTCATTTATTTGCTCTTTACTTAACTATTATGATGCCTGTCAGACCATGCATAAATGTGAGATTCATTCTCAATCATAGTTTAACAGATCAATGATAACACCTTTAATGTGATGTTAAATTTGTAATGGATTTTATCATTGGGTTGGTGGTTCACAGGGCCGCCCCGAGTGCTTTAATAAAGTTTTGTAAAGAAGAACGTTATTAGTATCATTCAATTCAAAATTGTTATACGTATCATAATAATGTTATGAAACACTTATGACCTAAAACTACATGTAAAAATGTATGCTGTCACATGTAATGCTTTTATTAAATAGGGTTGACAGCTGAAATTTGACTGTATCTGGTCACGTGACAAAAAATGTATGCAGGCCCGTTAGTTTTCGTATGCCTCTCCTAGACCAAACCCAGACCATGTGTTGTCAATAAATCGTGTCAACAAAGCTTTATAGTACAAGTGAATTTTTAAATAAGTTTATTCAAATTAACAGTGTTGAAAATTTAACAATGTACCTTATTGAATGCTTCCTCGGACTGCAATTTAACATTACAGTTCACACAAGATAGGCCAGTTAGTTAATTTGGGGTGCAGATCAAAACCTCGCTCCGGGCGCCCGTTGCCCTCGGGGCGGCCCTGGTGTTTCAGCACAAAGGTTTAGTCAAAATGCTTCTACGTTAAACTTATAAAATGACTCACATCGGTTTAGCTCCTTGTAAACGAAGAATGGAGTCAATGAAGAAAGCTGGCATGAAGTGGAATAAGATGTGAATGATCCAGTGAATCATTCGGTTTGTTCGGAACGAGAAGCCAGGATACCACTGAATATATTTGGTTGGCACGTTGAGAGCATGTTTCTTCGTTAGTCTTCCCAATTCGTGCCAGTGAATACCATTCAGTGAACCAGTGGTACAGTTGTACACTCGAGCAGTGTCACTTCTGAAAAGATGCGCAACTCTCTTTATTTTAGCTCTGCTCTATTTATTATACATTTATTTGTATATGATACTACATGTTTTTCTATTCTTCTAGAATTTTAGAAAACGATTAGACGTTCAACAGCAAAAAGTTTTTTAAAACAGAGAAGTAAAGTTTCATAAAAGTTAATAAAGGTTTTTTGTTTACAATACAATAAATTCCTGAGCAGTTAATTAAAATCCCATACTAGTAAGGGTGGATCTATATAATGAAATTTGGTGGTACGAGTTCTTCGTAAGGTACAATATTAGATAATTAAAGACCGAATTAAAACTCCAAAACCAAATTCAAATGATTTGTTTTAATGTCTAAAAAAATAGCATTATTTCTTTTATCTAAAATGATCTCTTTCGTATTTTAAGTTCCAGCCCATTATACAATTGTTGAACAAATTCATCATCTCAAAAATCTGGGTTGCGGCGCACCCTCTAGAGCCCTTAAAGTCTCCATGCACAGTAGACCTTTACCAGAACTAAAGGAAGCTGAACTGCTATGACACGTACCTGTACGTGTGCACATGCCAGGCAGCCGCAATGAGGGTGTTGACCACAATGTCGACAGGCACGATGTCCACAATCAGCTGATCGTCACAAATGATGCTGCGGATGGTACCCCTGCCTATCTCCATCATTATGCCAGTGATGCCACTGATGTTGTCCACCCAGCCCGGCATCGGTTCCTTCCATGCAGCCGTAACTGCTCCCAACAAGGTGATTATTAACATAAAGTATACAATAGAAACCCACAAACTGGACAGCCCAGATAACTGGGCCATCACTTGACAGGACGGAAAATTTCGTTCAGTCAAGGTAAGGCCCACAGACAGCTTTGACACGTTTGTCAATCTCTGGTTGAATTTGATTTTGTAAAGTAATTATAAATGTCTAATTGACAGTAATTTGTTAAACTGTTATACTCTTAAAGGATAAATAGAAGTATTTTATGATTAAAAGCTGCACTTTGTTGTTTTTAACACATTTCTTGATAACCCAACAATTTCAAAAACTCAGCCACCCTTAGGTCCATATTCTAGTTAGGACCTAAGGGTGGCTGAGTTTTTGAAATTGTCTAGTCCGAGACAATTTCAAATGTCCGAGACTAGTCAAATTTTTTACTAGTCCGAGTTTGCTGGACTCAATTAAACGCCCCATATGGTAAATATGGTTATGCAATACAGTATGGGCAAAATGGTGAATGTGATATTTTTGAAAGAAGCAAGACACAAAAATCGTACAAATAATTAAAATATTTTGAATAAACACTAACAATATATAGCTAATAACTATAATTACTAATAAACAGTAAAACATAAAAAATAACAAGTACTAAAATGTTGGAACTGTTCCGCTTAAAAGTCGAAACAAGACATTTATGCATTATGTAATGTTTAAGACTTTTTATCTTGGGTATTATTTGTTTTAACTTTAACCTATCTTTTGGTTATCGGCCTTAAGGTCCGATCCCCATTGGGTTGGTTGAGAGGGCTCCTAATGTAAAAGTGATTACTCGTGAGTACATCTGAAATGTAGAAAAAACATTTCTGGTAGATAATCCACACATTATCTCCTGAGCTAGATCATGTAATGTTCAACAATTAACTTCCTAATATGTTGGTTTGCATGTTAAAAAAATCTGTATAGGAAGTAACAATTTAGGGTGTTTTTAAACATTTATAATCTTATCTAGGATACACACCACTCATGAAAGGGATTCTCCTTTACAAAACTTTGTCAAATAATTAGGTCTATGTTTTAATTTAAGAAGAGATATATATTTAAATGGCTATTACTTCCATTACTCAAGAAGTACATAAAGTTACTGTACTCCAAAATCTGTAACCTAAGTATGATCTGAAATTGAAAAAAGTTGATTATAGAAGTTTGAAGGAGATAAAAAATTCATATTTCACTTGTTCATTAATATACATGGATTACATTTTATATGTAGCTTCAATATAATGGGTTTGAGCTATCAAACATGCTGGTTATTTCTTTCAAGATCCCCATAATAGCAAACGTATTTCCAATCACAAGTTATCTATGATAGAATGAAGCAATGTATTACTGTATGCAGTAAATATATGTATAAAACATTTGATTACCTATTGAAGGACGGACGACGGCTGTGGGATAGGAGTCAGCCTGCGTGTGAACTATCCACTCAGCCATAGCCTTGGTCAGAGTGTATGTGTTGGGATGGTTACTGCTTTCAATCAGGCTTTCTGACAAGTCCTCCAGTGTTTTGTCGTCGAAGGTTTGACAGAAGTCCATCACACCCTCAGGATTAGCAGGTGGTTTGTAAATAACCTCCTCGACAATCCTCTTGTCAGCATTGGAGTATGCTGTCGAGATGTGAACGAGAGCCTATCAAAACAATCAGTTGCATTGTCTTTAAGTAACAGTTTTAGGGATGGATACCATAATTTAAAATATTTTTAGCAAAGAAAAATATAGTTTATTGTAAGATAAATTAATACAAAAATATTCTCCTCTGGTTTTGAAATTAGGATTCATAATAAATAAGGACCCATCCAATTAGTCAAAACCAGTCAGTTTTCTTGAGACAACAAGGATAAATAAATTGCAGGGCCGGTTCTACCTTAAAGGCAAACTAGGCCTACCGCCTAGGCGCCTAGGACATTGAGGAACAAGGATGCACCATTGCCAGGAAGACGATGAGAGCCCTGATCGGCTGTTAGGTGTGATCCTGATCGGATGTAAAGAGTGTTCCTGATCGGATGTAAAGAGTGTTCCTGATCGGATGTAAAGAGTGTTCATGATCGGATGTAAATAGTGTTCCTGATCGGCTGTAAAGAGTGTTCCTGATCGGATGTATAGAGTGTTCCTGATCGGATGTAAAGAGTGTTCCTGATCGGATGTATAGAGTGTTCCTGATCGGATGTAAAGAGTGTTCCTGATCGGCTGTAAAGAGTGTTCCTGATCGGCTGTAAAGAATGTTTCCGATCGGCTGTAAAGAGTGTTCCTGATCGGCTGTAAAGAGTGTTCCTGATCGGATGTATAGAGTGTTCCTGATCGGATGTAAAGAGTGTTCCTGATCAGATGTATAGAGTGTTCCTGATCGGATGTAAAGAGTGTTCCTGATCAGCTCTGTAAAGAATGTTTCCGATCGGCTGCAAAGAGTGTTCCTGATCGGCTGTAAAGAGTGTTCCTGATCGGCTGTAAAGAATGTTTCCGATCGGCTGTAAAGAGTGTTCCTGATCGGCTGTAAAGAGTGTTCCTGATCGGATGTATAGAGTGTTCCTGATCGGATGTAAAGAGTGTTCCTGATCAGCTCTGTAAAGAATGTTTCCGATCGGCTGTAAAGAGTGTTCCTGATCGGCTGTAAAGAGTGTTCCTGATCGGCTGTAAAGAATGTTTCCGATCGGCTGTAAAGAGTGTTCCTGATCGGCTGTAAAGAGTGTTCCTGATCGGATGTATAGAGTGTTCCTGATCGGATGTAAAGAGTGTTCCTGATCAGCTCTGTAAAGAATGTTTCCGATCGGCTGTAAAGAGTGTTCCTGATCGGCTGTAAAGACATAGTCATCCAAATTTGTGGACTAGATATGTTTTCTTTGGTTGTTTTCTACAACCCATTTTTTATTTAAAAAAATTATTTTCCTTATAGAATTCCTTTCTTAAAACCTCTGCACCACGGTTGTTTACAATAAAAAACTTTAAGTAAAAAAAGATGAATAAATACAAAATACTTTACATTTAAACACATTATTCAAAGACAGCTGCCCTTAATTTTTTACAACTAGTTTTAAATTGGGTTATTTTGGGCTTTTAATATATAAAAGAGATTAGTCGTATACCAAATAAGTAGAACATTGACTGACCTTGAGATTGTGGATGTTGGCACAGAACTCAACGACCCGTTGTGTGGCCCTCGTGTTAAGGTTAACAGCATCTTTGAGAGCCTCATTGAAGCGGACTGTGGCAGCCGAGTGAAACACTACAGTCACCTCCGCAAGTAGTCGGATTCGGTCACTCTCTGATAGTCCGAAGTCTGTCTCTGTAAGGTCTCCAGATATCGGGACTATCTTTTTCAGCAGACCTCGGTTTTCATTTTTTATTCTATCAAAAACCTGAAAGAAATCTACAATTTTAGAAACCAATAATTATCATGTTTTAAGAGCTGGAATGACAACAGGTTTTGACCCTCGTCAGAGGGTTCAAAAACACATACATCAAGAAAGATGGACCTACACGGAACAACAAACATACAGTACACATAGCTCTGTAACAGTTGCTTAAAATTACATGGTATCGTCACCATTCCAAAGATGTTTGAATTAATTGTAAACAATATTAAAAGTATTGTAACCTCTCGTTAGAATTTTAAAATCAATCTGGCAATAACAACATTGAAATAAAAAGCTACCGTTTGTCTAAATGCATATTCAAAACAACTAAGGATAATGTGGAGAATAAATAAGTCTTGCAGATTAAATTTCAAAGGAAAGATTTTGATATAAGTCTAATTTATGTATCAGCTGCTTGATTAAAATTAATTTAAGATGAAAGAAAACCATTGAATAAAAACAGATAATGAAATTCAAGTTCGTTTTCAAATTATTTATTACCTATAAAATGGGCATTTTGGCAGTATGATGAAAAGCATATGTGTGTTTTTCTATGCTTAATCGTATTCCCGGTGTTGGCTTCATCTCGCTCATAATACACAGTTGTGCTCAGAAAAGGCCACTTTCAGTCCCATTCTAGTAATGTTAACTACTATCACTGAATTCAATAGGTTTGAGAAAGGGAAGTTGTAAAACTGTTTGATATTGCATGATCAAACAACAACTTAAGAAAATATTAGAAGAAAATTGTACCTTGAGTTGGTATAGTGTTGTATCGATATGTTTATTACTAAGTTGATCTTTCCCATTAAAGCAAACTTTAGACAAAACTTCCATGGATTCTAATATTCCATAGTTTTAAAACTTTATTAACTTTAGACTATTCAATAAATTGTTTTTGATTACTAACTCTTTCACAACAACAAATATTTCTTGAAATAAAAATACAGTATAAACAATTTAAAATGTTTCATCTTGTATTGACTATTAAAATAAAACAAAAGGTTTAGCATATTAGTTCTCTATGAAAATGAAAACATTTTTATATTGAATAAAAATCAATACTCAAAAACCAATCAAAATCAATAGTCAGCTAAATATATATGCCATGTTTATGCTCGTGGGTTTTGTTCTTTTAAATGAAGAGAAATTTTTTGAGTAGTTTTAAAAAATCTCATGACTAAACCCCTTAAGTACTCGTGCCCTTTTTTGCAATACAACTACTGTACTCGCACAGGGGTCCATAGGACATTTTACATTTTACAAATTTTTAAATAACAAATATTTTTAATAATTAGGAAAGTGGAACAGGACTGCAGAATGTTTTTATAAGTATTTAATTAAACTTAATATGTTTGACTCCTTTTTAAACATTAACAAAAATTCCGTAGGTGTACTCATTTTGACAAAAAACTAACAATGTAAAAAAATTAAAATTTTGGGATAAAACTATATGTATCTTTTTTATTTTTCTTTAGAAGGGATCAATCTGGTATGGCCTGATAGATGGGAAGAGACAACATCTACAAGCCTCCAAAGAGTCCTCATGATTAAAAAAAAGAACAATCAGAACTTTAAAAGGACTTGTACCCTTAGATACCTGTTGTGCAACCTTCAAGAAACTTGGAATTGAGAAAATTATTCTACTCTACATCTACTCTACATCCAGAAAATAATAACTCATGCAGTAACAACTGGCCAAACGAGAACAGGAAACAGGCGTATCATTATAACACTCGATATGGAAGGAACTTCCTACTCGATCAACACCACCTGATCATGACCTAGATAAAACCTTCATATGGAGGAACCCTTTTCTACAACACTCCTGGAACACAAGAGGACTGCCAGAAAGGGAAGTCATCTCACAGCTGAAAACCTGGCTTGTACAACGTCCCTTCTACTCCATTCAAGAGTTTCTTCAGTGGAGGAATAGAACACCTTAGCAACAACAAACACACACTCCTATACTATTATGTAACACAAACACTTGACTCTTGATCTCTTCTCCAAGAATATGATTGATAAACCGTTTCTGATTTCTGAGCAAACAAATAAGTTTATTCCATAGGGGTTTTTTCGAGTGACCGGAAGTTATAAAGTAAAAAAAACTTTTTTAGGTAACCAAATTGCCAAGCACTCATATAACCACTTTAATATTAACTAAAATATGTTATTACTACTATATATGTTACTATATACTATATATACTATATATGTTAAATTAATAAAAAATGTCATAAAATGATTTTAAAGTATTTTCTTAAAAAAAAAACTTATATTTTCACATACCAGTCTGATCCTACTTGATGGCGCATTCTGTCTATGTGTTTCAGACACATTGGTACTTACATTTAACAGAGGAGTGCTGATTTGAACCAAAATAAACAAACTTCGGAGAGAATCACAGTTTTAAATTTCCCATATAACTAAATACACAAGTGAAGGCAGATGTTAAAAAATTAGTACTCGTGCGGAGTTTCTTGGCACCCCAATGCACTGTAAACACACTACGCTCTGCGGAAACTGACATGGCCACCTTCGTGACGTTGACATTTGGTGGTACTGAGCGGCGCAAGAGTGTATTCAAAAGACTCTAGCTACACAAAATAATTTTTACGAACTTGGGGGTTCATGAACCCGCACAAGCACTTAAGGGTTAACAAGTTTTCTTTATAAAAATGAAGATCACAGGTCGTGAAAAAAATCTAAGAAAACCCTCAAAATTTATAAAATTTTTGAAGATGTGTTTTAAATATTTTACTGTTGTGTACATAACTATTGTAGGGGGTAAAAAATAGTTTACTTCTTAAAACCGTATAACTTACTGTGTTTTTTAAAAGTTCTCTGAAACGAGAATCTGGATCCAACCCTCGTTTGGAACGGATGAGTACAAAAATTGTAGATATCTCGGGGCAGGAGCGTAGCAGCTTCTCTATGAGTGCTTTGCCGACGAAGCCCGTTCCCCCAGTGATGAGCACACAGCCGTCACGGTAGAAGTCCTGGACAGGGCTGGTGCGGGCCGCGAAATTGGCCGCTAGGTTGTTGTTGCGATCACTCATACTCCACAATTCTCCCAGATCATGCTGCCATCTGATACATATGTTCATTGTAATTAAATTCTGAGTTAGCAGTTGAAATGGAAGAAAATGTTCAACTTTTTTTTTGCTTTGTCTTGCCGTTTAGTTTGGGAAAATAGATTTAAATCACATGCAGAGATGCATTATACAAAAGAAGATCAGAGTACCGAGTACCTGGTGGTGAAGCTGGAGATATCCAAACTCGTTGAAATGTCATCTACACTTTTTGAAGAAGAATCCAGCAAGTTTGAAATATTAAATTTTGTTTGTGGTGTTGTGTTGTGTTTCTCCCCAGCTTCACCACCAGGTACGCTGATCTCATTTCCTTCTCCTAAAAAGGTAGAAGGTAGACTAATAGTTCTTATGGTTATCCTGATCACTACCTACAATTTTAGAACATTCCAGCCTATCAGATGTGTTAATCCATGCTGTGGGATTTATACTGGTACATTTTTAAAGGTTAGACAGGGATAAGAGTATTTTTGTTTTTGGCACAAGAGAGTTTTAATATTGTAGATTGGATTGAATGAATATATTCACTGTGTGTGAATACATGAATGAGATATACTGTGTGAACATTTTTGTAGTAGCCTATAATGAAGGACTTAAATTATGACGTCAGGTATAATTTTTACAAAAATAATAAGTTATAATGTAGAATTTGTAAAATTAAGCATGTTGAAGTTGAGATGAAAGTGATCTGATTAAACATTTTACTCGCAAAATAAAACCTTGTGAAATAGAGGATGATTAACAATTTCAATGCTTAATACAAATTGGTTCAAAATAGAACTCATTATTTTGATTGGTTAAGGAGAAATCTAAAGGCATCCTTGTCGGCTGATATATCACCATTAAAGAAAAAAACCAAATGGACACAAATTGTTTCAAGGTTTAATTTCACTAGGAAAGATTAAATAGAAAATGGGTTTAATTCTCATAAGCTGAGAAAGCCATATCTTTATTTATTTATTTTTTACGAAGTTCAACCAGTTGTGGTTTAACTTGCAATAAGTTACACGCCTTTCAATGTATATCAACACACCCTTACTTCAAGTCATGCACTTAATTTAACTGAAATGTTAGTTTAATAGTCTAAGATATAAATTTGGTTAGTTTATGCAATGTTTTTAGAAAATATACTTATTAAATGATTCTGATTTGATGTGAAGTCAGCAGAACCACCGACCCTATGACCAACCCATCAGCACTCTTCTCCCCAGGAATTCATCATTTCTGAAATACCAAAAAAATTGTTCAAAATGTTATACTTGTATAGGACTTGAGATGACTGCACTATTATTTTGACTGCCACTGTATACCATATAAAGATTTATAGACCCATTTAAAAAGAGCACCAATACAGAGCGCCTCAACCAAACCAATTGTATGAACCCCCCCCCCTCACTCCGACCCACCACTTTTATTTTTGGGTTCATTTTGATTAAATAAAAAACGAATGGATTTTCACACATTTATATACATTGGGTAGATATTTATCAAGACTTCCTCTTGGGGATGTCCCTTAGCAGAATTCTAAAAAATTTGTATGCATTCTTCAGACATATTAAACATCATTTTAAAGTGAGAACAATTACTGAGCAAATACTGCAAACCGAAATCACAAGGTTAAAGTAATAAAGGTTATTGCATTTATAAATTTTGCTCATAATTTTAATGCAAAGTTAAAATTGCTTTCCATCTTTTAACGAATTTTCCATTTTCTATTCGTCTCACAACATTAAATTATTTGTATAAGTGCTTTTCAATCATATGTTACTTTATAGGAATTTTATTTTAAAAAAAGCTACTCTCCATCACTAACTCCTAGACGGGGTTAAAAAATGTTTATGTCGAAAAGTCTGTACTTTAGTTCACAGATAGGGGCTACATAAAGAATTTATTTTACATTATTCAGAAGATGAAAACCAGAAAAATACAAATCAATGTCATAATCTCATGTGTCCTATCTCCAATTTTTTTGTCTGTTGATTTGTATTCTAATTTTAGTGAATCTACAATATCTTAAAAACTGTCTCAAGACACAAAACTGAAACTCGTTAGGGACTACAACCTCAGTATGTTAAGACATGAAAGCTAATGATTTTTGACATTAATGTGTCACGGTTTGAGATGTCGGCCATTTCAAATCTTAGAAATTTGTAAAAATTTTACTTTTAGCAAAATAATTTAGTTTTGACGAAAAATACTATATAAAAACCGAATGACAGAGGGATGATAATTATCTTTCAGAAAAGGAACTTTTCTTCTGGCATTCTTTCTTCTGGTCAACTATGGCATTTTCACTATAAAACTAAATCATGAAACTATTTTTAAGTTTTTAAAGTAGGCATAATATTTTCTGAACCTATAATAGTTTTTATTAAATCACGGATTGATTTAATACAGTCAGACAGAAAACCAATAAAGAAAGAAAACATGTTGAGTTTTACTCATTTGATTGTTTTCTGAATAACCTGGTGAAATTTGATGAAATGGGTGCGAACATCCTGTATAGTCCATCCAACCGCTCCGCTTTGTCTTACAAAGAGTCAAATTATCGTTAAATCCGTCAGTGCAGTCACCGCTGGCGCCGCGCCGGCCAGGGTAGGCAATACACGCACGACTCGGGTGTATCTAACTTGCCTTCACGTCCGGTCCGGCGCAATGTTTCGTTAAATGTCATGCGCAGTTAGAAATTCGATCAAGAACAGTCGAGTTTCACAAATTAATTACTGGAAGTAAAATAAAAATCATAAAAAATCAATTTTGAACGAGGTGTTTAAAATACTTTCCAATTCAGAATATTTTATGTTTAGTCCTTTCAGTCCAGTAGGACCTAAAAATGAGTGCTCGTTCTAAACCAAGGGCTATACTAGTTGACAAACAAATTGGATCTAGACGTTGGTTTTGTTACCTTCATTTCTTGGTCGACAGATTAAAATGGAAAACTTCAATAGCATAGGCTTACAAAGCAGATGTCGTTACTATTGTGCTGACAGTCTCTAAATAGTCATTTTCCCAATCAAATCTGTGTAATAACTAGTTGCTCTGTAGTTTGGGCCCCCATTCAATATTCACGTGGAGTAAAATGTAAAAATCCAACATTCTGTTCTTATAGATAACTTCAATCAAAAAATATTACATTTTAGTTTAAGTTTAAAAAATATTAAATATAAATTCTTTTAAATAATATGTCGTAAAATAATCACCGTCATCTACAATTTTAATGACTAATACAATGATCAATGATCAATTTCGCCAAACATAAATTCAAAATAAGAAAGAGGGAAGAAAGATTTGATAGAAAGCAATATTATTTCTACAGTGATAAAATACCTCTCGCTTTTCTTTAATTCATAATAATTCGTATTTGTCGGTTACACTTGCTTATATACAACCAAGTGGAGATCTACCAAGACCAAGTAAACCTACGTACTTACCTTAAGCATAGCCTATACTGTCTCGTGTTCAAACTCCATGTATGTGTAGCCTATAGTGGTGGAGACACTTCTTATTGCTTAATAGATTTCATCGATGGTGTGTGATTGTTTCATCGATAGTTCTAAATCACCGGGTCACTGAATTTATGACAGTTTTGTAATTTATCATTATTTTGTCACTTTGAGATTATCATCATTTTATGGTTTAAATCGTTAGACTAGTAATGTGAATCATTAAATTAAGGCGATTAGTTTTCCACTCCTACGCAACCTAAATGTGGTTTCCGAGAAGTTGATGGGCTAGTTGGTTCAGATAAACAATTGTTCATATCATTCGTAAATTTAGCAATACTTAAATTAAATTTGATATTTTTAAAATGATCAAGTTTACAGTTTCTCCTAATAATTAAGAGTGAGAAATATATTTCGAACAGGATGAGCATCTTTTGTTGACTTGTGATACTGACAAAAAAACTAACGTACGATTTGTATACTGCAATGACAAAAAAAAATTCCGAAACAAAGCAGAAGCGTGCATGCGTGCGGTGCGCACGTGCGTTGATGTGTATCTATCGTTAATATTGTAGATGACGGTGATTATTTTATGACAAATTATTTAAAAGAATTCTTATTTAAAAATATATTTTTAAAAATAAAACTAAAACGAGTCGTTGCCCGTCGACACTTGATGGATACATCTCCAGTCATGGTGAGTGGAGCGAAAGAAAGATGGTGAGAACCATGTACTCGTATAAAATATACTTTTTTAGATTGTTACTTCCTTCCATTTAATCAGTTTCTTCACATAATCAAGTAACTATAAACAATTTAACGATATTTTTTTTAATTCATCAACAACAAAATTGAGTAGATTAAATAGTATAATATACTGTATTATATTTTCTTTCCATTAAAAGAATTATACATTACAATTATATACGTTTAAAAGTTCTGGCCATAACCAACCAAATCCTTCTTGACCTTTTGCTCTTCTACAGTATTTAGAGAAATACCTCTTGTGTTTACAATCAGGTGATTAAAAACTTGTAAAATAAATTCACTGCAAGGGTTGAAAATTTTGATTTTTGTAATATAAGAAAGGGAGATAACGTTAGTAAATAAAATTTGCTAATATAGAAGAGTCTATCTTTCATTTGGTACAAACTTAAATCGGTCCAGTGAACGTGTCAGATGAACTGTCCATAGGATTGAAAAAGTTTACTTTTCCCTATGTTAAATCTTCATAAGAGAAGTTTATTTTTCATTTTTGACTGACTTAACGTAAATATTTTCAAAATACAAAGAAACCTGCTAATTAAGGATCGAAAACGTTTGTTTTGGTACAACTCCCATGTAAATTGGTCTAGTAAACTCTCAGACGAACTGAACAAAGGTGTTTTTTACCTTACTGTTTAAAATATATAGATGTAATATTTTTGTTCGATTTAAGTTGTCTATAAGAACAGATATGGTTTTTGCATTTTTACCCTACATGAGTGGGGAATGATGGCCCAAACTACAGAGTAACAAGTTATCACACCGATTTGCTAGAGAAAAAACTAATTAGAGAATTACTATATCACCACAATAGTAACGATAACTAAAACAATGACGATAAGTAGATTTCTCAAATTTTTAAATTATTATAGTGGCAATTTTATTTTTGGCCGAATGAAAAACAAGTGTTATTTCATTCTCTTTTATTATATAGTCTTTCTGTGCAATAATTGGAAGTAGCTAGCGATGAAAAAATTGCCTAGACTCATGATTTGAGAATGACATATTGCAAAATCTAGATATAAACATCATTCCGACATTTCAGTCAGAAAAGTTCATCAAATATATATCTGAACTACATATATATCTTTCTTTTTTGGGGGGTTGTTGCAAAAGTCCCGAAACGGTCAAATATTTTTTTATTTGTCAACTTTCAACAGTAAAAATTTTTAAGTTTCGACATAAAAACTATGTTTGGAGGCTGATATTTGTCATTGTACTAGAGACGGCCCACTGAGGAAGTCTTGACTATCGTAAATGTAAGCATGATTTACATGTACATAAAATAAAATGTCTTAATTAGAGTTCAATGACGAAATTACGACCTTGAAAGAATAACCGAGTCAAAAAATGGCACGTGATCAATTTTGCATTTATCTCACATTGCCGAAATCCTATACTTATATTTAAAAAACATTTCCAAAACTAATGACAGCGACCACGACCTTCGCTGGACAAATTTTCACGCAGGTTGTACCAAAACAAAGGTTAGCGCTCCAAGTGCAGGTTTTATATTTATTTTGAAAATATTTATGTCAATTGGGTCAAGAATGGAAAATAAGCTTTTACTATGGAAATTTAACATAGGCCAAAAATTTAAAGTCTATGACAGCAAGCCTGACCATTACTACCGGACCGCTTTAGGCACCAAATAAAAGGTAATCGTCTGTAAATTTGTTCCTTTTGCTTCAATTTCAGTTGTTATCCCACTAAACAGGGCCAGCCTTAGTCAGCGCGAGCGGTGCGACCTCACTGGGCCTCGCGCTTGTTAAGGCCCCGCACTTGCAAAGGCCCCGCTCAAAAATAACTAAACAATAGACAAGATTTAACTATAGGAGTAGAAGACGCAGTTTTCTCGTTTTTTGTGCGTTTTTTACATCTATCTTAAAAATTTGTTTAAATTTTTGTTCTTTTGCTATTTTTAAATTCTGCTGTTCATTCCGAAAAAATGTGTAACTTATGTGTTTGAATAACTTTTTATGATAATTATGTTTTGTACGTTTAAAAACATGTTTTTTTATCTTTTGCTACAAGTTAATAAACGTGTGAAATCTCATATTTAATTGGTAAGTTTTTTATTCACAACCTTCATTGTCATCAGCATTATGTTTATTACTTCATTTTTTTTAATTGGTTTGGGGCTTTGGAGAGGTAGAAAAAAAATCGCGTATGTAAGGAAAGGGGTAGTTTCTGCTAGCCACACACTGGAGGTTTGCACTAGGCCCCGCACATGCAGGCTAAGGCCGGGGCCCCGACTATAAAAAACTGAAATTAAAATCTCTTATAGCTTAACATGTTAAGCCCATTCCTAGTTAGATCTTTCTTTGTATTTGACCGATTTACATGGGAGTTGTTAAATTAAAGATAATAAACTCTATACTTTCCCATTTGCCTAGAAAGTTTTCTATTCCTTAATTCAATATTTACAAAATTTAATTGAAAATATTTTTAATTCAATAATACTGTTTTTACAAATCAGCTGAATATAACAGCACAGATCAGATGATTGTAACAAAGAACATGTTATATGATCATAAAATGGATTGTTTATGTTTTAAAGTTAGCGGTGATTAAATGTGTAGAATTAGTGTAGTGATTAGACGAAGAAACGTGTGGAATTGTGTAATAGATTTTTCAAAAAGAATTAAATTCAATTATATGAAGGCCTTCTTAATCAAGAGTAAAGCAAGCAAACGGCGTTTTGCGCTGCACGGGGTTACTCTAGTTTTAGCCTTTGTGACATATGCGACCTTTTTAAGTCGGGTTTGTGGTATATTGTTATGAATTAAAATTAAAATACCTTTAAAATTATATATGACATTGATCGATTAAATTTTCGGCTTCCTCTTCAGGGCGTTCTAAAGGAGGAGTTATTAAATAAAGACCTCTAATGTGTTCTAATGTGTCCAATGCGTCAATGTGTGGAATTCTCTATGGATTTTGCGTCTTTGTAGAGCCAATAGGTCGTTGAGACACCATTCTCACAGCATTGCTTCAACATACTTAATCATTCTATTGTGTGTCAAGTTTTTAACTAATTAAATAACATCATATTAGAACTATATACTGTATCAATATTTCATTTCGTGCGTTTGGGCAACAAACTGACTACTGCGTAATCACAAAATGTACAGTACTGTAAACGCCTGACTTAACTGATTTTACGATTTATATTTGTACAGGTTTGCTTTACAAGAATATTGTTAATAATTGTGCCGTAAGTAAACTTTTGACTGTTTTTCTATTCCAATATATATAGTGTTACAACATTGATTATTATTCTAATACAGTATAATCTAATAAAATTAATTCTATTTGCCATTTTGTATTATTCTATGTGTGTAATGCTTCGTTCGTGGTAAAACGGGTAAAGATTCTAGTTTTTACACACACATGCACGTATGAAGGTATTTTAGATAACTCTTTGTGCCGGTTTGTTATTAGTATATGCCAAATTTGCCATTGTCTTGAAATATTTTCATCATATTTACACGGATCTCGAACTATCTTTTAGTTGCTGGACTAATTGAGATATAAAATCTAATATCATTAATTAAATAATGTATCAAAACCAGGCGAAAACATATTACGAAGACATGTTTTACAGAACATAGTTTTTGCAGTAGGTTAAGATCCAATGGTTACTTAATTCACATTTTACTACGTTTTAAAATGTAATAAATTACACAAGTTAAAAAAAGCTTAAACAAATATAAGAAAACAAAGTCTCCTAACCAGTCATTTATCTAAACCAACTGTTACGAGTTATTTTATTTATTAATTAAAAAGTTTATCAAGAATAATTTGAGATGTAATATAACTTTTCCTATTCCAATCAGGATTTTGTTGCTTTATTTTAATTTATCTGAAAACTCACAATTTTTGACCTCAGACCGAAGCAATGAAAGCATCTAACAATACCACGACTTGAATGATCAAAAACATTAAAAACTTCCAGCGTAAATAGTCACATAGTTAAATGAGCAAATGCTTTGTATTTAATCTGTGCGATGAATGTTGAATTTTAAATTTCGTATAAGTTACTCCCGTTTTATTAAGTTTTCCCATGTGAATCGGAAGTGCTTTATGCATGGTCTCCAGCAACTAATCCATGCGTAGAGCTCTGCCATCCTTTTATGTCTGTATTTTAATTCTTTCGTATACTCAGAAACAAAAAACTACTTTCGACCTATTTCGCTTTTCCAAATAGTTATGAAATATTAATAATTTAATCGATTCAAGGTTAGTGAACTATTGTGACGATTTAAAATGTTTAATCATTCCATGCTAATTAATATTTCAAAACAATATACTAAAAGTAAGTTTAAATAAAAAATAGGTATGTTTTTTATCAATACTATAAAATTAGCCATGCTTTTTCAATATCAGCCTTAAAAAACTAATTTTTAACAGAAATGTCGATTTTTAGAATAATTTTTTGATTGAATTTATAATGCGGCCACAAGTGTAGACGAGGGTGTGTCTGACCTGAAGTCGGAATCCAAAGCAGGCTCGAACTTCGAACCTCGAACCACCGTTTCACTGGTCGCCACCGAACTGTCTTGGTCCGGCGCTGGCGAGGAGTCTGGGGGAAGAAAGTGAGAGTATTGAAGAAAGTGTGGCGTTACGAGGCATTATGCAACCCTCCCCATGCCACTGATCCTGTGTGACCTTGTTCTGGTTACCTCATGAGGCACCTGACATTGAGGCATGGAGGCACCCACACAACCCCGTGGCCGGAATGGCACGACTGACGGGTATGGAATAGCATCACGATCCCGTGTGGAGTAATTCATCTAACAATGAAATGAGCAACACAACAAGCAAACCTGGATATAAACTGAAACAGGGAAATGTAAAAGAGGTCAACACAAAATACATATTCCTGTCCAGGACTGCTCATGGGCAATCGAGGCCTCGGGATGAGACTTGAGTGGGCCCCCTCCCCACATCACAACTGAACAAAAATTGGGGAAATGTGATCACTTCCGATCAGGTCCGTATATAAATGTGATCCAGACCACCTGTACACTATTTATTGCAGGAGAACGGTTTGAATTAAAATCATGAAATAAAGTTGTTTACCCCAAAATCGCATATGGGTTTTCCAATATATTTTGTTTTATCAATGTGTTCATACAAGGTGTTTTAAAACTGGAGGTCACGGGATCGAATCCCAATACTCTCTTTATTGTAAACATGCAGACTTTTTACATGACTTTAAACGTATTAATCAAAGGATCGGTTTAGTGAAAACAGAATGAATTTATCTTTTTGCGTTTAAAAATGGCGGCCATTTTTGTAATATTTTGTGTAGCATCCTCGTTGAACTAAGCATAGATATATTCATTCTGTTTTTACTTAAATGCTCCTTGACTAATTCGTTTAATGTTATGTAAAAAAATCTGCATGTTTACATGAAAAACTTTTGAGATTCGTACCCATTACCTCCAGTTTTGGATCACCCTGTATACTGGCATTGATGAAAATATTTTTATTGGAAAGCCCATATGCGATTTTGTGGTATAAAACTTTATTTCATGATTTTAACTCAAACCGTTATCCTGCTGTAAATAGTGCACTGGTGACCTGAATCACCCTGTGTACACCATTGACCTTCGGGCCCCACGAGCAATGTAATCACGATTTATTTCCATTAACTGTACACAAAGAAATAATATCTTGCTAATTTCCTTTTTAATTACATGATAAACCTATTCGTTGTGGGGGTTTTATAATAAAAAAAAAAAAAAAACACAAGCAAATTCGAACTGTTGTGCAAAATTTCAATTAAAGGATTTTTTGTAAATTGTATAATATTAATTCACTTTTAGCGAATGGGTGTGCCCCCTTGGGCCCCGCGTAAATGCCCCCCCCCTCTGGTCGAGCCTTTCCCTGTCACAGAAAACCTTAGTACTCAGCAAATTTCCAATGGGACTTGATGGTTTGTTTTCCTCCATACATACCATGGGACTAAGTAATTTGGTTTTCTTCCATGGATATGTTGAATGAAAGTACTATTAAATCTCAACCTCATGGAAAAGAATATAACATGTTAGTGTGTTATATTAATTCGGATAAAACTTTTTTCGAATTAGTAAATGAATAACAAAGGAAGCTTACTATGGATTTTCTCCGACTGTTCTTAAGCTACGTTGATACTGTAATTCAAAGTAATTGGTTTTTCATATTTTTTGTTGTAATTGAAATTGCCGGTTGAAAAAATTACAAACATACCAAAAAAGGGCAAACATACCAATACCGAATTTCGATCCTTTTAAAAGCTCGTTCCATTGTGTTAAAATTTATGTTTCAAATGGATGTTACCTTAAACTTCCAGTTTAAAATTTCACAAAAGTGGGTGGGTGGGGGGGGGGGGAACAAAGAATGTGCCATGGTCCCGGGCCTGGACCTAGTACAGTAGAAAAGCTTTAAATGTAATAAAAGGTACGTATATCCAGTCAGTCAGTCAAATTGCTGTTGGCCCTCGGGAAGGTTTAGAAGTTAACCCCTCTCTGGCAATATAATTTCATACCAAATATGTAAGGAAATAGTTTATGTATAATAGTTAATCTACGACCGTTTCAAAAAGCATTCATAATTAAATTACAAGTAACATCATAAAGAGGTACATAATTAAACAAAATTCAAACCCTTTCCATAATAAGGTCTTAAACGTTCAAGTTTCAAATTAAAATACAGGTTCTAGACCGATGAGAGTTCAACTTTCGGCGAAAGTTGTGTTATAATACAAATTACGCAATCAGCTGATTGTTCCATTACTATTCATTTTTAAGTTTTTTTTATGAGCTTAACCTCAAAACAGTGTGATCATATGTGAGTAAGAAACGTCGATTAGATCAAGCGATATCTGTCTCACTATGTTTTGGATGGGTGACCGCCTATGACCTTCACATTTTAGACATGTTTATTACAGTGATTTACTAAATTTATGTTGGACGAAGATGAAGTAGTGTATGCAACAATTGTATTTGAGTCTTTAAGCCACTGGTGAGATATTTAGGTCCAGGTCTACATCTCACTCGGGCTCAAAAGATTTTAATAATACAATCGTTGCCTAAACCACTACTAAAGTGAGCTGTAGGCCTAATATTAAATGGGATCTAAAAATTAATAACATCAATTAGACGTAATACTGCAAATTGCATTTGTAAATATTTAGGTTGATTTTTCTGTGGAAATCATTACTAATCATAGATTTAACATTTGTTTTAGGATTAAGTTTTGCTTTTGTTTTGAAAAAAAACCTTGGTCGGGTTACCATAAATTAGTCGATCTTTGGTTCCATTACTTTATCTTTGTAACCACTTGCTCAAAAACACGGCTCACATGCTGAACTAAAGTATTTCAAGGTAAGGGGCTCATCATGTTTAGTTAGTTTTCAGTTATTTTATTTATCTCTGATAAGAAGGAATCTGAAAATCTCGTGGATTCTGAGAGAATATCAAAATCAGATACATACTGTATTTCCTGTAGAGTTAAAAAGCAAAACAAGATAATTTTTGATATGACAACACAATGATACTTTAAAAAATCGTTATTGAAAAGATATTCCACATTTAATAGTGTGGATAATGATAATCAAACTAATTGTTGCGACAGCTACTCGTATCGACTCAGGCGCCCGAGCCAACATTGTGCTGATAGACACATACTACACATAACAAACGACACGATGGACACGAACCGCCGCCGTTATGCGTTTCCTTTTAACTGTCTTTTTCCTACGTCTGTTTTCGTGTCATACGTGTCGTTTGTTCTGTGTAATATGTTTTCGTGTTTATTTATTGAACTTTTTTACAATTTTGACGACCTTCGTATGATGAAAGTTCGCATCTTTTTTTAAGCCCGATGATGACTCCGACGTGAGTCAGTCTAAACTAGTTGCTGTCACAACAATAGGATTATCATTAAATAGGTATTTTTACATATTAATTGGATTCATTGGTAATCCGGCATACCACCATATTATAGATTTGTTAACGAAATAAATACATGCTTGAACTCCATTTTGCTGTGGCGAACTTAAGGTTGATGAACTTATTGACTCATTTCCACATAATTCAATGATTAACAAATTTTCATGGAACAAAATGTTGAAATCAAATTTGTCATTAAAGAATGTTGTTTAATGTGGTCCATTATGTGGATAAACATTAAACAGGTCATCAACCCTGTGAGCCAATGGGTTCGGGAAAACCACATACATATGGAAGGGTCAACGCATTCGACGGTAAGTAGGCTGACTACTCCCACCCTCTCACACACACATACTCTCTCTCTCTCTCTCTCATGAAAAAATTAATATTAAATTAATACGAATATTTTTTTACTATAAATAATGGTGATTTAAAAAAAAAATGCTATCTGCCAAATCCCACTCAGTGACTGGCTGATATACGTGGTTAGACAAAAGTCTGGACACCCCCAGTTAACCCTTTAACATGATCCAACAGGACGATCGCGTAGACTCAAAAACTTAAGCTTTCTTATTAAGGAAGGATTCGGGTAATTTTTTTAATAGACGGGATTTTCTTTTGTTTTAGGGAGTTTTTAAATTGACAAAACTCATATTTACATACAGACCAACATGTAAAATCTTTTAAATATTCAAAACCAAGAAAGCGCACTGTCATTCCATTAGGTGTTTACATAACGGACACATGACAGTGCACTTTATTGTTTTCACTTTTGGTTTTCCTCTGTGATCATATACGCTTTGTAGGAAATTTTTATTAATACAAATTTAAGAAACAGGGAAACCATGAACTCTCCAACGACCTTTTCAGATATTCTTCCTTACCTAAAGACAAGCTAAAATATAATATTAATTTAATAATATTATAATTTTAAATTTAAGAACGGTTTGTTGTAATAAGTTAAAACTTATTGTACAACCTTTTTAGGTAAAAGTCTGATTGAAGGAAATGCTAATTATACAAGCTTACCAAATTTCTTCTCAACAGATAAAAATATCTGAATTTTAAAGAATGTTTTGCTTGACTTACACAACAAATAATTTTTTATAGTTTTCTATGCTGTAAACAAGTCCGCCCCCCTTTAATTTTTTTATTTGTTAAGATAAACAAATATCCTTTGTTGGGGGGGGGGGGGTGATAGTAACTGAACACAACGCACCTTTTGACGTTATCAAACATATTTAGTCATGTTAGGGGGGCGGCCCGCCAGGAGTCAGAAGAAAGTCTTAAACGTAAACATAGGTTTATCAAATGAAAGGTCTCACTTGTCAGAGTACAATGCTGCAAACTAGACTTAAAATGGATGACACAGACGGAAATGGTAGGCATTGAAAGTTTCCTCCAAAGGTTGGGCCGTTATTATAACGAAGTTATTTTCATTTTCTTCTAAAATGACCTAAAATAGCATTAACTATATAATTATAATGGGAAATCAATGTTTTTGTTGCAAAATCTCAATGAAACGTTTTTCCAGGGGTTTACCTCACGAGCTGAGTTTATAACTATGAAATGTGTACTACTGTAAGAATGTAATCATTCTGCAAATTGCTAAGAATGTAATCATTCTATAAAATACTAACATCCATTCAGAGATGTTAGTCCTTGTGATGGATTTCGCATAAAAACTACAATTTCGCACCTATAAAAATCACATCAGTGTCGGATCTTTAGTATAATATATGTAATATTTATGTAATACAATTCTAATTACATAGATAATGTTTACAGACCTACCATTAATATTGTTGCCCATTGTTTCCATATTTTGTTTTGACAATGTCCCTATGCCTCCCAGCTGGACACTCATCAATATGTGATTTTTTTTTTCTGTGGCTGTACCTTAAAATCTGTGCCTATAACCATGACATTGTTACTATGGTAATAAATGCAATCATTCTATAAATTGCTACCATGCATGCAGAGATGTTGGTCTTTGTGATGGGGGTGTTTAAAAGAGACCGGCATTCAAAATTATGGACATAATTTTGACAAAATTATTTTTACAAGTAACTGAAATGACGAGTAAAGAGCTTCGTTAAGTAAAATCGAAAAATAATGAGCTTTGAATTATTTGTGTAAATAAACCTGCATTAATTTGAAAATTGGCTGAGAATTATCACATAAAAAATAGTTCATCTATACCGAGTGTCACCCTGTATAATGTGATACACTTCACAAAGTGAACTGCTTTATTCCTGTTGTGCTTACGAGGTGTCTACAGTCCCTACAAGCTGCTCGAACTGACTACTAGGTGCCTGCAGTGCCCACAAGGTACTGCAGTGGCTGCTAGGTGTTTAAAGTGGGTAAAAAAGGTGCCTACAGTACCTGGCTACTAGATGTCTACAGTGCCTACGAGATGTCTACAGAGCCTACAAGGTGTCTAGAGTGCCTACAAGGTGCCTATGCAGTGCTTACTAAGTGTCTACATTGAATACAAGGTGCCGGCAAGCGTGCCTCCATGCCGAAGATCGGAAGCGGCGCGACGACGCAGTCAATGGAGCAGTTACGTGAGAGGAAAGTCCGGAAAAGAGAAAGCGACCGGGAGTTTCGTAATTCTCATCTCGGCCGGATCGCTTTCCTTCGCCGTCCGGAAGTGTCCGGAGGCTGCTCGCCTTGGCGCGGGGTAGAGGTCCGCCGAGCCACCGGATGACGCAATGTACCTGTCCGGCATAGGCACACAGGCACACATACGCACAGCGGCGCACACACTTTACATAAGATCTGTACTCCATTATACGCATACCGGGGGTCCAAAAAGTAATGTAGCTGTTTTTAAAGTAAAAGTACTTGGGGGCCGAGAGTATGCTCGGTAAATATAAATTGTAGTTATATCAGGCACATACTTAAGAATCATCAGGCACATATCATGCATCAAGAATCAGGCACATACTTAAGAACCAGGGGTGAACCCTGTGCCAGTAGCCCATTGTTGCGCAGTCCAGTCGGCAATGTAATTTGATATTTGAAATTTTGAAAAAAAATAACAAATAGGCCTATTACTCTCTGTGACGTCGCAAAGTAACTCGATTTTCCTTTAATATTTCTAAATTTAGTAAAATTTTTAAAATTTTGAGGTATGAGAAGCCTAATATAACTATTCAACTAAACACTTACCAAGTTACAAGAAAATCGGTTGAAAAACGGCGTCCGAAACAGGGGAATAAAATACCATGTTTTAGCATAAAAGCCGTATAATTAACATTGCCGACTGCGCAACAATGGGCTACTGGCCCAGGGGTGAAGATGACTCTTAACGGTAAATTGCAAAGCCAAAAGGATTTTTTTAAGACGAACTCGTTTGCTTTGCTCACTCGCATTTCGGGATGTTTTAAAATAAGCCTAAGTGTGCTGCACTCTGGTATGAGCTTGTTAAACTGTAACACTCGAGTTTTACCTCTATTACAGTTATAACAATTGATTTCATCATTGTTGCTATTCTTTTGAATAAAAAAATTGAATTGCAATTCTTCAAATTGCTTATTTGATTTTTTCTTTTACTTTGCTTTTTTACTAAATTGGCATGATCACCAGTATAAAGTAATACATATTTAAAGCTGATAAATTAAATTATCATTAGGTAATTTAGTTACTGGATACAATGAAAAAACCACTTGCTTATTTATACTGAAACACTACCAGCTTCGACAGTTAAGTCAGCTGTTTTAGCAAATTCTTTTGTTTTGATTTTAAACTCCATTGGACCAATGTTTAGATTTTAGAATTATAATTCAAGATTATAACAAAATAAAATTTTTTTAGTACTTAGGCCTATATAAATATTATTTTTTCCCATACCTAAGTTATTTGCAAAGTTTGAAGAAAGTCGTTAGAGCTGTTTTCGAGATCCGTGTGCATACAATGAATCATTATGATATAGCCACTGGATCACGTACTTATAGAAAGAGAATGGTTTACAACAATTCCTGCTGTCTAGTGATCCAAGGGGGCTAATTCTAAAAGTACCACGGTTTCGGGTCCTGTTGACCCATTTCCAACTTGAAAAATGGGTCAACAGGACCCAAAACCGTGATATTGTGAAAACTAACTTCCTTGGATCACTAGACAGCAGGTATTGTAAACCATTATTTTGCATACAAATATGCCCTATTCGCAATAGAGTATAGGATATTGTATTACTGGTGCATCTACATTGTTCACTATTGTATGAAAAGAAATAGAATTTTCTCAAGTTGAGAATCAGGCTAAGCCTAATGGTTAGCGTTTTTGTCTTCATTTTAAGAGGTGACTGGCTCAAAAAAATTATCTTAGGCATAACGCCTCTAGCGTAGACGGTAAAAATGGGGTGAATATAATTACTTTTTTACTTTTTGACTCCCATAGTTAGTTTATTTTTTTAGTTTATAACGAGTGTTTAGTTTAGTGTTTAGTTGTAAGTGTTTTAGAATAAACACTTACAGCCTGAGTCTTTAACTGGAGACAATTTTCAACAACCAATAAAGTTTATGTTGATTGGATAATCATAAGTCACTTCAAATCCAACGTATTTTAATGGCCAATAACTCAGATTGAAGATATTGATGTACTGGTTGGTTTAAGACCTTGAATTTCTTAGACTTTGAGATATTAATCTTCAACTAAAGGCAAATAAAAAATAACTGAAGTTTCTAATAAATATAACAACATAACTCGTCTCTGACTCCTCCAAATTTTATTTAAAATATCTAAAATTAATGCCGGAATATTACTGAGTATTTTAAGCTAGATTTTTTTAGGACTCGTAGAATCTTTGATTATAGTGCTTAAAAATCAACATTGCTCACAAATCAACATTGAATTGTGAGCATGAAGATGCATGAATTTTTTCCGTAGCTGATGAATTGTTTGATATGAACTGTGAACTGCATAATTGTATGTATGTTCTGATAATGTATAAATGGTGTATCCGTTTAATTTGAAAAAAAACAAATAAATAAATAAAAGAAGCTCTTATCAAATTTTGTGAATTTACATCAGTTGGCGATCTAAATTCCTATAAATTTACTGTACTAATTATCAATGCTAGTTCTTTTCCGGTCTTGATCTCCTCTATACAAACCTCTAATCAAACATTTTTCCAAAAGAAAGCAATAAGCAGAAAAAATAATATATGGCTGTTTATGTTCATCTCTAAATTTGGGGTGAACAAAAACATTTTTATAAATAAATCAATTTTGCTTTTCCCTAGTGCTAGTTCTTTTAAGGTCTTTAGGATTATAACGAAATCTTACAGCGATTTCGTCGTCTATTGTGTTGTGTCAATAGAAACATTAACTACATTTTTATCATCCATTTTCTTGTAAACATATTATTTTTATATATTAATTAAATGCATTTTAAACTCATGTCTCAAGGAGAGTTAGTTTAGGAGGCTAATATGCTTGTGACCAACGAAATTGGTAGTCATGAGTTAAATTTTTACGATGGAAATAATAAGATGAAAACAATATTTCCATGGTTATTTTATTTCCGAGGATCTAAGTACTCGGGATGTCTCATAATGTTCAACTTATAGCACGTATACATTAGCACTATCAACTTAAATACACCCATCCTCGTAAAGTAGTTCCACACAAGACGACAAAAAATCCCTTGCCCGCCGACAAAATATACGCCCACTGCCGGCGGCGGGACGGCCTGAAACCACATCAAAAATACTGATTCTGCAGACCTTGGAAAGAAGTTATACATACCGATCTTGAGTTAAAATAGTAACAGTACTTTTGGTAACACATTAGGAATTGTAAAGGCTATAAACTTAAATATATCCTCGGCTCTGGAAACCTGCATGCTCAGGCAATTTCTTATAAATATGATTCACATTGAATGTTTCAAGCACTGCAGCAGTGCCCCGTTGTTAAAATGTACAATAAACAAGGTATTTTCCTGCTTTAAGGTATCAAAACGAATAAAATTTGATGGGTTCTTTTACTTCATAATAAAATATTAAATCATTTCATGAGTTTTAATTTTTTTAGTATTTTAGTAATTTTTATCCCATTTTAGGAATGATGTTTAATAGAAATAGTTCATCCCATTCCCAAACAAATGAAGGTACCTACTTAAATAATAATTTGTGACAAAAATGGTTTAAGATGCGCAGATATACATATTAGTTTACCAGAACTAAAAATATTCTATTTCTATTCTGAATTTTTTCTCAAACAAGTATTTTTAAACTAATGTTCAAAACTGTTCAGTACTCTTAAAACAACTCTAATGACAAATAAAATATACACATTTTTCAATGCTATAATTTAACGAAGTAACGTACCCTACCAGTAATTGTTATTTCCATATAAATTTATGGCGTAATTTTCATAAACAAACTAGGAAGAGTTCCAGAGAAAAGTTTGTTGATCAAGTAAGCGAATGACTTGTTTGTTGACAGAAATTCAAAAGAGTTTTAGATAAAAATTTATAAATGAAATCAAACTTAAAACGCAGTGGATGTATATAAGTTACGATTTACAGTCTCTCGTTATGATAATTCTACACCTTCAATGTATTTTGACGATTTAACTTTTGAATTTTTTAAGAAGGTTTCCTGACCTGCTATAGTATAATGAATGAATAAGCAAATCATACATTGCTCGATTGAAGATTGTCAAATTGTAATACATTAAACGAATCTTGTTTAAGAATTTTGTCTTAATAAATTCCTCCATTATTCTCAGAATGAATATATTTTATAGAACCAGACATACTCTGAGTGGTATAACCCCAAAAAAAAATATATATATATATAATTATCCTGATCTGCTTTTCAAGCTATCAAATTACTTAGTTTGAATAGCTTATGCACGATACTAAACATGCACTGTTTGCGGTTTAGAGTTTGTTCTTCCCAGTCTATTTTGCACTTAGCGACTATGTCAAAGATTTACAGTGCAAGTGTTGCCAACTGTTAAACTTGCAATAAACAACGATTCTCGAACTGTTTGATCTTCTATGTAGTCTCTGTTTCTGCTGCTTTTTCACTTACCTACCACTAACTTTTGTCTTGAAGTAATATCGAAAAAGTTACCGTCTTTGGATATACTCGTCCATGTTATTTATATGGAAATTCTTAACTATATTAACTTGATAGGCTGAATTGTAATATTGTATTTGAAAATGCTCTCTTGAATTAGAAAAAGTGGAACCATAGAATAAAAATCCTTGTGTACTCTTATATGAAGCCTTTTTCTTTATATTTCCTCTTTATATTTATATTCTTCGTAGTGGACTTATTTATAGACCTTGGCCTCACCGAGTAGAAACTTACGTGCCGTTGAGGCCACTAAGTTCTATATAAAAAACAATAATAATAAAATTTCCCCTTGATGTCGATTTCTAAGGGAGGGCCCAAGAAACAGACAAGAAATTATATAAAAGAGGAAATTCAAAATGTTTAATAAAACCTTCAAAAAGGCAAACACAACAATAACAACTAATGTAACATAAAAACAACAATAATAACATGAACAATAATGTTGTAACAAACATAACAACATTTGTATTTGAGCATATAACAGAATTAGGTAAAGGAAATGTGTCCATTGTATATTGAATGTGGTGAAGAGTAATAAACCTGTAGTATATTAGCCTTGTGAGAGTGGAACATGCCCGGTTCACCCAACGATTTTTCTCCCTATTTAACAATAAAATGGTCTTTACTCCTTTTCCCATAATTTGGCTTTAAACGGGTTTTTGCATGATTCATTAACCCTCGACCCCAAAGAGTCATTTTTACCTTTGTGCCAGTAGCCCATTGTTGCGACAATGTTAACCATACGACTTTAATGCAAAACATGGTATTTTATTCCCCTGTTTCGGACGCCGTTTTTCAACCGATTTTCTTTAAACTTGGTAAGTGTTTAGTTGAATAGTTATACTATGCCCCTCATACCTCGAAATTTAGAAAATTTAACAAATATTACTAAGGAAAATCGGGTTACTTTGCAATGTCACAACGAGTAATATTTGTTAAATTTTCGAAATTTCGAGGTATGAGGGGCCTAGTATAACTATTCAACTAAACACTTATCAAGTTTAAAGAAAATCGGTTGAAAAACGGCGTCCGAAACAGGGGAATGAAATACCATGTTTTAACATAAAAGCCGTATGGTTAACATTGCCGACTGCGCAACAATGAGCTTCTGGTAAAAGGGTGAAGATGACTCTTAACAATTGGCTAAATCACGACCGGCGCCACAGCAGAGGTTGAGATCATTCGCGTCGTCACCGCGGCGCGGCGCGGCGCGGGCGATATGCTACCGTTGACGCGGCGCGGTTAATGTACCTACTGAACCTTTGATATATTACACTTAAATGGGTCATAATTGGCACTGACAGCGTGTAGTAAAAACAGAGTCACAATAAATTAGCCGAAAACACATGTTAGTCGGGACGGCGGAGTTCCCGCCCTCGGGTTTGGATTGGCGGCTATTCCCATCTCCGTGCGCGCCCCGCCCCGCCCCGCCGCGCTCCGCAGTTCGCCTTTCGACACCCTCGATCGTGTGTGATGTGCAAGTTTAAGTGTAAGTGAGTCGCAGATACCTCGAATGTGAACCGCTTTTACAGCTTTGCACGGTCGGTAGTCACATTGTCGAGGGGTAAAGCGATTTTCAAAGGGGACGATTTGGGACAACCCACACTGGATGGTTGTTAAATTCGGTTTTTATATGAAGAACTTGCGGAATTACGTGTAAAATGTTTAATTTTTAATAGCTGTAAAATGTTTACAATCTTGAAAATCGTACTTCGAATTACTAAATTACAATTATTTACATAGTAAATTCAAAAAATTTTAATGGATGTTTGAGAAGCGTAAGAGAGCATATCAAAAGAAATTGATAAATGATAAAATTTGAAAAATAATGACAAATGTTCCATGTAAGCCTTAGGGTTGAAAATCAACGAAACGGTTGTCATGACAACTGGGAAACGTCTTTGAAATTCCAAAATAATTAGTAAATACGAACTTACTAATGTGCATTCATCCCGTCATATTTCAGTGAACTTAATATGCCTGCATTATAGTATGTTTAGATAGTAATCGTAGCCTAACATACTACAATGCGTGCCAATTTAGAAAGATAACGCCAACCTACAGAAAAATTGATTTTGACAGTTAAGATCCATTTTTAATTTAAAACTGTAAATTATACAAACTTTAGTAGATTAAATTTTAGTTTTCGCATTCAACTAACTTTATTATTTTATATTTATGTTCAATATTTGGGTTATCACATTTTTTTAATTTGTTCTCATAATTAAAATTTTACAATCTTAATTGAAATAATATTAAATATTCGATATCTCGGTTGTTTTCTAGTTTTGTATTTACAGATCGAAGTAATTTGAGACTATTATCTACTGAAACCAATTCGTTTACCACCTAAATAAATTGATTTAAAATAAGCGATATAAATTTATAAATTATAAAACGACGAATAAAATTGTAATTAAAGTCATAAAAGATTACTGTAAAACCTCGTTGTTTGGAGCCATTGTTGTGATTTGTCTTGTTTTATATTAAATTTCCGAAATTGTACACACTTAATTGAGATTTCTTTCTACTTGAACAGAACAAAATTCTTTTTGGATCGCAATATTCACCAAATTGTGACTAAATTATTTACTCTTGTCATTCTTGTTATTCCATTGGGAAAATTATACAATCGAAAGAACGATTTAAAACAGTAGTTTGAAAGATTTTAGCTACTTAATATTAAATTATTAAGTTTTTCATCTGAGCCGATTACTTGCCAATCTACAGTAGTAAGTAAACCCAAAACCAGTTGTCCATTCATAGTGGTCTTCTCTCTCGGCGGGCGAATCATTCCCGGATTTGGTTTGACTGTGACGAAAGCTGTAAAGGAGTGAAATAGTTATCGGAAATCTTCACAGTGATATATTAGGAATATATTATTTATTTCTAAGGAATATATTATTTATTTCTCAACAGATAAAACTTGCCAAGAAGCAATATCTGTATTGGTGAACATTAGTAGCCCGGGGTTTGGTGCATGTTGGCCCAGGATGGTGGGTTGTGAACTCTGATGGTTGAGATGGCAGGACACCGCCAGCCCACGGCGTTCTCCATAGAGACGCTGCTCAGACCTCCTCAGCCGTCGTGGACGTGCACCCAGGTCTCCTCTCCAGGTAGGAATACAATGCTATAAACACCTTTCCAAAAGGGCTCGAATCTCTCACAGATCAGCCTTTATGATCATTTTGTTATTTTTACAATTATTTTGATGACAAAATATTAGTTTTCATCACTAGGAGCAAAAGTGGCTAATTTTGGTGCGTAATAGTGCTTTAAAATCGATTCCCAGCCGAGTTTTTAAAAACGATTAAGCACCAAAAAGACACTTTTGCTCCTAGTGATGGACTACGTTTTTTATACACTTTTAATCGTTAAAATATTTACTATAAAGTTGTATTATCGAGATTATATTTACAAAGTAAGTAATATACAGTGTTTATATTCCTGTTATTTACAAATAATGTTTTTCATAACATTTGAATTTCACTATTCTGCGTAGAATATTAATAAATAACGCTTAGCAAACAGCTGACTTTTCAGTTCTAGGACAAAAAAAACGTTTTTGGTACTATTGCGAGAAAAAAGGCTGATTTCGTGCAGCATGATAAAAATGTAGTTTAAAATATTTGATGGATTAAATAGCGAAAAAATATTTACGAATCATGTTAGTAACAAAAGTTTGACCTAAGACATCCTATTAGAAAACGTTTTTATTATTATTAGTTAAACGTTTTTTTCTATTATTGGATTTTTACTATGCAAGTTAACAATACTTATGCCTACATGTTTATACTGTTAGAATTACGTCCAAGACGTAAACAATTTATTAGCATTAAACATAACTGTATAAGAATATAAACAGTGTGCAAACCGAAGAAATATGCCCGAGCGACCATCGGCGGAGTGGAAACACTAACAATGTTTCAATTAAAGTTTTTTTCATAGAATTTATGGCTAATGTAATTTATTTAAACATTTATCTTCATCTTCTTTGCGCTGCAAAAGATTTTCCTTTTCGAGACCATTGAATTTATGAAATGCTCTCCCTTATCGTATTACCTTTGAGTAAATTTTAAATTGGATACATTTTGTATGAACACCAGGACTGTTTTAGATTACATACCTTGTTTCTGTCACAGTCCACTTTTATTCTACTTTTCGGATGGCCCGGGTTTCGGTGTTTATTAGACCATAGTCATATCCTTCTAATTCACGAACCTGATGTTAAAAATATCAAAATATCCGTCTTATAACTTCATTATGGTGCACAAAAACATAATTTAAAACCGTAATGAAGTCGCAAGACGGATATATTTTAACATCAGGTCCACGAATTAGAAGGATATGACTATGTTCTAATAAAGACCGAAATCCGGGTCATCCAAAAAGTAGAATGAGAGTGGACTGCGACTGAAACAAGGTATGTAATATTTAAACTGGACATCTACAGGGTTAGGCAAAAGTCTAAACACCCTAAGTTAACTTTTTAACGCGCTGTAGTAGGAAAACCAAACTCAACACATGTTTACAACATAAAAAACTGCACTTTTTCAGCCTATACTTTAAATTTTCATAGACATATGAAAATTTGAAAAAGCGATCTGATCCCTACCCAGTCGGACACGGAATCGCCTCAAGCGATTAGACGCATGTCTTGGAAAATAAATCTTTGCAGCAATTAGAGGGAAAATATGTCAAGTTTTTCCATCACTACATTTAACGCACTGTAAATTTCAATTCTCTTATAAAAAATCCTAATATTATTTGAAAATCGATTACTTTAAGTATTTGATTGACCACTTAACATATCGAAAGGAAAGGAAACTCATTCCGTTTTTAAGTCTTTATTTAAACTAGATTACTCTCTCAGACTACTTACCTACATTATATAGCTTTATTTATAAACATTTATAAATTAATAGCATTGACATTAGTAAAAAAATCTTTGAATAGACTTTTTTGGAGTATTCATACCACTGGAGTAGGTCCAAACAAAAGCAACGGCTGGGATTATTGTGAAAATCATGTTTAAATTCTGTGTAAAGTTTAAATTGGTATTAATTTTTGATACTAAGAAAACGAAAAAGTCAAATACAAGTGAGGACAACAAAATAAGGAATCATCTATAATGTGTAGAAATGATAACCGCGTGCGTCTATTACCTACAATTTGGATCATACTTAAAAAAGCGTATTACCAGGATAAAAAAAGTGCAGAAATCATTGATTACTTAAAGCTTATTTTGCATGTGCTTATTATGATTGATAAAATCGTTTTGTTCACCTGTGAATTAAAAAAGCTAGAAGTAAATCAATGAGTTGATTAAGGCTAACTGCTGTGTAAGGAAACAAAATTCGGACATTATCTTGTCGACATTTTGATCACGCAATTTCAATCATGTAAAATTTGCCGCCCAAAAATATTAAAGCTGACATTATGTTGTTCTTAGATCAACACGTTTTAAGATACGAGTTACACCTATTTTAAATGTTAAAACCCATAGTTTGTTGAAAATAGTTTATTCCTCGCCAGTTTAAATCCACGATAATTCTTTTAAATTCGATAACAATAATAAGAGTTGTATATTTCATAAGTACAAATAATTAATAAAATGTACTTTTAAATCAATTAATTCCTAATCCTTGACCAAAGGGAAGCCAAGAAAGCAAGATATTACGCGTGAATAAAATGCAGTTTTCACTAAAACGTTTTTCGCTTGTACTAAAAGTTTTTAGGCTGGGGGATTTTAAGTACAATAACGTAAAGTAACTTCACCACCAAGTACCTAAGTTATGACATTTATGTTATTTTATTTCCATGCTACAATACAGAAAGAAATATTTTTGTATTTATTTCTGGAATATCAAAATAAAATATTTCTGACAGATTATTAAATACTTATTGTAAATAAATAACTTATTGTTAGTTAGTAACAAGGTTGTTTTACCTAAAATTCCTTAACCCATTATGACCTACCATTACCATTTGGTAAAACACAAATAGCGCAACATTTTTACCAGTTTTGGCAAGATAATGCCATAGTTTTATTGGCATTTTGGAGTAAAAATATTTGTTATCTCGTATAGCCTATTTCAATGTTGTAGTGGCACACACATAGTACATTGAAACTGTTCTTATCTTTAACAAAACCCATTATGGAAGTTAATCGGGATTTCACTTCGCTTTTTTTAGGCAAGGTTCAACCTGGACAGGAACCTCCCGGTATATAACTCTGTCGCCGTGACAGACACATTTACGTTATATTATGAATAAGTAGGATTAGGTTATTTTTAACTTAATTTTTGTGAAATAATCTTTGAAGTGGATTCAAACTCGTCTTCAAGGTAAAACGTCTTAACTGACAGGAAGCCAAAAATTGCAAAACGAATCGTGGTTGGATTAGTTTATAGTTTATGTGTTGCGTACAGTAGAACCTCCCCCATCCGACCTCCCGATTGACTGTCTATCTGTGATTCCCTCGCTTCCGTCGTTGCTGAGCCTCTTGAAACGTGAAACTATTTGTTATTTGTAGAGCCAATTATGTATATTAAACATTTTGTTGTTATTATACATATGTTGATGTTTTATATTAATGTGTTATAAGTGAAATAAAGTTGTATTACAATACTGTATAGTTGTTTTTCTGCCAAGGGTTGTTGTTCCTTTTCCTCTTCCCGATATTAGATTTTTTGGCCGTTCCGACCATGGCCTGGTCCCGTCATTTATTTGTCGGATATGGTAGGTTCTACCTGTACTTTAATTAATTAAATAATTACAGTCAATGGAAATTAATTAAGGTATAAAATCTAAGATTTTTTACAAAGCAGAGTACGTTTATAATTGGTAAAGACTATCATGTTACACAGTATCCATATATGTATCTGGGTCTTTAGATTAAAATGAAAGGAAAGGAAATGCTATCCCAATAACAAATATTATGGCTCTTAAATTACCCATATATATTTGTTGTGAAAACACAACATTAGATAGATTGTGACTGATCATAATGTTATGTGTCATTGAGATAGACTAATTTTAGACTAATTTAATGAGGATTCCATCGACACTGAATATCAAATTTAAGCTTCAGACCATTTTTTATTTTGTTTGTAAAGTAAACATACTTATTGAATTGTATTTAAAAAGATATACATGACGTTTAATAGGTCATATGAGATGTAGTAAAATTTCCAAATGACTGTAAAATTTCTTTTACCGAAGTATATAATATCTTAATAAATAAATTTAACTAGCCAGATTTGAAAACTACAGCTGAAATAAGTCCTTATAGTGCTCCTGGTGTAGTATTGCCCAGTAAAAAAAATTGTTGCGCAATACCCCAGCAATTAAGTTAAACTTAATCATAAAAATGCATTCAACGGTGTTTAACTTACCTGTCCAATTCTTAAGTGATTTCAGGAATATTATGCACACTCTTTGGATAATGTCCTAAAAATGATATGAAAGTCTTGGAAATTACTATTCGTTCATTACTCAAAAACGGCTTCAAAATACAACCCAACGTCCTAATAACAGTTATTTAAGTTTTTAACTGGTTCAGTTTATTACCAAATAGCCCCATTCAATTATGGATGTTTTCCCTACAAACGGATACATGATTAAGTTAATAAACATCCAATTTAAAATTTTAGTTCCCTTTCCATAGGCTAAAATCAGTACTATGCAAAGCATCATTACGTCCTATTGATTTTATATTCTTTTAATAATTGTTTTGTATCCCTTTTCGTTAATTAGCTTCTAAACATTTAAAAGAAACCAAGCTCATGAGTGAACCACGAACAAGATATAATGCAATACGCCATGCAGAACTTGTACAGGCGTGAGAGCAAATTTCTACTTTTCAAGGAATTTTACCTCTTTGTTTTTCTGAACCACCTTATTTATGGTTCTTTTACACGGAGCAAATAATTAGTCCAAGAGTAAAATGTGTATTGTTAGGAATTGTAGACAGCCAATAATTTTTGAAATTAATATAAGAAATTCCGAGGTACAGAGCACACGCGTCAGGGTATACATCAAAATGTATGTATGTATGTCAGTGTATGTAAAAATAAACTCTACAATAAAACTGATCATCCCTCTTTATAGAGCTACAGTCGGTTGCACGATACGTGAGACAGCCCGCCAGGATTTGTGCCACACTTGGGCAGTTTAACAGTCTGAATTTGAAATGAAGACCTTAGTAATGATTTTACTGTATATAATGATTAATCCACGCCATGTTGCACGAAATAAAGCCAACCTGCCCATATTTAGCACAAATTATGGCGGGCTGTCTCACGTCTCGTGCAACCAACTGTAAATCCAGTATGCTTAGCCATTGGAGCACAGCTTCAATTGCCCTAAGTAGAGCAACCAACCCTTCGAGGCAAGCTCTCAGTGAACACTCTGCGACTAACTGATCCTTAGTTAAATACTCCGCTCCACAGCAGCATGACTGATCTTGTGTCATTCCCCATTTGTATTTTCAATAATTGCATCTTCATACTACAGTGCGAAGGCGATTAGTAGTATGAAGTCTTCTTGAAGTCTTCTTCTAGTATGAATCTTCCTCGGAAGCCCATACCTACTTCTACGAATGAATGAATGAAGTCGTTTATTCCAATTAAATTTACATATACAAATTAAAACATGCTGTACTACAACTTACAAATAAATAGACTAATAATAATAACCTTTCTGTAAAATTAACAAAGAACTAAAAAGGTACATGATAAAAAATTTTAATTCTTAAAAAACATTTTATTAGGTATGGAATGAGCTGACATGGGCACTGAGGCCTGTGCGTCAGCTCTGAGTTGCGTCCATAAATTAATATTTTACCAGGTAAATGCAAATCTTTTAGAGAAAACATTATTGTGAAAAATTAAATAAGTTAAAAAAATCTAAAATAAAACAAGGGAAATGGATTTAATTCCCAGAACTCTGTGGACTGAGCTGACTCGTCGGCAGGTCGGTAGACGGGGGGGGGGCAGGGGGTGACGGTTTGGTCATAGCTATCAAAAAGTTGTTCCTACCATGGATGGGTTCCTACCCTTAGATTGGGTCCAGTCGGCATGGATGGAGCAGTTTGGTTATATCAACTGGTAGAGATTAAAATGATATTAAAATCTACGTTTTACAATGAATCTAAATTAATAGAAACACATGTTCAAAAAAGTGACAAGGTAGTTTTACCTAAAATTCCTTAACCCATTATGGCCTAGCGTTACCATTTGGTAACACAAATGTGGCGCAATATTTTTAACCAGTTTTGGCATTATATACCATAGTCTTATTGGCATTTTGAGTAAAAATATGGTTATCTTTTATATTTCAATGCTGTAGTGGCACACACACAGTAAACATAAGTAAAAAGTACAGTATCAAAATCAGTGTTAGGCGTAACTCCAAAAGAATCAACTGATCCCGCCAACTTCCACGCAAGCCTGCCCCGCTTATTTGACGTGGGCCCTCCCACCAACGTTATCACAGATCCAGAGCCGACCCTAGGTTTTCTTTTGCCCTAGGCGGAACTGTCGATAGGCGCCCCCTTCCCTCCCGCATCAATTCAAGCCATTTATTTTAGCCGTTATAACATATTACAAAGAGAATAAAATTTAAATTAAAAATATATTTATATTATTAGTTTATTATCAGATAAAACAATTATAATAAACAACTATTCATAATTTATTTTAAACAACATTTGAACAACCATTATTTATTCATTGCGAATATGCGAATACTCATTTGATTGGGAAGTGTTAAGTGGGGGCGCTCTTAACCTCTGATCATAAACTCTCTTTACTGCCAAAGGAACTCTCTTTCTGTCTGTGGGTGCATTTACCACATATTGGGAACGCCGGTTTTACCCTATAGTGCTTCCGGTCGAGAGCTCTACAGCTGAGGGTCACTGTTTACCGTAAATTGGAGGGATATTTACCGTCGGTCGGGGGCGCTTATTACCGCTGTCATATTCAGGGTGCTATTTACCGTCGATCTTGGACGCTTTTAACCGCCGGTGGGTAACGCTGTTTAACTTTGATCAGGGGCGCTCATTTACCGATCATACACGCTTTTTACAAAAATGTAAAGGCGCTATTTACCGGCGGTCGGGGCGCTTTTTACCACCAATCCAGGGGTTATTAACCATCTTTTGAGGACGCTATTTACCGCCGGTAGAGGCGCTTTTCACCGCAAAGCACCTCGCGCTTTTTTTTATAGGAACGCACTTTACGGCAAATCAGGGGCGTTAGGCTCCGCCGCGATTGCGCCCCTCGTGTATCGGCGCCCTAGGCGGTCGCCTAGTCTCCTATATGGTAGAGCCTGCCCTGCACAGATCGGCTAACCCTTTTAAGAGTTGCACCACCAGGTCAGGTTTGGACGTGAGCGGGAATCGAACCCGCGCCGTCGTAGTAGGCGTCCTGGCTAAAGAGCCTACGACTTTAACGACTTATCCATCTGAGCTATCACAACCAGCAGTGAACGGTAATAATCTTAAAAAAATTAGTTAAACTCTGTCATCGCAACTACGAGGCAAACGAATTGTTCCAGTAATATATGCCTTTCAATTAATATACCAAGTTAATAGGGTGAAAGAGATTTTTAATGTCATTAGAAGGAGGAGTAATTAACTCTTTGAATTTCAACCACTATATAAAACCGCTCTAGAAATTTCACCCCACATGTTTATTCTATGATATTATTTTGGCATAGAGGAATAATTTGTGAACTAATAATAAATGCCACAATGTGAAATAATACATTCTAAGGCTCTTGTTATGAGAACCCTGATTTCATAAGTACAACAGGCAAAGGTGGAACCTAAAACCATTCTTTTATGTACCGGTAGCCCTAAAGGTGAAACGGCGGTGTTAGTGTATCCGCGTGGATCACTGATGGTTCAAATTGATGAAATTAAAATTATATAAAAACTAATTTTTGATTACAAATCTCAAATAAATATTAATAAAATGATCATATGGTTCTAAATAAAATGAGTGCCGCTGATATAACCGTTTAACCATCTTTTCTTGCCAATATTAAATATGGACATTATTCTGAAAAAGTCATATGGTCAAATGGTCATATGTTTGGAAATAAAAGGAGAGCCGCTGATATAACTAACTGTTAACCATCTGTTCTTACCATTATGAAGTATGGACATTACTCTGCCTAAAATATAATCATGTGGTTGGAAATAAAAGGAGAGCCGCTTATATAACTGTTAAACTATCTCTTCTTACCAATATTAACCATGGACATTACTCTGCCTAAGATATAATCATATGGTTGGAAATAAAAGGAGAGCCGCTGATATAACTGTTAAACCATCTTTTCTTACCAATATTAACCATGGACATTACTCTGCCTAAGATACAATCACATTGTTGGAAATAAAAGGAGAGCAGCTGATATAACTGTTAAACAATCTTTTCTTACCAATATTAACCATGAAGATTACTCTGCTTAATATACAATCATATGGTTGGAAATAAAAGGAGAGCCGCTGATATAGCCGTTAACCCGTCTTTTGTTACCAATTTGAACTATGGACATTACTCTTACTAAGGACATGTAACTATTCTTAGTGACTTTTCCCACAGGGAATACACTATTCCGTTAGTACTCAAGACAAGACATAAGGTACGGGAAGATGATACATTTTCGTTTTAGGTCTGTATAGAGGCCAAATCACCATTCGTTCAATTTCATATATCTTTATATGTGTATCCGCGGTACCGATAACTTTTAAAAAGAACCTCCAATTTCGATGAAGTTTTGTACGTATGTGTAAGACCAGGCCTAATTTCATGAGTTCACGAATCAGCATAAATTATGGTAACCGGGTTTAATGGGGAAATAAAAGAGTGGAATTGGGTTTTTGGCATATTTCGACTTTAATTTTGAAAATTAAACGATTGTAATTGAAACCTTATAAAATAACTATAGTAAAACCAATAATTCAGTATTTTGAAATTTTCAACTCAGTTTAACTGGTTAAGGGGAAAATAAAAATTGTGTTTCCCATGTTATTCTTATGGGAAATAAACTAAACCATATTAATAATTTATTGACATGACTTTACAAAACTTTGTGTATACCTTCATTAGATAGGGTTTGACTTACATCTTCTTACAAAACCCTCATGGCGGCAAACCTCAAACTGACCCCCATGATATTTATGCTACATGAAGGGTGGTTTTGCAGGAGATGGGGATGAAGACCCCGAGGTGCAGGAAGACCGGGATGCCGAGGACGAGGTCTCCACCACGACCTCCGACGTCGTGGACCAGCAGCATCCGCCCCACCCGGGCCCGGGGTGCCGTGCCGTCTGCGGGATAACCTCCACTGACACGGGTAACGGAGCGTGCATGCTCCCATCCTTACGTGATTAACATGTTTCTCAAAATGCCACGAAAACTGCGAAAGCTTCTCCACGAACCAGCATCGGATTGTGCTGGTATCGGAATTATTTGGGGTTTCAAAATGGGATTTTGGCATTTTTTTTATCTAATTTTAAAGCTCAAAATCTTTATCTAATAAATACCATTTAAAGGAGCTTAAACAAACAGCTTACTATTTTGAATAACTCAAATGGTCTTGGAGGAATACAAAAAAATACGTTTCCCATATGTTATTTTTATATAAAATGAATAAAACCCCTTATTTTTCTTAATTATTGGCACGACGCTTATTCATGAAATTTGGTATGTAGCTTCACTAGTTAATGATTTACATACATTTGCCTACAAAATCCCTATGTCAACCTATATCAAACCTATATAAATACTGTGAAAATGATAGAGCTGTTATATGATTAAGATTACGACATATGTTTATATGATTTTGTTTGTTTGTTTTGGCATGCTTAATAACCTGGAAAAATTTATAAAGGTGGAAGCTGGACTCCCTGAAATTCAACCCTAACATTAAATCAATACATTCCATTGGCAAATACACTTAGTAATCAGGTCTACTTCGATTATTGTATACTTCGGTATTGTTCAAATTTACATGACAGTAACTCATTTTAATCCATTTTAAAAATCAATAAATTTATAACCAGCGCTAAAACTACCAAATTATATCCTTTGACTATCTTGACACTTAAATTTATTTATTTCATTTCGTAATGTGTGTGTTAACTTAAAATTCATTGTTGTAGGCTCTGGCTGTAGTTTGGATATATGTACTTGCATTAAACCATCATACGGCCACTTTAAAATTTTCTCGAAGCTATGATGTCAGCATCAAGTGATTGTTAAAGTAATGTTTTCACTAAATTAAACCAAAGTATTTGATTTAAAAAAATTTAAGAATTATATTTTATATAAAAGAAAAATAATTAAATATGAGATAGAGCCAATTAGCTAGTAATAACTAAACTATACTTTTGGTTTTTTTTTTCTGTGCAGCCAAAGGTAGACATAGTTTTGTTAAACAAAAACAAGATAATTAATTAATTGATCCCCACAATGCCAATACCAAATTGGACTCCAAACTGGTGTTATCCATTAAATGCATCTCCCTAACAACCCAAAAAACGAGGGCCGGTGTAGAAACGGCGTTTGATCGTTGTTGAACAACAGGAATTTAAAGTCGAAGAACATACTCTTGTGGCACACCTTGAGTTTCAAAACAGTCAAGAGCGATTCGCTACTTCGGGAAAGTTAAGTCTCCGTAGTTATTCTCAAAAGGAAAAACAGTTTAGAGAAACTAGTCGGCAATAAAAAGCAGATTTCAGAGGAAACCAACACAGCAATAAACTAGTCGGTTAGTCAGCGAATGAAAGGGGAAGCGTTTAAATAGGTTTGTCAGAGAAGCTCGACACGGCCCATCCTGCGACGAGCGCATTAAATACGGATAATTGACAAGAAGGTGATTTTGGACTCGTAACTCATCCTGATAATTGGCCCCGGCCGGAGAGTTTGGTGGGGAGGAGGGGGGCGCCTTACTCTCACATGCCCACAATTTGTCTCTATCGTCGCCTTTGTCCACCACTGCACAGGTTTGTTTGATCTACTTTTAGAGATAGTTAATTGTTCTACCGGAGTCGTTAGCATTTCAAGACAATTGAGTAAGGAACGAAATTGAAAGGTACATTAATTACCTGGGTTATGCCAAAAGTTCCCCACCACACGACTTTCTTCCTGAATATCACCGCAATAAATAATGCACCCATTAAATTGTGTTCAGCTACACTATAATGATAGAAGGTCGTTGAAATGATGTTAATGATTGTTTTGGAGGCAGGCCTAACATAATGAATACACCTTGATAAATTCCAATATTCAGCTCTTCTCTTGACTACGGTCTGTAGTTTTTGCTTTCATACTTTGCAAAGATTTGCTGGCTCTTAATGTTTTTATTAACATTACATGCAGTTGGTGTCTGTTGCAAAAATACATTTAAATTACGATTCCAATCATCAATCTTTTTTTCTAATTAATTGTAAGAATCAAAAGATTAGTTTTTAAATGTGTTAAAAAGTTTGCTATTTTAAGCTCACTACTTTTAGTTCAGAGTTGATAAATTTGAAAAAAAAACTTGTAAGATCGATTTGGAGGTCTAATGTTTTGTTATTGTAATTTTCATTCGATTTATAGCATTGAAAAATGAAGATTCTGTTGCTAAGAATTTATTACTAACCTTAGAGCGACGTGAGTTTGTTGTATACATGTAGTTTTGTTCAAAGTAATAATAATCTTTATTTGCAGAAAGACAATGTACAATTGCATTGCAAACGTCAACAGAAATAATAAAACATAGGCTGCCAAAAAAAGAGAGAAAAGAACAATCAGTCTAAATTTTCATTATGACCACTTTTGCACTGCACACTTTTCATCAGTACCGAAATTCCATTCGTGGTAACACCTAAAATTTTAGTTTTCCCAGTGACTCATCATGAACTCTCCGACCGAGTACAGAACGTTTGACTCCAAAAGGCTCTTCAATCGAGTTTTGAATTGATTTTGATTTTGCGCATGTTTAACGCCTTCGGGGAGCTTGTTTATAATTTTAATTCCAAACTGAGAAGGCAAATGCTCAAAAGCCACAGTTCTGTGTTGTTGAACTCTAAGGTTGGCCCTACCTCTCGTAAAGTGAGAGTGGATGTCACCGTTTTGGACGAGTGAGCATTTGTATTTACAGTAGACAGCCACTTCAAAAATGTGGAGACAGGGCCAAGCTCCCTAAAGGCGTCTCTACGCGAACTCTACAAAGTAAATTGTATTAAATGAAAAATCTGAAATGTCAATAGCCCTTTAAAATCTGGGTGAACACAAAAAATATCATGAATATACAAGAATATTTGTGGTATTATAGAGTTGCGTGGTTTGTTTTATAAATTTCATCTATCACCTAACATTACAACCTACCAGGGTAATTTTCAATCGGTTTACTAAAAATATGAACTAAAAATTTGTGAATAGTTTTGCTGCAATAGTTAACAGCTATTATTACCCTAATTATTTCTTCATATTCTCAAGGTAATTTTGCCCATTAAATTGTGTTTAGAGTCACTATAATAATGATAGTATCTTTAAAATGATAATTGAGACAAGTTTTAAATAAACTTGGTTTTTACTATTTCCAGGACCAGTGGTTCTGTTTTTGACAAAATGTTTTTTACCCGTCAAGTCCAGTTAACTGTCCACTTTTGATTAATAACCAAACAAAAGCAATAAAAACCAACCAAAACAACAAATAAGCAAACCAATGCAATCCAATTGCACAATTTAAATATATACGTAAATCACCAAAACCGAGGAGCCAACGCTACAATTTTATCTCTTTTAATTTACTTTAATCGATTAATAATTATCATGATGACCTTAGATAAGTTATAGTAAATCAATATTATACGCAGATGATATGCAGTTATACTTAAGTACTGACATTACTAGACTAGGCTATACTGTATCAATAATTTACGAGGACATCAAGTCTATATTTGTGGTGCAGAGATCATAGATTAAGCTTAAATATTTCAAAGTGTTCTTAGCTACATCTGGCATGTTACAAAATGTAGATTTAGAGAAAATGTAGAGAATGTTTAAAGATTGAGTTTTCATTCCCACTTATTTGTGGTTTATACTGTGATTGATTCAACCAATCGTAATTATGAAACCTAGAATTATGAAAACTCAGCCACCAACTTAGGTCTTAGATTAACTAATAATTTATCTTGGGCTGATCCATTTTTTTTATTACAAATGTCTTTCTTTTGTCTTAGTTTTCTTCTATTACACGCAGCAATCCTCCATCAAAAATTATATTTTTATTCCACTTTTATAATTTCAGAATACACCTATTTCCTCAATTATGTGCAATCATAATCGTATCTCCAAAATTTTAACACAACAATTTTAAACATGAGTAATTACATAGTTCACATATTTCACAACTTTATTATATTTTTTTACGAATCAAGGGGAACTAGGGAGTGGGATTATACCATGAGCCGTTGGAAATTGTAAAAGCTTATTACTATTAATTGTGAGTAGTGTGTATTGGCCGTTTCTGTTACTGTCATGGCTGTCCAGTACTTGGTAGAACTAGCCTGATTAATACTAGAGCCATTATATTACTTTACGAATTTAAGGAAACCCCTAAGGGGGCATGGGGGCGGAGCCCCCATCGAGCCGTAGGCGTTTATTATATACACAAGAAAGCAAGAAAGTATACCAGTGTTTATTTCAATTTAAGAGATTTTGTATTAACCCTCCAGGACATGTAAAGAAACATCTTTGTTGTACCTCTAATATTTCCTTTCTTCGACTATGCCAATAAAGCCTATTGTGATCTTAATAAAGAATTAACAAAGTACAAAAATCGCAAAACTCTTGTGTACGATATATTTTAAATCTTAGACTAGATGAACATGTTACACCATATTTTGCAAGGTTGAAATTGCTTAAGATTGGAGAAAGGAAAGCATTAAATATACCGTCTTTAACACATAAAATAAAAAAAAAAAAACTTGAATATCCGTTTAGTGATTATATTTATTTAGATAATGCAAGTTTTTGATCCACGAGATTTGGAAAGCGAATTTTGCGATTTCTTGTGCATAGAACAGTCATTTGATCAAAATCATTCCACTTTGTGTCAATCAGTCTTTGAATTCTTTGGAAAGATCTTTAAGAGTAATAGAAAACTATGGACGTTTTTTTGAAAACTAAAAGAGGTATTGTTAAAAAAAAATGAGTCTTAAGCAGGTTTTACTTTACCGTCATTTAAGTTACATAAAAATATATGGATATAAATTGTGCAAAAACATTAAAGTACTCGGATATAGCCAACAATATTCAGCTTAATATTATTTGTTGCTCAAATTTATAAATAAAAATTTTAAATGATGTTAAAATTTGTTTATACGCTGATGACATTAATTTGAAAATATATGGTAAAACGGATCAACGGACTGAAGAGTTGGCATTCATACAACTCTCCTCTGTTTCCCATTATCTATCAAAGATGGACCGTTTAGTCAATTAAACTAAAACACAATATATATCATTCTCAACTCCACAGAATAAAAAGGAATTTAGGCCTAATGCTAACATAGTATTATGAGGATGATTTTTTAGAAGTGCTAAATACAACTTTTTTGGGGCTCAATTTAAATAAAAATTTAAACTGGAACATTCGTGTTAAGAAAGTATGCGGTAAAATTTCATCAGGTTTATTTGTATTACGGAAATTGTACAAAATTTGTTCAATAGAAACAAAAAAATATTTACTTTTCCTTCACTCATTCTTACATTTTCTTCGGTATTATTTTGTATGGGTGCACATCATTAGAAAATTTGAATTATATTTTATCATTGCAAAAACAAGCAATTTGTAGCCTATAGTGATGATTTTTTAGAAGTGCTAAATACAACTTTTTTGGGCTCAATTTAAATAAAAGTTTAAACTGGAACATTCGTGTTAAGAAAGTATGCGGTAAAATTTCATCAGGTTTATTTGTATTACGGAAATTGTAAAAAAATTGTTCAAAAGAAACCAAAAAATATATATTTACTTTTCCTTCATTCATTCTTACATTTTCTTCGATATTATTTTGTATGGGTGCACATCATTAGAAAATTTGAATTATATTTTATCATTGCAAAAACAAGCAATTTGTAGCCTATAATGTTGGGTCTAAGCTGGACATAGGCTATTCTGTTAGAGAACATTTTCCAAAGTTAGGTATATTTACACTTTTTGGCCTGTATATTTTTGAATTAATTCTATATTATAAAAACATTTACTTAATTTGTAAACCTTAGGATCAAATCATAACTTCTACCAGGAACAAAAATAAAATAAAAATCATGCCACACAATTAAAAATTTCTAAAAAACATTCTTATGCTGGGATTATATACTACTTTTTTTTGCTCTAAAAATAATTAACATTAAAAATCTTGGAAACTCAAAACAGAATTTAACAAATTTCGTGCTCTTTAGACCATTATAATAATTTAAATGAGTTTTGTAGCTAAATATATAATGTTTAAAATTTTTACTTGGTATATATTTGTTGTAATTGCTGGCACAATTTTGCATTTAAGTAATTTAAATATGTTTGTGTTTTTGTGCATTTGTGTATTTCCTGATAAAATGTTATATCACTCTGTAAAAAATTTTTGTTTTCAATAGTTTTCAGTATTCATAAATAAAAAGGGATAAAAAAGAAAAGAAATGATGCAAATTTCATCACTCTAGGTTGATATTTTGTGAAGTTATAGCATTTTTTCCGAAACATTGCAAAACCTGGCAAAATAACCCCGGTCCCAAGCAGCATGCCATATATATTCGGGCCGGTCTCCAAAGAATTAAGTATATGATTACTGTTTTGACACCATTCCTGTACAAATTTGTACGTTAATAAATAAAGAAGGTTTGACTATTGACTATACATTCGTGTTTATGATTTTTAAATTACAAACCACTTCATCACATGATAATTCAATGAATTCCCACATGGAAGTAAACCTTTAAACTCATGATGATTGCCAAGACCTTGAAACGATGACGTTGTTTCCATAATACCAATGCACCGCCTTTAAAACTTCTTCCTTCACCTACTATCTAAAGCCGTATTTTACTCCTTGGAATAGAGTACTAAAGTACTAGTTTTTACCCCATGTGACTTGAATACCTAATTTTTCTACCTAACTTTTTTGTACCACGGGGCTAAAGTTATAGTTACATAAGAATAACATTAAAAGAGAGATTAAAAAGAACATGAGTCACAGTCAGCTGTCACTTGTATTTGTTTCGTTACTCTTTGTTTACTAATAGCAGCTGTAGCCATAAGCCATTCTGTCACCAGTGTACGTGTTTGTTTACAATTTCACTTGGGTAGGCTATTAACCTAAGAAGTCCAAAACCTAAGTGTAAGAATTTTGAATAGGCTTGAATTATGTTTTGTTTGTTGTGTTCTTAAAAATGATACAGCCTATTTTGTGTGTGTGTGTGTGTGTGTGTGTGTGTGTTTTTTTTTTATGTGACTGAGATCATGTGAAGGTAAAGTTAAATTATATACGGTAGGCCTAGCCTAAATGTCATTCCTGTAGGTGGAGGAAAAATGTGTGCATCAAGGGACTAAAGTACTCTTTCTCCCTCAGGGAAATTGTCTTCCTCGGCTTCGCCTTCGGGAGACAAAAGTTTCCCTTCATTGAGAAAAAAATGTACTTTAGTCCCTAGAAGCACAAATAACTATTGTTTACAATTGGGAAACAGTGTTGTGGCGTAGAGGGCCTACCGCACTCTGCCGTCTATTCGGGAACACTTTGATCCCCGATCACTGTACTCCGGCCTCCTTCCATTCCTTGGCAACCGAACAATGATAACTGCCTTCTTAATTAGTTAGGTGATCGCTCAAGCCGACAATTAGGGACTAATTTGCGAGTCTGATAAATATATACAGGGTGTGGCACTAGGCCAGAACAAGCACGGCGCGGACCTCGGTGATATATGCACTCGGTCTGGGTCCGCAGACGCTCTCGCTGCTCCCGCTCCCCTCTGCCGATAGACAGTGAGGTGACGAGTGAACGGACCCGCAAAGAAACAACAAGGCGCACCCGCTTTAGAATGGGAAATCGTTATGAAAAATTCCGTTTTATTATTCTCAAACGCCGTTGTTTCATTTAAAATATTCGGAGAGAACTTTTTTCACCTGAATATGGTAACAATAAAACTCACGAACCACATGTGTATGCATTAAATTAAGAAAACCTTCCAAATTGTATGCAACAGTAAAAAAAAAAAATGAATTTGTAATTATTATGGAAACATATTAAATCTAGACTCAAAGCGACAAAGATATACTTGTCTTTCTTTCACTCCTTTCGTTTTAAAAAGAGATGGCTTGACTTTTATAGAAATATCAATAGAGAGATGAACATTTTCGTCAAACAGTAATTAAAACATAAAGTGTCCTTAAACAATCTGCATGATCCAAATATCAAATTAAGGAATGTTTCTTAGATCCTCTATAAATTTATTCTATACATACAAAGAAAAAACCTCTAATTAAAGTCTTTACTAAATATATTTAAAAACAATTATTGGGCGATTTACCCACGTTTAGGAGACGACGAGAGAAGAAAAATAAGCAAAATACTGGGGGTAATTATTAAGTGGGTGATAACTCGTGCTGTTTCAGTCTTTTTACACATTGTCATCTTCTAATGAGGTGAAATGTCCTAAAATTTCTTATGAAAAGGCAATTAAATTAAGTACAAATCAAAATAAGCAACACGTATTGAGTATATATACAGGGTGATATACACTGTAAATTGGCGACAATGCAATTTACAGTGTGTGAATAAGACACAGCTAAGTTTATTAGACCGAGAACAGCCCAAATTTGTCCCAGGAAGTCTCTTCACACAGGAAAAATTTGTTGGATACTAAACGTTCCTGAATTACGGGCCTATTATAAAATTCCTACCTCTCGCTCATAACATGCTACTTAAAAACACACACTTTCGAATCTTATTCCTACATGCAAAGATAGTATTCTTACCTTACCGGTTAAATTTAATTTTTCAGATTCAAGATATAAAGGGAGTTCCACGTTCGAGGATCGCAAGAAGCGAGCGCGGACGGCGTTCACGGCGGCCCAGGTGAAGCAACTGGAGGCGGAGTTTGAGAAGAGCAAGTACTTGTCAGTCAGCAAGAGGTTCCAGCTGGCCAAGACACTAATGCTCACAGAAACGCAGGTATGCTTCTAGAGGTAGCCAATTTGATAATCTTCAAGCGTTAGTTAGTAACAGGTTACAACTAACCAAGACAATCATGCTCTCAGAAACACAGGTAAGACTAGATAAATAGAGAATTTTATGAACTCCTAGAATTAGTCAGCAAGAGGTTCCAAATGGCCAAGACAATCATGCTCTCTGAAATGTAGATTAGTAGCCAATATGCTCACACAGTTTTTTTACATTATATTTCTAAGTTATTCAATATCTTTGTCATCTGTTAGATACTTTTTCACTTTTTCTAGATGTTATTAATTTGTAACGTTACTATAACTTTTATTGCTGTTAATCCATTTAATCATTTTGCTAAATGTAAAAAAGTAACAATTCGTTGGGAAAGAAAAATTGCACTCCATGAGTTAATCGGAAATATTTCTAATAGGCCAAGACACTCATGTTGATATCAAAAAAGGTTTGAATAGATTGGAAGCCTTTTAGGCTGAAGTTGTGTTGAGCTGGGGGTTAACTTTGACCTCGAACCAACGTAAGTCGTCGACGTTGGTTTTATGTTAACAAACATAATAATCTCACTGTACAAATTGTACAGTGTTTAAGGCTACGGCCACACATAGCTACTTTGTCGCCGCGACACAAACGCCACGTCAAATAAAAAAAGTGCGATACATCGAATCAAGGGAAGGAGGCCACACTAGGCGACTCTCGACACGTGACAGTAAGTCGAACGCTTTCGGTAACGTTTTCTGTTAGCGACGACAGGTGACAACAAATACGCTCCCCATGTTATCTTACGGAGCTGACCACACTTGGCGACACTTCGCTACAGTGTCGCTACAGTGTCTCACTTCCTCTATTGATTTTCGGACATATCATACAAATACTGCAGGCCTATTAAGCAGGTTTCCCTCTAACAATTTTCAGGAAGTTACCGATTTCGGCCTAGGCTACATGCCAAGACTGGCAACATTGTGTTTCGAAGCCCTCCAAAGTCTATTTTATAAATTGTAAAGGCGTTTATTTATAAGCTTTTGAATCACAGAATTAAGTACATTAAAATTATTTACAATTGTTTTACTAGCTCATGGTATGAAGGTCATGATCAGAGAGTAGGCCTAAGTTAAACTTTAGATAAAAATTAGTTAGAAATACGCTTTACTACTTATAAGCCTACCCATGAGATTCTTATTTCTTTGACACATTATTTTGTAAGTTTATAAAAACATTTATAGAATTTTTGCTTAAATATGAGGCATCGGTTCTTAATAAACTTCTAAATCTCTAAAAACCAATGATATTCTCCAACAATTTACTGTGATAAGAAATCTTGTTAATCTCTTTATATTTTTTCCTTATCATAACAATAGTTTTATCCGTCAATAAACACTTTTAAGTGGGGGTAGTCTTGCATATTAATACAAACTATACATAATAGTGTGCATAAGTTCTTCTGGTGGGATTGCAAAACGCCGTCTTATTTAATTTTTCAAAACTCTATCCTGGGACATACGATAAGAGATCATCAAATGACCATGAAATGATAAGAAAAGAATTTGTCATTATTCCTGAGACAGGTCATGTTTTAGTCTCACTGAGGGGATGAATCTCAAACCTTTGTTCCTTCTTCTTTTTCAAATACACCCGAATGGCAAGCATGAGCAGAAAGTCGTCGTCCGAGCTCATCAAAGCCATTTTTACAACTGCGACAAAACAGGGGAGAATAAATAGGTGTATGTCGCGTAATGTGGACACTAACCGCGACCTGGTTGCGGCGGGGAAAAGTGGCAGCGTTCGTGTCGCGACGAATAACGCCATGAGTGGCCGTAGCCTAAGAAACGAGTTAAACAGCTAAATACAAAACAATATACAAAAATACATTTCAAGTTTAAAAAAATAATAAAAAAAAACTATCTTATAATTTTTCTAACTGCCATCTAAGGCGATATTTCAAACAAATAATATCAATCTGAGTAATTGCGGGTCCTATGTCAGATATTTATCACCACCAATGGATCAAAATATTTTTAATTAATGAACGTTAAAAGAATAAATCAGCTACTCGACCTTTGGATGAGTAGCATATGTCATTTAGGCAATCCGAAATTGTTCGGGGTCGAATTGTTGGGTTAAGATGAGGGGCCAACCCTTGCCGCCCGGCGCCCTCTCACCCTCACCCTCGCCATGGCACATGACAGCTCAGGTGGCGCGACGCGACGCGCCGGCGCCCCAGCGCCCCAAGCGGATAAATCACCAACCAGACGCCACTTCCGGAACTCACCAACACCTTCCGATTAATTAGGGGTACCTGCCAACTGTCTAACACGTGGGCCCTTCAGCTTCCTCAGAAGCTGCGAGTACTGGTCTGCACTGTATGCCAGAGCGCTCTTCCAATGAATGGACGAAACAAAATTTATTCCTAAAAAGAACAGTAATTAAATTGCATGTATTAAATAAGTAATATGTATTATGAACTAAAACTGTTATCAATTACAATGTAGAAAATAAAACTTTTGAATTTTTTAGTGTAAGAAAAAATAGTCGTAGGAATTTCCAGACGAAGGCGAGGTTTGCTGTGCGTCTGCTGCGTTGCTGAAGAAAAGCATTTATTAATGACTAAGATTTATTTCAATTATATTTGGGATAACTGTTATCTTAAACAAAAAAAAAAAATACCAATAACAAATGTAAAAGTTGAAATGATAAAAGTATGAAGCACGATAAAAAAACACACTTTTTAATATTTTCAATACAGCGTGTTCCAAAACTAATGTCTCAAACTTCACCAGTTTCGAAAAAGAATAGAATCATTTTAAAATGTATGTATTTCCTAACAAACATGAAAAACATGAAAAGTATCAAATGTTTCGCAGAAATTACCCATGCCAAAACAAAAATTTTCGTTCAAATTTTTTTTACTGAAATTGTATGTTTTTCTTTAATTTGTTAACTAGGCCTACTTTAGAAAGTTGAAGAGACTAGACCGAACTTATATTTTTGTGGTTTGATTGCAGAACCAAATATCTATTATGATTGAAAATTCAAAACAAATTCTGAATCCTGACATTTACCTCTCAGTAATTGGGCTTTTCTCTTCTAAGGAACTTTAATTTAACTATTTCTAAGAGTAATTTTTCATTTACAAGGACCAATATTTCACTTACTATAATGTAAGTCTATAATAACTTCCTTTATCACTGATATGTTTTTATTTACAGATAAAAATATGGTTCCAAAATCGGCGTACGAAGTGGAAACGAAAGTATACGAACGACTTGGAGATGTTAGCGCTTCAGTATTGCAACTCGATGGGGGTGTCTACCCCTCGTCCCCTGCTGCTAGGAGACCAGCTTTGGTGGGTTTGTAAGAGCTAAATAACTCGTAATGCCCAACATATATTTTGTCATAATAACATTTTCTATTGTAGCCGCTTGTGAGTTTTACAGCACGGGTTGGCATAACGCAGCACCGCGCCGTCCCGGGAGTTCAGGAAACTCATCACCTTTCCTGTATCAGCCCTACATCCTGTTTATAACACCACTTGTAGGATCCGGAAAACCCAGAATTGTCTTTGAAAATGGATAAAGTTATCAAACAATGTCAGATAAACAGCCCAAGCCGGATATCCACTTTAGAAGTAACTTTATCTTCGACCGTTGCAATAAGCTTCCACAAAGATATTACAAGTGAGATCATAACAGTACATTATTAAATCAAATTCAAACCTGTATCATAATAAGGTCTTAAGAGTTCAGGTTTCTCATTAAAGTTCAGGTTCTAGACCCATGAGACCTTGGCGTTTGGCAAAAATAAAAATGTTGTAGTTTCAGTCTCTTTATGTGCACGAGGTCTAACTTACATCTCACTCGTGGCTTAAAGGCCTTCGTAATAGAATCGTAGTATTAACTAATATTATGGTATTGTATTGTAAGGTATTTTGTATCCCACAAAAGTATTTGACTGACAACATCAGCTCATAAAAGAAATCTTGTAGGACTAATTTCAAAAATATCTTTTTATTTGTTCTACATTGTCTGACAAGAATTTAATCCGACGTTCACATAAAAAAGTTTATGTTTACATTTAGCTGTCAATTTATCTTATTATAAAAAAATTACATATTTCAAATTTGCATTAAGACCCATTTGCTGCTTCTTACTTGTATCATTGACTATAATACTTCGTGAATATAGCCTACATCTCATAGCCGTGTCTGAAACCTATTCACGGTGGCGGGATCTCTTGGAGCATGGGCTACATGAACTACAAGTAAATCAGTTGTATCATTCTTCTTAACTCATTCATGATTGAGCATTCAGCACATCATGATTGATAAAGGGGCTTACGTCTTAATAATGTGCTTTAAGCTGTTGAACGTAATGTAATACTGTTAAATGTAATGTTGAATTGTGCATCAAATTATAGGCCTCTATTAGTATTGAACGATTTCACAAATTCTACCTTAAAAGGATTACCTAGTACAAAATGCAGAAAACATTACCTAGTCAGAAAAGTTGGCAATCAAGCTTTGCATTCAAACCATATTGACTAAAAAAACAAATGAAATAACCTCTGATTTATTCAACCTTTTGTGGCACATGGCTCAGAACTCAAAACTTACAAATTATGAATGATATAACATAAGAAAATAAGGTGTATCCCATTTGGAAAGGCTTAGAATTCTGAGAAATTTTTCACAATTCTGACCTAAAAATATTGAATATCGGGAGTTATTGCATTTTGTAATTTCGACAGTACTATGATTTGAATGCAAAGAGCGATTGCTGACCATTTACGACTCGGTTATCCTCTCAGTGTCGGGTTTTCGGGTTTGTTCTCTACTAATAGAGACCTTCAATTTGATATCCATATCAACCTATGCTTACATATAAGATTTTATTCTTACTTATATGGACTATCTCTCTAGAGAGATAAAAATTGTATACATGTACGAAATTTCAATACTTAGACTACTCAAAAATTATTTATATGTTCTGGTACTACTTTTGTACCACACTGTATACATTTGGCATAAACTTGTGAATTTACGGTTATCCTGCTGTATTATTTATGCTCAATTGTTTCTGTACTGCTTTCAGAAAAATGAATACTTATTGCTTCTGATGGTTTCAGGTTCTTCAACCACACCGACGGAGCGCACTCTCCCATGATGGTAGGGCCCCCGCCGCCCCTACCACCACCCCCGCCGCCACTGAGGGCCCTCCATCCCCTGGTCTACCCCATCGCTTCTCTCCATCCCGGGGCGTCGCACTACCCGCCATAGCCGACACGGCTGCTGTCTGCCATATTTATTTATACAAAAGTTTATACCGAAGTAGCCAACCGTAGACAAATATTTTATGTATGCTATTTCGTTTTGCATTGTGAAATAAAATATCTAAAGTGTTTAGTGGAGTTTTATGATCCTTGTATTTAGATGTATTTGAAATTTAGGGAAGGTTTTGATACTCACAAATGAAAAAGAGACATGATGGATCTTAGAGGAAGGAGATTGCGGTATTGTTTAGCTGCCGTAAAGTAATTATTACATTATACATATCTGGATGGTTGCAAAAAGATTGAATACCATCACAACCGCTTCCAGATATGACATATTTGCCAAAAACTCTATCTTGAATTTGAGGTTATTGACGCCGAAACTAAGGAATACAAGTTAAATGAAAAATGGCATATCTCCACTCTCCATAAATGTTCAAGGCAAACAATCTTGGTTTTAATATACTATGTTCGGTCAGTAATTTAATTGGTGATGGCCAAAAAACCAAAAAGGTTTATTCAGTAGTGTCTCAGTTCAGTTGTGCTCCTCCTGAAAAAACTGGGTCCTTCTCGAATATGAATGGGAGAAAAACAAGTCAAGTCTCACTTTATTGCTGTTACAATTACATATCCCGACTAGAACTAAGTTATCACTAGACTTTAAAATAGTAAACTGCTTGAAATAGCATATTACTGTAAGTGAGGCTTCGAAATTATTGATACTAATTATTTCTAGTTACCCACTTTAGACAGAGTAAAACTAAATGAAAAAATAGAATACAAAACAGAAATGACCATTGTAAGATTAAGAATATAATTGAAATGGATAGTTGACAATCATGATGGGGCTGGTAAAAAAACCCATCAGACCACCGATCAAACGTTTAAAAAAACAAAATCGACAGTATATATTTATTTTATTTTAGAGATTATTTCAGAGAATATTCATGAAAAAAGATTCTCTTTCCTTTCTGAATTTTACATTACTATGTATTAAGAAACAATGGAATAAAAAGTAACAATTTCTTTAATTTATTTTATTACTACCCTTTAAATGTATTTGGTAAATAATACCTAGAAACAACACTCTTAAACATGACCAACGTTTCTGAAATTCGACACGAAAACGCCAAAAACTGGTAACCAAACAAAAACAAATCGATATGACAGACAGTATACCCTGGAAGAAATTAAACTTATATAGAAATATTTACATCTTAATAAATAATTAACGATGTAGGAATCATAATTGTAGACTAGATCAACAAAGTATGATGGAATAATGCAAGAAAGGCACATAGAGGTTGAATCAGTGGGAGAAATAGCGCAGTGGAAAGTAGACGAACGGAGAAGTGACTTGGTAGTGGGGGACTTTGTCCTGAACGATGAGAGTCTTGGCCACGGCCACGGCGGCCGTCTTGTGGGGGACTCGGAGCTCGGGGTAGAAGGCGACGGGTCGAGGGGTTGGCCACAGGCTGTCATCACCCCGGGGGTACGGATCTGCAACATCACGGGGAAGTCATCATTATAAAACACGGTCAACACGGTCAAAACATTCCTAGGAGGTTTTTTTTTTTTTTTTTTTTTTTTTTGGAAGGAGGTGAAAATTCGTTTAAGCACTTTGAAAGGTTCATTGTCCGTTTAGGAGTGCCGGATCTCGCGGGCTCATTGTCCCACGGACTGCCGGCTAAAAAATCCCCCTCGTCTCCTAGGACACTAGCCTGGAACTGTTTAGCACATTACTTCGAGCTAGGCGTTTAATGTTACGCCACTATAGGGGTTTTCTCGTCGGGATATGCAACGATTAAGGCCGATCGAGGTCCACCTTTTTCGGCTGAAGTAAGGCTTCAACGAAGCGCTGTACGCAGTTCCAGGTGTCCTCTCCCTGGAGCATTGCTCCAACGATGTTGGAGGCTCGGCGATTTGCAACCTGTGACACTTAAAGAATGTGTTCTTGACCGTGTATACAATGTCGGGACAGTACAGTCAGAGCTGGCGATCTTTTCCATTCTGAGCAGAAAGGCCCAGAAGTACCCGTGGCCCGATCTAACCTGGGTAACGAAGTAGAAGGATTACCGTCAACACATATGGGGTCGGTGTTGAATTGGGCCCCTGGTCGGTCGGGAAACATTTATCATAGGTGCAGTGAGGTACATTGTGCATTAAGGGCATTAGTTTTATTGTGATCAGTCATTCTTTTTTATTTTATTGTACGATAGAAATAATATACTAAAACCTAATATAGGCTAAACAAATAAATACTGTACAGTAAAACTTTACTAAAACATAAATTTAAAAATGCATTAAAACTACTGTAATTTTCTCTTTTAGTTATTATTTAAACATACAAATAATCCTACTCAATAACGTAAGTTGACCGATGTCAGTTTAAACACAACACTAAATGAAAATCCAGTGGAAGGATTATGCTTCCTATTCACAGTTTTATCGATTTTAACTTTGGAGTTAGAGAGTCCTGACTCGGACTCCTGAGTCTAAAAATCGAGGTTCAAATAATGAGTAAATAATCACATTAGTTTGATTCAAACAACAATAAACATAATGCAGTCAACCCTGTTAAATTTTGTTGGGCGGTAATATGTATATATTTAAGTGACGAATTCCGAAAAATATAAAACACAACTACCAACCACTTAATCACTTTCCAAGACACTGACGCGGCGAGGGCGTATTTTAAGGCGAATATGAATGAAGTATGAGTGTAGAATTAGTGTGATTCTTTGTGTAGCTTTTACCATTAGACAGGGTCGGTCATTGATCAATAGCCTAGCAACAATAGCAGCTGAGTGCAGTTTCGAACTATTAACAATTAAGCTACTAACTTTTTCAGGATCGAACCAGCAACCTTCAGATTCAAAGGCGATCAATAGCTGTAACTACTCAGCTACCCAGCAATTGTAATACCTTGTGAATGGTCCATTCTGAACCCACGAACCTTTCATTACAAAGGGGGAGGAATACCAAATTTAGAAGGATCATACATTTTGAGCAATTGAACTTTCATATTTAAAAAATGGTTGGTATAGTTTCATACTAAAAAATTACACTACTAATTTTTTATCATTAAACTTTTCTAAAATAAATTGAACAGGAACGAAAACTTGTTATTTTGTTTTACCGAGAATAGGCTTGAAAAATAATCACTCGCAACCACCAGCAAGCTATAAAGGGTTCAGGAGGAAAACAACTGGGATCTTTGGAGGGTTACTCCATAAAGCATTCATTCCAAAACCAACATTTAAAGCTCTGTAACAATGTCTGAAATCATAGTAAATCAGCTGATCAATGTAGTTGAATAACCAATTGTTATCCGCTCTCGCGCACTCTGCCTTTTTTCTGCCGATCGTCTCACAATAGGCCTACTCGTTATCTTATGAACCGTACTAACCTCGTGTGTTAGCAGTTTTGGCTTTGACACGGTAGATGAGGTCTTTATTTGTCGGGACACCGATACCGTCACAGACGCTGCGATCTGAGGATTTCAGTTTCATGAACGTAGGGATTGAGACGAATCTGTAAAACAGGAAACCATTAGCCAACAAATATAATTTATAATAACAACATTTCATAGCTGAAGACAAAGAAATAAAACAAGCTATACACCGCGTGCTCCTCAAATTATGACTTACAAGTTTAAAAAAAATATCACGTGAGTTACTTTAACTATTTATCTTATAAATAAATAGGATAAAATTTTAAGAATTGGAATTGCTTAAAAGCAAGAATTGGAATTGAGATTACTGGCTGCTTGTGTAAGTTTCATTCAAGTTTCAGTTATAACTTAAATCCTTTACATTCAAATAACATTTTATCTTTGATATAATTTAATCAGTCTGTAGTTTCTTTGAATCAACCACTGCAGTCATTACAGTATGCCCGCTATTGTTTTAACTTGCTGAACTTGTTTTACTAGCGAATTTCCAAAGGAAGATGATCTATTCACGTCGACCTTGCTTAACTAAGACCGTAACCACAATAGAAGTTGCTGGCACGTTATAAGGTCCGCTATGTTTTATAAAGTTAGTTTTCTGCTATAAATAAACTTCCACTGTTACAACAAACATCAGAATAGTTAGTTTTAGAGAAATATTCAAAGGACATTGATGTCCCGATATTATCTATGAAAAAACGTACGAATTTGATGTCTATAATTAGTCTTGAAATTTATCACGTAATTGAATATTTTAGATATATACGCCGGTTAGAAATCGGTCCAAACCCCTCTAAGTTTATGGGCATCCCAGGAATCATACCAGTGACTAATTGAACTGGAATTCAAGACACTAACCGTTAAGCTAGCAAATTTTGGCTATTATTAGAATTTTATGATGGTTGGGGTTCATCTTAAGTTGATATAAACATAACTAGAAACCATTTAATTGATTCTTTTTTTCAAACATCTTATGAGTTCTTTGCATTAAGTCCATTCAGGAGGTGACATCTTAAGCAGATGATCATTTCGTGTGCAAAAATGTCCTTTATTACTCCGTATATTAAACAAAGACAAATTCCTAATATTAGACACACGAAGTAACCCTACTGTAGTGAAGGTCATACAGTATTTGTCTGTGTAGACTTACCTATAGACTTACCTGCAAGACGAACTTAATCTACACTTAGTCATGCAATCCTTGTCCATATGTTGCCTTACTTGTCGATTAGCCTGTAGAAAAACCTGATAGGCAAACTTAACCCTACTGCAATCATACAATCCTCATCCTATCCACGTACACGAACTTCTGGCCCAGGACCTTCCTGATGATGTTCTTGTCGTAGTAGTAGCGCAGTGCTCTGCTCAGCTTGTCGTAGTTCATGTTGCTCTTGTTCTTCCTGCGGCCCCACGTCACATAATCCTTATTTATATAAACCTACCTGTAGACGAACTTCTGGCCCAGGACCTTCCTGATGATGTTCTTGTCGTAGTAGTAGCACAGTGCTCTGCTCAGCTTGTCGTAGTTCATGTTGCTCTTGTTCTTCCTGCGGCCCCACGTCACATAATCCTTATTTATATAAACCTACCTGTAGATCCAAGGATCTTCCTGATGATGTTCTTGTCGTAGTAGTAGCACAGCGCTCTGCTCAGCTTGTCGTAGTTCATGCTGTTCTCCTCCTTCCTCCGGCCCCTCGTCACATAATCCTTATCTATATAAACCTACCTGTAGACGAACTTCTGGCCCAGGAGCTTCCTGATGATGTTCTTGTCGTAGTAGTAGCACAGCGCTCTGCTCAGCTTGTCGTAGTTCATGCTGTTCTTCTTCTTCCTCCGGCCCCACGTCACATAATCCTTATCCCTGTAAACCTACCTGTAGACGAACTTCTGGCCCAGGAGCTTCCTGATGATGTTCTTGTCGTAGTAGTAGCACAGCGCTCTGCTCAGCTTGTCGTAGTTCATGCTGTTCTTCTTCTTCCTCCGGCCCCACGTCACATAATCCTTATCCCTGTAAACCTACCTGTAGACGAACTTCTGGCCCAGGAGCTTCCTGATGATGTTCTTGTCGTAGTAGTAGCACAGCGCTCTGCTCAGCTTGTCGTAGTTCATGCTGTTCTTCTTCTTCCTCCGGCCCCACGTCACATAATCCTTATCCCTGTAAACCTACCTGTAGACGAACTTCTGGCCCAGGAGCTTCCTGATGATGTTCTTGTCGTAGTAGTAGCGCAGCGCTCTGCTCAGCTTGTCGTAGTTCATGCTGTTCTTCTTCTTCCTCCGGCCCCACGTCACATAATCCTTATCCCTGTAAACCTACCTGTAGACGAACTTCTGGCCCAGGACCTTCCTGATGTCGTAGTAGTAGCACAGCGCTCTGCTCAGCTTGTCGTAGTCCATGCTGTTTTCCTTCTTCCTCCGGCCCCACGTCACATAATCCTTATCCCTGTAAACCTACCTGTAGACGAACTTCTGGCCAGGACCTTCCTGATGGTGTTCTTGTCGTAGTAATAGCGCAGCGCTCTGCTCAGCTTGTCGTAGTTCATGTTGCTCTTGTTCTTCCTGCGGCCCCACGTCACATAATCCTTATTTATATAAACCTACCTGTAGATCCCAGGATCTTCCTGATGATGTTCTTGTCGTAGTAGTAGCACAGCGCTCTGCTCAGCTTGTCGTAGTTCATGCTGTTCTCCTTCTTCCTCCGGCCCCTTGTCACATAATCCTTATCTATATAAACCTACCTGTAGACGAACTTCTGGCCCAGGAGCTTCCTGATGATGTTCTTGTCGTAGTAGTAGCACAGCGCTCTGCTCAGCTTGTCGTAGTTCATGCTGTTCTTCTTCTTCCTCCGGCCCCACGTCACATAATCCTTATCCCTGTAAACCTACCTGTAGACGAACTTCTGGCCCAGGACCTTCCTGATGATGTTCTTGTCGTAGTAGTAGCACAGCGCTCTGCTCATCTTGTCGTAGTCCATGCTGTTTTCCTTCTTCCTCCGGCCCCACGTCACATAATCCTTATCCCTGTAAACCTACCTGTAGACGAACTTCTGGCCAGGACCTTCCTGATGGTGTTCTTGTCGTAGTAATAGCGCAGCGCTCTGCTCAGCTTGTCTTAGTTCATGTTGCTCTTATTATTCCTGCAGCCCCGCATCACACAATCCTTATCCATGTAAACCTACCTGTAGACGAACTTCTGGCCCAGGACCTTCCTGATGATGTTCTTGTCGTAGTAATAGCGCAGCGCTCTGCTCAGCTTGTCGTAGTTCATGTTGCTCTTGTTCTTCCTGCGGCCCCACGTCACATAATCCTTATCCCTGTAAACCTACCTGTACACGAACTTCTGGCCCAGGACCTTCCTGATGATGTTCTTGTCGTAGTAGTAGCGCAGTGCTCTGCTCAGCTTGTCGTAGTTCATGTTGCTCTTGTTCTTACTCCGGCCCCACGTCACATAATCCTTATCCCTGTAAACCTACCTGTAGACGAACTTCTGGCCCAGGACCTTCCTGATGATGTTCTTGTCGTAGTAATAGCGCAGCGCTCTGCTCAGCTTGTCGTAGTTCATGGTGTTCTTGTTCTTCCTCCGGCCCCACGTCACATAATCCTTATCCCTGTAAACCTACCTGTACACGAACTTCTGGCCCAGGACCTTCCTGATGATGTTCTTGTCGTAGTAGTAGCGCAGTGCTCTGCTCAGCTTGTCGTAGTTCATGTTGCTCTTGTTCTTACTCCGGCCCCACGTCACATAATCCTTATCCCTGTAAACCTACCTGTAGACGAACTTCTGGCCCAGGACCTTCCTGATGATGTTCTTGTCGTAGTAATAGCGCAGCGCTCTGCTGAGCTTGTCGTAGTTCATGTTGCTCTTGTTTTTTCTGCGACCCCACATCCTCGCCACCTCTTCTGCGTTAATCAACTTGAACTCTCCTTCGCCGTTCGTCCATCTGATTATGTCTCCGTAGCGCTCGTTACGAAGGATTTCCAGAAGGAATTGCCACAGTGTTATGTTTGTCTCCATCTACTTCAAAAAATTTCATTAGGAGATTCTCGAGTCCGGGACCCTCACTGGAGTTCTTGGAAGAATTCCGTGCTCACATTTTGGGGGCTCGTTAAAATCCTAACTGCAATACATAGTAGATATAGTACGACATCTATTTACACAAACATATTTCTTGAAAGCTTTTGGCTGAGTTCCTTTTGCACAAAAATATTAAAAAATACCCTTGGTGACCGCCTTGTTGCTTATCAAGGCCATATCAGGATGAGAATACTGACCCAATCCCGTAGCTCCATGTCCCTGGCCCGGCCATGTCGGAAATCGCCATTTTTAACCATACCCGAGGTTAATATACAGGTAGTATATTTTAATAGAGCTATTCCCGCAGTTAGTATACATTCTGGTCAAATGTTATTCAATAAAATGTAATGGCGGGACAGAGACATGCCAGCTCGGCCATGTCAGAAATTGGCATTTTTGGCTATAAAAATGACGATTTCCGACATGGCCGGGATAGGGATATGGAGCTCAATCCCGTAGCCATAGAGTAGGCCCCTCAGACATTATATTATGGACTCTTAAAATAGGAGTCATAAAACATTAAAAACATATCCTTGATCTCAAACACCCACATGAGATTAGTTCTGAAGCAATTACTTCCATTAATATCACAATTCTAGGAAGAACATGAGAAGAACTTGATTTTATCACATAATTATTCACAGGGCAATGAATATTAAATTGTAAAAATATATAACAGAGTAATGATTCAAAGTTAAATTTTGAAATGTTGAAGTTTTTCACTATTTTTTTATAATTGTTTTGATATTTTTTCACCTTGTTCGGTTTTAAGTAGCCTACATTGTTGACATAAATCCCCAAAATATGGTTTATTGATTTTTTTGTATTTTTAGCGAATTTCCCTATAGGGAATACGCTATTACGGTAGTAGCCATGGTAAGACCTAAGCCCGGGACCATGTTACTTTTTCATTTTGTGGTCCCCAGAGGCCAAAAATACCGTTCGTTCATTTTCATATATATGTATATATATATATATATATATATGTGTGTGTGTGTGTGTGTGTGTGTGTGTGTGTGTGTGTGTGTGTGTGTGTGTGTGTGTGTGTGTGTGTGTGTGTGTGTGTGTGTGTGTGTGTGTGTGTGTGTGTGTGTGTGTGTGTGTGTGTGTGTGTGTGTGTGTGTGTGTCCGTGGTACTGATAACTTTTGACAGCGACCTCCGATTTTGATGAAATTTGGTATGAAGGTGTAAGACCAGATCTATTTTCATGAGTTCGCGAACCAGCATGATCGGGTTATGGGAACGGGGTTTTATGGGGTTTGAAAGGGGTAAAAAATGGGTAAAAGAGGAGTAGGCTTTGCTGTAAGCAAAAAGATAGCAAGTGCTGTGATAAGTTTTGAAGCCCTAGGCGAGAGACTGTGCAATATTAGGTTTAAGGGTAGATTTAAGAATATATCAATAATGAGTGCCTACGCTCCTACAGAGGACGCAGACGATGACGTCAAAGACGTTTTTTTATGAGCTGTTAGAAGAAGAGTGGGGAAAGTTACCAGGATATGACACAAAATTACTGATGGGAGATTTTAACGCAAAAATAGGCAAAGAACAGATATGGAAGAAAGTTGCAGGACTAAATAGTTTACACACAGACAGCAATGATAATGGAGTAAGGCTATTAAGCCTAGCTACTGCTTGCAACCTGAAAGTTATGAGCACATATTTCCCGAGAAAAGACATCCACAAAACTACATGGATCTCACCAAATGGTCAGGTACAAAATCAAATAGATCACATATTAATAGACTGTAGACATTCTAGTCATGTACAAAACGTACGTAGCATAAGAAAAGCAGAGTGTGGGTCGGACCACAGCCTAGTTCTAGTCAAATTATACCAAAGAATACAAATAGAGAAGAGGAAAGGAGTGCAATCAGTAGAAAATATAGATATTGATAGACTTAGAGATAGAGGAATCCGGACCGAATTTAAGCTTAAATTATCAAACCGTTTCCAAGCCTTAGACACAGTGGAACAAGAGGCAGAAGTGGAGGACTCAATAGAAAAGAGATGGGAAAATATAAAGAAGACCGTACGAGAATGTGCCAAAGAAGTTTGTGGCAAAAAAGAAAGAAAAAACAATAAACCTTGGTTCGATGAAGAATGCAAAGAGGCTGTTTTGAAAAGAAGACAAGCAAAGGGAATTTGGTTAGGAAACAAACAAGATATAGATCGAGATAGATATCAAGAACAAAGCAAGGAAACAGTTAAACTGTTGAGAAAGAAAAAACGAGAATGGATCAATAAGATTCTGGAAAAAGCAGAACAAGATCGAACAGCAAACAACTCAAGAGAATTTTATCGTGCATTAAGATTTTTCAAGAAAGGATACACACCTTCACCTGTGGGGATCAAAAATAAAATGGGACAAGTTGTAACCCAAAAGGAAGACGGACTGAGAGTTTGGCGAGAATATTTTGAAGAGCTACTGAATGGCGATCTGCAGCAGGAAGAGGGAGAATAGGAAGAAGTCTATCAGACCGTACACCCCTGGATTCCAGAACCACCCATACAAGAAATAGAAGAAGCAATTAAGAGCTTAAAAAATAATAAAGCCCCAGGAGAGGATGGTGTAACTGCAGAGATTTTAAAAGCAGGTGGCTTTTGTCTAGCAGAAAGAATCCACAAACTAATACTCAAGGTTTGGAGAGAAGAAACAATACCCAAGGAATGGAAGGAAGCCCTAGTTGTACCAATTCACAAAAAAGGAGACAAAAAAGACTGCAATAACTATAGAGGCATATCTCTCCTAAATGTCACCTACAAAATATTTTCCAAAATAGTTCAGAGAAGACTAGAGGAATACACAACGGATATTGTGGGAGAGCATCAAGCAGGATTCAGTAGAGGCAGATCAACGACGGATCAAATCTACATTCTTAAAGAGTCAATAGCAAAGTATTATGAGTTCAACAAATCATTCTGCTGCCTCTTCATTGATTTTTCAAAGGCTTATGACTCCATAAATAGAAAGAAGTTGTGGGTAAACATGGAGCATTTAGGTATACCAAGAAAACTTATAGAACTAGCAAAACTGAGTGTTTTAGGTTCTAAGTGCAAAGTTAAAGTAAATGGAGACGTATCGGAAGACTTTGAGGTGAACACGGGTGTGAGACAAGGAGACGGGATATCTCCATTACTGTTCAATTTAGCCATAGAAACAGCCCTCCAGGAAATAAGAAAGACAGAAGTAGGGATTAAGATAGGAACAAACATAAACTTGCTAGCTTTTGCAGATGACATAGTATTAATTACACATAATATAGAAGAAATGAAAGATGTAACAAAAATGCTTATTGAACATACAAGAAAAGTGGGGCTACACATAAATGAAGCGAAAACCAAGTTTATGACATGTGGAAGAAAACAAAATGATGACCAACCAAGATACCAAAATAACAACTATATTGAAATTGAAGAGTATAAATTTGGAAAAGTAACAAATTTCAAGTATTTGGGAGTCATCCTCACCAGCGATAATGATGAAGAGCTAGAAATACAAAATAGATTAAACCTAGCACAAAAAAGTTTTTCGGCCTGTCACAAGTTTTTAGGCTCAAAGATAATATCCCACACCACCAAACTCAGGATTTATAAGACGATCATCAGACCAGTTCTCCTGTATGGTTCAGAAAATTGGATCTTAAGCAAGAAATCAGAAAGGAAAGCTATTGTATTTGAGAACAAGATTTTGAGGAAAGTGTACGGACCGATTTTTGAGGATGGACAATGGAGATCGAGGCATAATTGGGAACTTAGAGATTTATTTAAGGATCCGGATATTGTCGCTGAGATAAAGAGCAGAAGGCTGAGATGGGCAGGGCACATTCTAAGAAAAGACGACAACTCCCTATCAAAGAACATCTTGAGGAATAACCCAGAAGGTAGAAGACCCCTTGGAAGACCGAAACTTAGATGGTTCGACCAAGTGGAGAAAGACCTGAGGAAGCTAGGGAGAAGGAAGGAAGATGCAAGAAGCAGAGACCTATGGAGGCAGTGTGTTGGGGAGGCCAAGTACCATCTAGGGTACCAGTGGCCACAGCAGTAAGTAAGTAAGTAAGTAAAAAATGGGTTTTTGGCATTTTTGGACCTTAATTTTTAAAATTCAACAATTTGAACTAAAACCATTTAAAAGAGCTTAAAAAACAAATAATTTAGTATTTTGAATTTTTAACTTGGCTTAACAGGTTACGGAGAAAAGCTAAAAATAGGTTTCCAATGTTAATCTTATGGGAAATCAACAAAACCCTGTATCTCGCTTATTTATCGGAATAACTTGATAAAATTTGGTACGTACATTCACTAGGTAGGGTTTAACTGATATTTGCTAACAACATCCATATGGCGGCAAACCTACATACTCACCCCCATGGGGTTTATGGGGAAAATTTAAAAGTGTCAAATATTGATACAATGATATTACCTTACCTAACTATTACATTTTCTAACAAAACTAACATTTTCTAACAACATCCAATGGCAGCAAACCTACATACTCATTCCTATGGTGTTTATGGGGAAAATACAAAATCTCAAGATCCTTTGGAAATTCGCTGAGTACGCAGGTCTGCTGCGACGGGGGTATTTAGTATTAACTATAAACCATGAAAGCTGGACTTGTAATAAAATGAAAATAATGTGTTCTAACCTTTATCCGTGTTGAGGTTTTAATGAGCTTCTCTATGTGTTTTGCACAACTTTTACACATCCTAATCATTTTAGATCTTTTCTTTGCGGTCTGATGTCTACTCATATTTAAAAAATAATCAATTGATATTACAAATTTATCTTTGAACGAATAAAATCAAATTTGAAAATTTATCCACTCGCCGTATACTACAAACTATCTAAAACTGAAAAAAATATCTAAGAAATGCGTTTTTACTGATTGCATGAAATACAAAGAACTGTAGTGTTTTACTACAAATGCAATAATACACGATAACGAAAGCGATAAATAATGAGATTATACCTAGTGACAACTAAAAAAAGGAAAACACTGTTTATGTTTAATGGCCCTGACACTTGTCATTATTTGTTTCAAGAAGCGATTTAATATCATTAAAAACTGCAATAACCCTGATTGGATATTCTAAATGTAATGCCTTAGGAAACTGTTAAGTTTTTTTAAATATTCCTTATTTTCAAAGCTCAGACAGTAACTACATAGAAACTATCAAGTGGACTTTTAAAATTTAAACTTTTCCATATGAAAATGTTTACTAAGTTATTCATAATTTAACCACAAACCCTTTGTTAAAAGTATTGAAATATTAATGGGTTTGTACAAAACCAAAGGACGACAAAAAGTTATACGAATAAAATAATTTTGATGCTTTATTGCATGTGTTTCTAGTTCTTGTTCTCTGTTCAATAATATATTATAAATCAATAAATGTGAAACAAGCTGTGTAACAAAATACATTATAACGTTATGTTCTAGTTAGAACAAACTGACATAATTTAGGGAGTATTAATATTCCGTTTTACTTGTGAAACCTTTATTGATTTATTGAATATAAAATCAGTGGTAAGACATCGTCATAAAAAAAAATATTATTTGAGAGGGTAAAATTGTGTAGTGCCTGATTTAGATTTGATTTAAATTCCGATATTTAAATTGAAGATCTCTTATCTATCTCATCTGAAATGGATTATAATTTGTAACTAACTAATTGATCATAAAATCAATTAAAAGTCATTGAGGACTGCAAGTATTGATTTTGAATAAACACACCTAGGCCTAATGCATCCAAACCGTTTTTACAAAATACTTTAATTAAGTACGGTGTCTCCATTATTTTTACTGTGAAGGGGACTTTCTATAAAATAAAAATTAATCAAATGTCTTCACAGAAAAGAAAATGAAGCACAAGCAGTGATCATACGGATTGGAAGTGAGTTAGGCCTTATTCTTTGTAAGAAGTACTTCGCGGACTTGTACAAAAACTTCAAATCTTTAACGTACAAGGTTCTTTAAGAAATGAATTAAAACGAAGATAAGTTTATGGAGTAATATGAAGTAATACCAAGGCAACTCTAGCCCTATATGTATAGAATAATGGAGGTAACATGTTGTTATTGTTATATTACTGTTATTGTGAAATTTATTTTTATCACATTATTTTTGTTAATATTTATTTATAGAGCATAAGTATTTAAATCTCTGTATCATTTTTCTTTATTAACTCTTTGTAATTTTTCACTTGTAAACCACCATCATGTACTCTTTTGTAAACCGGCGATCTACCGTTTGAAAATAAATAATAAATAAGCGTGATAAATATTACTGAAAAACTCACTCAATAAAATAAGAATGCTATTAATCGAATCTTCATCTCTAAAAGTAATTCATAGAACTAAAAATTCTAAACAAAACCAAGCCGAATACAACCGTCACACTTTTCTACATTCAAAGTTTAAATGAATGAAAGATGCTTTGAGTGAGTTTATCTAGTCCATAGTTTTTGACGTAAAATTAAGGTCTTGATAATTGACAAATCATTAAGTTGCAATAAAAACGCAAAGCTCTGAAATTTAAGGATACAATGAGTAAAACAGAGAATTGAAATCAAATCTCGATCAAGCAGGAGTTAACATTGAGCAAACTATTAAATGAGCTGAAAATTAAAAATTTCTCCGGCCAATTTTGTTTGTAATGTGTTTCAAGTTAACCCCTGGCCTTCCTCAGTTAGTCCTCCTGAAGTCATACGCTTAAAAATTATGAAATGGAATACGGGGAGTCAGAAGTTTATCTTACGTCGGCTGTTGAATTGATGTATGTCAAACTAATGGTCTTGACTAGTATCCACCACCAGTATGGTCTTGTTGTATCAATTTCACAACAATATCTTAAAAAGGTTGCATGAGTCGAAAATTATAGCCTATCAAACTTTTAATTAAAATTGAATTTAACCCAATATCTTTAAAATGCCATAATATTTTAAATAATTGACATTTTGAGGCCTGGTTTGCAGCAAACGCGTTCTATTGCTATTGCAATTACCTTTGAAGATGGGGATAGGTTAATATTTGCTTATCATACTACTCTTATCTACATGGACGTCCAAAAGAGGAAGTCTAAACCATTCTTTCATAGTTCAAGGCCATGACATACATAATTTTAAATGTATTATTGAAGAAAGTACATAGTACGAATACAGATGTCCAAAATTGAAATAGGCCTATGTCAGGAGCTATCTTTTTCACATTTTTATAATTTCATTTTAATCAAAACTTTGATAGTTTGCCATTTTCCTCCAGATCATGATATTGAGGGTGTTTTCACATAATTTTATTCTACCATTTGATACATATACACTTTCTGGAATGTATTTAAAATTATACGCTTAATATAAAATTTTATTATAACTCTTCCTAGGCCATCCCCCAATTTTGGACATAATTCCCATTGGGGATTTCAGAGGACATTTCGGAGGTTGCATCTCTTGAAAGGTCAAGGGATGCAATAGAACATATTTCAAAATAAATTTACATTTCAAAACTTATTTCACTATCCTCGACTAATTTTCTTATCCTAGAGCAATCGTAGAAGAGTGATGGAGGCCTACTCACCATCTCGGCGTTGGTTCCGCCGCGGCGTAGTGAGCTGCACGTAGTGTGCTGGCCAAATTATTGGACTGCATTTTCATCCAGAGCTAGAGGGGGCGACTAATTGTTTCCGGGATGTGTGGCGAGTGGCGTACTCCCGACTCCCGTCTTGGGCTTATCAACAGCGTTATCATCTCTGTGCTACCGGAGATGACGTGTGTCGGATACCAGGAGTTGACAGCACTTTGGTTGTCAACAGTGTGATCGTTCTGATAGGTTCGACTCCGTTTGAGAAATGAGCGATTTAAATTACTTTACTCGACAGTTTATGAATCAAGACGAGCTGAAGTAGATTGTTCAGGCACTCATAACTCGGTTTTGGAAGTGTTTTATTTCAACTAGCCGGCATACTGTTTTCCTGCGTAAATTGTTAAAAGGTTCAGAGTATTTGAGGGAAAGCTAATGGAAAAAAGTATCACTTTGCAAAACAGTTGAGAATTTCATAAATTTTTTAACTACATATAAAAAGATGCAAATATAATTATATTTATACAATACACATTGCACTTTTTCTGCTTTTCTTTAAACTTATTTCACATTTATTTGTATCATGAAAGAAAACAAAATAAACATAAGAATTCTTATGGTTGTAAAGGAGCGGACACTTTGAGTAACAACACGCCAAACTCATACCGAAATCCTACCATAGAAGTTAGGGTTGGAGAAAATCTTGCATCACTACTTTAGCAAACTAATGTCGACATCGCTATCAAGTTCCACTAGTGTATTCCAAATTCTAACACGAGATTTTTTAACTAGTTGCTTGTCAGTACCAGTATGATGTCATAAGCAGTATCCTCGAGCTGGTGTTATACTATACTGCTATTTAAGTTTCCGACATGGAGCCCTTATATGGGGACATGGGACATGGGACTTCTCCGACTCTACAATAATCTACCAGTAGATTAATCCTGGGCAGAAACTCGGAATCGACTTCAAATTGTAGACTACCGATTATCACAAAATCATTATTTTGTTGTTAAAGAGTTGCCGAACCTTGTTGACGACTGTCCGATTGTTTTGATTACCTTCACCTTCGACTACGGACGAGACAACCTCGCCTGAACTTTAATGTAGAATACTCATGTTCCAACCTCGACGTGGCAGAGATTTCATTAACAACATTTTACTGTTTTTTATTAATAAATTATTGTAGGCATTTTCATCCGTGTATTCGGGTTTTTTTTTATCTATGCCAGTGGCATTTTTTAACGTTTTGACGGGAAACTGTCCATTCCCCCAGTCTTGTTACTGTCTAACATCGACCAGTTGTTAGAAAGCATCATTAATTAATAGCCCAATGACAAATGGCAACTGGGTCCAGAATAGAACCGTTAAAAAGCTACTAACTTTTCTCAGGATCGATCCGGCAATCTTTGGATTGAAAGACGAGCACTAAAACCACCTCAGCTACCCAGCCAAGTTTTTATGTATCAGGTGTTAGGTATCATGCATATTTTCTATATTTGAGTAAAAAAAATATTTGTATAACCTTCAATTTCTCTGCCCCCCATCCCCGCCCAGGGGTGGACTGACACTATGAAAAGGGCGGTGGAATGGGTACCGGAGGAGCGCCATATACCTATATGATATGTCATATATATGTGTCATATATGTATACAGGGTGTCTCATGTAAGGTGTCTCAAATCGATTACAGATCAACAGTTTGTCCTACAATCTTGAAATAAAATCATTTCCCACTAAATTGACCCCAAGGAATAATTTAAAATTATTTTTAACGTTGTATAAATACAGGGTGTTCCAAAAACTGGGGGTCACAGGTTCGAATCTCGGAAATTTCAAATACAAACATATGTCATATTATACATCATTAGAAAGGTCTATTTAATAGAAACATTTTGGTGAAAACAGAATTTAGTTATCTTTATTCGTTTCAAAATGGCGTCCATTTTTGTAGCAAAAATCAAAATTTACGGAATACCCTGTAATTCTTTTATTATTTGTCATAAATGACTTCTGATTCAAAATACTTATTTGAAATAATCTAAGCTTTACAATGATATGTCACAAGACAAAATTTATAAAAAAAAACTAAAATTTCAAAAATTTCATATTTTTAAAAATTTTTACATAAACAAAACTCAAAAATTTTAAATACAAACACATGTCTTTTTGTACATCATATTAAAGCTCTCGTTAAACTGAACAACTTTGTAATTTACACTAATGCCGTATCTCTTTTGGTTTTGTAGTAATAACGTAAAAATGTTATTTCCCCATATGATTTGCATGTTAATTAATCAGGACATGATAGTATGGCAGTCCTTCTTCCATTGTTGCCATACCATTAAATTAACATGCAAGTTAAATGGGAAAATGACATTTTTACGTTATTATTACAAAACCAAAAGAGATACGGCATTAGTGTAAATTACAAAGTTGTTCAGTTTAACGAGAGCTTTAATATGATGTACAAAAAGACATATGTTTGTATTTAAAATTTTTGAGTTTTGTTTATGTAAAAATTTTCAAAAATATGAAATTTTTGAAATTTTAGTTTTTTTATAAATTTTGTCTTGTGACATATCATTGTAAAGCTTAGCTTATTTCAAATAAGTATTTTGAATCAGAAGTCATTTATGACAAATAATAAAAGAATTACAGGGTATTCCGTAAATTTTGATTTTTGCTACAAAAATGGACGCCATTTTGAAACGAATAAAGATAACTAAATTCTGTTTTCACCAAAATGTTTCTATTAAATAGACCTTTCTAATGATGTATAATATGACATATGTTTGTATTTGAAATTTCCGAGATTCGAACCTGTGACCCCCAGTTTTTGGGACACACTGTATTTATACAACGTTAAAAATATTTTTAAATTATTCCTTGGGGTCAATTTAGTGGGAAATGATTTTATTTCAAGATTGTAGGACACTCTGTTGATCTGTAATCGATTTGAGACACCTTACGTGAGACACCCTGTATATATATATATATATATATATATATATATATATATATATATATATATATACATATATGACATTCATATTATTATGTATATAATAAAAAACATTTATTATACATGTTTTGACTATCATATAATTTTCTGGCAATTAAAATTGTAACTTTACAATATTAAAAAGTTTACAGTTTAATTACTTGAAAATGACATAGTTTAAACATGTGACAACAAAAACAAACAAAACAAAATGTGGATACTTTGGTCTTTATTTCTAATGATTATAATAACAGAATCCCTTAAAATTTAAACAATTTATAATGTAGCTATAGAAGTATATTAGGCCCTACTGTAGTTTGTAAAATACAGTAAATCAAACACGTGTAAAAACAGTAACTTCTTAATTTTCAATAAACATTATAAACTGATATTAAAAATCAAACTAATGAAAGTAAAAATAACTTTTTATTATTCTGCACGAAATCAGCCCTGTTTTTTGTTCTCTCAATAGTACCTAAACCGATTCTTTTTTGTCCTAGGACTGAAAAATCATCTGGAGAATTTTTCAGGTCCTAGGACTGAAAAGTCAGCTGTTTGCTAAGTATATTATTATTGATTTATTACTGTTGAGGAGCAGAATTTTCAAATTATTCAAACGTTATAAAGAGCATTGTTTGTAAATAACAGAAATGTAAACACTGCATATTACTTACTTTGTAAATATAACCTCGAAAATGCAACTTAAAGTTAACATTTTTAACGATAAAAAGTCTAATTTTGCATTATGATAAAAAACGTTGTTCATCACTCGGAGCAAAAGTGTCTTTTTGATGCTTAATCGTTTTTTAAAAACTCTATTGCGCACCAAAAAGACCCACTTTTGCTCCTAGTGATAAAAACTACTATTACAATAAGCATTTGAAGGCTTTGTAGGCAAATATTAAACTTGAAAGCCGTAGTTTTTTATCTTTATAAAAACCAAACTTATTTTATTTACATTACTATTTGTTTATTATTGCTGCCCATAAAAGTTCAGTCAACATACCAACAGTTTATATGTGAAGAAGTCTTCGTAAATTGTATACTCTTCACACTCAGCTTGTCGATTAATTATTGATCTTGACAAGAATATCTCCCTCCATGTTCATGAGAAATAAGGTCTGAAGGTGTTCATCAGTGAGTCGTGAACGGAGAACGGGACCTTGTTTTGATAGATTTTAATTTTGCAAGGGCCGTTCACCCGTTCTTATGACACTTGGGGTAGCTGGTAATGTCAAGAAATATACTTAAAGACTTTAAAAAGGTTCGTGTATAGCCTTAAAAACAAAAACATTACACTCAAGTAAGACGTCGAATGCACACTTGAAGCAGGTATTGCATTTTTACCACTTTTACACTGAATATACTGCAAATCGTTTGGGTCTATTCGTCATCATTTAAGTTGGAAACCAATTCTTCTTCCGAGAGCTCACCTTCAAAATCACCGGTTGTTCTGTTATGTTTACCGGCTACGACAACTGGTGATGAGACGGTGATTAAAATATACTAATTCCTCCTCCAGTTCCCCCTCCTTGCAATCGGTAACTAATTCTATTATCCTTTGAAAGCTAGAAGAGTTAATGTCAATGCTGTTAAACCGCTTGGGATCAAAATATTTTAAATCTAAGCATAGACTTTGTTTTGCTGAAAACTTTTTATTCATACATTTGACAGCTTGATCTATAACACAGTTAAAAACGGTTACTTCAATCGGCGATTGCTGTCCTCAATTAGGCCACGTCTTCTGATGAAGTTTCCCCGGCATTTTCTTCTTCTTCCTACCCTCACCCCAGGCAGTTTTGTTTCTATGATGATTTCTTCCATATTTGGAACTGTACCCGACAAGTGTTCGATTTTGTTCGTTATTTCAGTGACGAAGACCTCTGCAGCTTTGAAGATATCGGCAAACTTGGAACCTAGCACCTTTTTAAATCCTAAAGGCGCCTTTTTTCCTAAGTGCAGCTTACTAGCCTCAATGCTTGAACATAGACAAGATCCTTGGTTTGCAGATAATCTGTAAGTGGAGTGTTGTGCTAAAAAATCATCAGGAAAGTCATTGCAACGAAGATTGCCTGAAAACTGCATAGTTTTTGCAAAATGCAAATACAGCATCGTTCCTAACCTGTTAAAATTGAACATTATTAAAATAATGGATTACAAGAGTCGTTTTAATACGCGTATTTATATTCAAAATTGTACACATTCCAGGATAAATACAAATATACACTTTGTGTAACGTTTAACAAAATCATCCCCCTGGGATTGACCTTTACTCGTACTACGTCGCAATGGTCGCGCCCAGGCTGACAGCTGTTTCGCCGCACAGGCCAACTATGTCGAGTCATTGTTACACGAAAGAGTTCCCAGTTGGAGCAATTTATCAAAGTTGAACATTCAGTTTATATGAAAATGAACATATTATGTTTAAGTCATGAAGTGCAAACACATATTAATCGTTATAGGGAAAAATTAAAATTTACAAATATTGAACTTTCAAAAATATTTTACAATTCCTTATAATGATAAAATCTCGTCCTAGGGGCGCCGGGCGCCTTGATGGGGAGGGCGCACCGGGAATTTTCCCGTGTCCCGGCGGCTCAGTCCACCCCTGTCCCCGCCCTAAAAAATCTTCATTGTTAATGTTAAGTTGTATTAAACACAAACTACGTAGGCCTTAGTGGTTATACAATTTGTTTGTTATATTATTGTTATACAATTTATTATGCACATTATTTCAATTTACCATAATTAATTACAAAGGTTTTTTATTTATCGCGTTATTTAAAGACAATATTTGCTAAAACATTTATCATTTAGAACATATAGAAAATTCTGTCCCACTTCCATACTACCAATTCAATTATCGAGTATCAATTCGATTATCAAAATAAGAGACCATTGAACAATTGTCGCATCTTTCAAATTTTAAACGATGTTTTCATGACTTTTTAATGATTAGATATAAGTAGAAAGTGCTTAATTTTCAAGGACAGGCATCAAGCCTATGTAGAAAATTTCTTTTCGTAGACGAACATAATTTATGATAATTTGTACCCTCTGAATTTTTAATCAGGGCAATTCTATATAATTAGTAGTTATGTGTCTTAACCGCCATAACAGACCAGCAGATCAAACAACCAAAATAATTTCATCGTATTTCTTGCTGCAACAACCTATTTTATCGACAAAAGCGGAAGTGGCTAGTTTAATCCATAATAAGCATTGATTTACGCATAGAGTCTCGTAAAACAAACTGATGCTTCGGTGGAAAGTTTGTGAAAAATGTAACGATTAATTGAATTTTATCCATGGAAAACATTAATATTTAAGATAAAGTTTTAGTTTAAATATCATATGTAATTTAATATTAAAACACTTAAAATTGTTCTACATAAATAAACCAATTTGTATTTTAAAAACCATTGCCTTACCGATGTATCAGTGTATTGATTTTTATATTTTCTTCTAAGTTACCTAATGGTTTATTATCCAGTAAAAAGATTCTGTACAATCAATATCGTGGCAACTGGTTAATTTTATTTTAAAAAGAACTTCATTGCTCTTATTAGTGGTTCATTTGACTTAAAGTAATGAATATATCCATATAAGTATGTGTTGTTTAGCACAGTTAACCTCAGAAAAGTGTATTACGGAGATTTTGAATAGTTGCAATATGTTTTATTGAGTGAAATGTTTCCTCATAAACAAAGTGTTTGTACACGAAATGGGATGGTTTATCTCCAATGATTTAATATAACTACTTAAATAAAACCAACAATAATGTGTTGCATTAATTGATTGGGAGCGAAATGAAGAATTAAATCGCACCAATACAACAGAGGATTGTTATTTTGGCGAAACGATTCCCCCACAATGAGAGCTTCCGGCGGGGAACCGCGGCCGGATACGCTCATTGGCGGCCACCTTACACGCTTCCCGCCGCTCGCCACCGGGCCCGCAGCGCAGCCTCGCACCGCCGGACATCGAGCAGTCTCCGTCATTGTGTCATCTCCACGTCGACAAGCCCTATGGATGAGCTAACTAAACAGCGACAGGCACGCAGCTGGGAGATCTTAATATGATATTGTTGCAAATCTTAGTAATCTCAACATCATACTGTTACACAGGGGAGTAATCTCAACATCAAAGTGCCACAACGCTTAGTAATCTCAACATTAAACTGTTACACAGAGAGTAATTTCAACATCAAAGTGCCACAACGCTTAGTAATCTCAACATCAAAGTGCCACAACGCTTAGTAGTCTCAACATTAAACTGTTACACAGAGAGTAATCTCAACATCAAAGTGCCACAACGCTTAGTAGTCTCAACATTAAACTGTTACACAGAGAGTAATCTCAACATCAAAGTGCCACAACGCTTAGTAATCTCAACATTAAACTGTTACACAGAGAGTAATCTCAACATCAAAGTGCCACAACGCTTAGTAATCTCAACATTAAACTGTTACACAGAGAGTAATCTCAACACATCAAAGTGCCACAACGCTTAGTAATCTCAACATTAAACTGTTATACAGAGGAGTAATCTCAACATCAAACTGTTACACAGAGAGTAATCTCAACATCATACTGTTACACAAGGGAGTAATCTCAACATCAAAGTGCCACAACGCTTAGTAATCTCAACATTAAACTGTTACACAGAGAGTAATCTCAACATCAAAGTGCCACAACGCTTAGTAATCTCAACATCTCATACTGTTACACAGAGAGTAATCTCAACATCAAAGGCCACGACGCTTAGTAATCTCAACATCCAAAACTCTTAGTTGGGGAAGTAATCTTAGCACCAAACTTTTACACAGAGGAGTAGTCTCAAATCAAAGTGCCACAATCTTAGTAATCTCAACATTAAACTGTTATACAGAGGAGTAATTTCAAAATCAAAGTGCCACAACGCTTAGTAATCTCAACATTAAACTGTTTACACAGAGAGTAATCTCAACATCAAAGTGCCACAACGCTTAGTAATCTCAACATTAAACTGTTATACAGAGGAGTAATTTCAACATCAAAGTGCCACAACGCTTAGTAATCTCAACATTAAACTGTTACACAGAGAGTAATCTCAACATCAAAGTGCCACAACGCTTAGTAATCTCAACATTAAACTGTTATACAGAGGAGTAATTTCAACATCAAAGTGCCACACACGCTTAGTAATCTCAACATTAAACTGTTACACAGAGAGTAATCTCAACATCAAAGTGCCACAACGCTTAGTAATCTCAACATTAAACTGTTATACAGAGGAGTAATTTCAACATCAAAGTGCCACAACGCTTAGTAATCTCAACATTAAAACTGTTACACAGAGAGTAATCTCAACATCAAAGTGCCACAACGCTTAGTAATCTCAACATCATACTGTTACACAGAGAGTAATCTCAACATCAAAGGCCACGACGCTTAGTAATCTCAACATCCAAACTCTTAGTTGGGGAAGTAATCTTAGCACCAAACTTTTACACAGAGGAGTAGTCTCAAATCAAAGTGCCACAATCTTAGTAATCTCGACATCAAACTGTTATACACAGGAGTAGTCTCAAATCAAAGTGCACGATCTTAGTAATCTCGACATCAAACTGTTATACACAGGAGTAATCTCAACATCAAAGTGCCAAATCTTAGTAATCTCGACATCAAACTGTTATACACAGGAGTAGTCTCAAATCAAAGTGCCACAATCTTAGTAATCTCGACATCAAACTGTTTATACACAGGAGTAGTCTCAATCAAAGTGCCACAATCTTAGTAATCTCGACATCAAACTGTTATACACAGGAGTAGTCTCAAATCAAAGTGCCACAATCTTAGTAATCTCGACATCAAACTGTTATACACAGGAGTAATCTCAACATCAAAGTGCCAAATCTT
>CM061535.1:41153914-41163914 GCA_030545055.2 Neoaliturus tenellus
GTCAAGCAGTCAGTCAGTCGGTCAGTCGGTCGGTCAGTCGGTCTTTCAGTCGGTCGGTCGGTCTATCGGTCGGTCGGTCGGTCAGTCGGTCGGTCGGTCGGTCAGTCGGTCAGTCAGTCAGTCAGTCAATCAGTTAGTCAGTCAGTCAGTAGGTCAGTCGGTCAGTCGGTCAGTCAGTCAGTCAGTCAGTTAGTCGGTCAGTCGGTCAGTCGGTCGGTCGGTCGGTCAGTCGGTCAGTCGGTCGGTCGGTCAGTCAGTCAGTCAGTCGGTCGGTTTGTCGGTCGGTCGGTCGGTCGGTCAGTCAGTCAGTCAGTCAGTCGGTCGGTCGGTCGGTCGGTCGATCGGTAGTTCGGTCGGTTGGTCGGTCTGTCGGTCGGTCGGTCGGTCGGTGGGTCGGTTCGTCGGTCGGTCGGTCGGTCGGTTGGTTGTCCGGTCGGTCAGTCGGTCAGTCAGTCAGTAAGTCAGTTCTCAGTCGGTCAGTCGGTCAGTCGGTCGGTCGGTCGGTCGGTCGGTCGGTCGGTCGGTCAGTCAGTCAGTCAGTCAGTCAGTTAGTCGGTCAGTCGGTCAGTCGGTCGGTCGGTCGGTCAGTCGGTCAGTCGGTCAGTCGGTCGGTCGGTCAGTCAGTCAGTCAGTCGGTCGGTTTGTCGGTCGGTCGGTCGGTCGGTCAGTCAGTCAGTCAGTCAGTCGGTCATCCGGTCGGTTAATCAGTCAGTCAGTCAGTCGGTCGGTTTGTCGGTCGGTCGGTCGGTCGGTCGGTCGGTCGGTCGGTCAGTCAGTCAGTCAGTCAGTCAGTCGGACAGTCGGTCAGTCGGTCGGTCAGTCAGTCGGTCAGTCAGTCAGTCAGTCAGTCCGTCGGTCGGTCGGTCAGTCGGTCGGTCGGTCGGTCGGTTGGTTGTCCGGTCGGTCAGTCGGTCAGTCAGTCAGTAAGTCAGTTCTCAGTCGGTCAGTCGGTCAGTCGGTCGGTCGGTCGGTCGGTCGGTCGTCGGTCGGTCGGTCAGTCAGTCAGTCAGTCAGTCAGTTAGTCGGTCAGTCGGTCAGTCCGTCGGTCGGTCGGTCAGTCGGTCAGTCGGTCCAGTCGGTCGGTCGGTCAGTCAGTCAGTCAGTCGGTCGGTTTGTCGGTCGGTCAGTCGGTCGGACAGTCAGTCAGTCAGTCAGTCGGTCATCCGGTCGGTTAATCAGTCAGTCAGTCAGTCGGTCGGTTTGTCGGTCGGTCGGTCGGTCGGTCGGTCGGTCGGTTGGTCAGTCAGTCAGTCAGTCAGTCAGTCGGACAGTCGGTCAGTCGGTCGGTCAGTCAGTCGGTCAGTCAGTCAGTCAGTCAGTCCGTCGGTCGGTCGGTCAGTCGGTCGGTCGGTCGGTCAGTCGGTCAGTCAGTCAGTCAGTCAATCAGTCGGTCAGTCCGTCAGTCGGTCAGTTGGTCAGTCGGTCAGTCAGTCAGTCAGTCGGACAAGCAGTCGGTCGTTCGGTCGGTCGGTCGGTCGGTCGGTCGGTCGGTCGGTCGGTCGGGCGGTCGGTCGGTCAGTCAGTCAGTCAGTCAGTTAGTCGGTCAGTCGGTCAGTTGGTTAGTCAGTCAGTCAGTCAGTCAGTCGGTCAGTCGGTTAGTCGGTCGGTCGGTCGGTCTGTCGGTCGGTCGGTCAGTCAGTCAGTCGGTCAGTCAGTCAGTCAGTCAGTCAGTCAGTGAGTCGGTCGGTCGGTCAGTCAGTCGGTCGGTCGGTAGTTCGGTCGGTCGGTTGGTCGGTCGATCGGTTGGTCAGTCGGTCGGTCAGTCGGTCATTCAGTCAGTCAGTCAATAAGTCAGTCAGTCACTCTGTCAGTCGGTCAGTCGGTCGGTCGGTCAGTCGGTCGGTCGGTCAATCGGTTGGTCGGTCGGTCGGTCGGTCGATCGGTTGGTCGGTCGAACGGTCGGTCAGTCAGTCAGTTAGTTGGTCGGTTTGTTGGTCGGTCGGTCGGTCGGTCGGTCGGTCGGTCGGTCAGTCGGTCAGTCAGTCAGTCAGTCAGTTAGTCGATCGGTCGGTCAGTCGGTCAGTCAGTCAGTCAGTCAGTCATTCAGTCGGTCAGTCATCCAGTCGGTCAGTCAGTCAGTCAATCGGTCAGTCGGTCAGTCGGTCGGTCGGTTAGTCAGTCGGTCAGTCGGTCGGTCGGTCGGTCGGTCGGTCAGTCAGTCGGTCAGTCGGTTAGTCGGTCGGTCGGTCGGTCGGTCAGTCAGTCAGTCAGTCAGTCGGTCAGTCGGTCGGTCGGTCGGTCGGTCGGTCGGTCGGTCGGTCGGTCGGTCAGTCAGTCAGTCAGTCGGTCAGTCAGTTAGTCGGTCGGTCGGTCGGTCGGTCAGTCAGTCAGTCAGTCAGTCGGTCAGTCGGTCGGTCGGTCGGTCGGTCGGTCGGTCGGTCGGTCGGTCGGTCGGTCGGTCGGTCGGTCGGTCGGTCAGTCGGTCAGTCAGTCAGTCAGTCGGTCAGTCAGTCGGTCGGTCGGTCGGTCGGTCGGTCGGTCGGTCGGTCGGTTGGTCGGTCGGTCGTTCAGTCGGTCAGTCAGTCAGTCAGTTAGTCGGTCAGTCGGTCAGTCGGTCAGTCAGTCAGTCAGTCAGTCGGTCAGTCAGTTAGTCGGCCGGTCGGTTCAGTCAGTCAGTCAGTCAGTCAGTCGGTCGGTCGGTCGGTCGGTCGGTCGGTCGGTCGGTCAGTCGGACAGTCAGTCAGTCAGTTAGTCGGTCAGTCGGTCAGTCGGTCAGTCGGTCAGTCAGTCAGTCAGTCAGTCAGTCAGTCGGTCAGTCGGTCAGTCTTTCAATCGGTCAGTCAGTCAGTCAGTCGGTCAGTCGGTCAGTCGGTCGGTCGGTCAGTTGGTCAGTCAGTCAGTCAGTCAGTCGGTCAGTCAGTTAGTCGGTCTGTCGGTCGGTCAGTCAGTCAGTCAGTCAGTCGGTTTGTCGGTCGGTCGGTCGGTCGGTCGGTCGGTCGGTTGGTCAGTCAGTCAGTCAGTCAGTCAGTCAGTCGGTCAGTCGGACAGTCGGTCAGTCAGTCAGTCAGTCAGTCGGTCGGTCGGTCGGTCGGTCGGTCGGTCGGTCGGTCGGTCGGTCGGTCGGTCGGTCTTTCAGTCAGTCAGTCATCCAGTTAGTTGGTCAGTCGGTCAGTCGGTCAGTCAGTCAGTCAGTCAGTCGGTCAGTCGGTTAGTCGGTCGGTCGGTCGGTCGGTCAGTCAGTCAGTCAGTCAGTCAGTCGGTCAGTCGGTCAGTCGGTCAGTCGGTCGGTCGGTCGGTCGGTCGGTCGGTCGGTCGGTCGGTCGGTCGGTCGGTCAGTCGGTCAGTCAGTCAGTCAGTCGGTCGGTCGGTCGGTCGATCGGTCGGTCGGTCGGTCGATCGTTCGGTCGGACGGTCGGTCGGTCGGTCGGTCGGTCGGTCGGTCGGTTGGTCGGTCGGTCGGTCAGTTGGTCAGTCAGTCAGTCAGTTAGTCGGTCAGTCGGTAAGTCGGTCAGTCGGTCAGTCAGTCAGTCAGTCGGTCAGTCGGTCAGTCTTTCAATCGGTCAGTCAGTCAGTCAGTCGGGCAGTCGGTCAGTCGGTCGGTCGGTCAGTCGGTCAGTCAGTCAGTCAGTCAGTCCGTCGGTCGGTCGGTCAGTCGGTCGGTAGGTCGGTCAGTCGGTCAGTCAGTCAGTCAGTCAATCAGTCAGTCAGTCAGTCATTCGGCCAATCGGTCGGTCGGTCGGTCAGTCAGTCAGTCAGTCGGTCGGTTTTTCGGTCGGTCGGTCGGTCGGTCAATTGGTCGGTCGATCGGTCGGTCGGTCGGTCGATCGGTCGGTCGGTCGGTCAGTCGGTCAGTCAGTCAGTCAGTCAGTTAGTCGGTCGGTCGGTCAGTCGGTCAGTCAGTCAGTCAGTCAGTCAGTCAGTCGGTCAGTCGGTCAGTCGGTCAGTCAGTAAGTCAGTTGGTCAGTCGGTCAGTCGGTCGGTCGGTCGGTCAGTCGGTCAGTCAGTCAGTCAGTCAGTCAGTCAGTCGGTCAGTCGGTTAGTCGGTCAGTCAGTCAGACAGTCGGTCAGTCGGTCGGTCGGTCGGTCGGTCGGTCGGTCGGTCGGTCGGTCAGTCAGTCAGTCAGTAAGTCGGTCAGTCGGTCAGTCGGTCGGTCGGTCGGTCAGTCGGTCAGTCAGTCAGTCAGTCAGTTAGTCGGTCAGTCGGTCAGTCGGTTAGTCAGTCAGTCAGTCAGTCAGTCGGTCGGTCGGTCGGTCGGTCGGTCGGTCGGTCGGTCGGTCGGTCAGTCAGTCAATCAGTCAGTTAGTCGGTCATCCGGTCAGTCGGTCAGTCAGTCAGTCAGTCAGTCGGTCAGTTGGTTAGTCGGTCAGTCAGTCGGTCAGTCGGTCGGACAGTCAAGCAGTCAGTCAGTCGGTCAGTCGGTCGGTCAGTCGGTCTTTCAGTCGGTCGGTCGGTCTATCGGTCGGTCGGTCGGTCAGTCGGTCGGTCGGTCGGTCAGTCGGTCAGTCAGTCAGTCAGTCAATCAGTCAGTCAGTCAGTCAGTAGGTCAGTCGGTCAGTCGGTCAGTCAGTCATTCAGTCGGTCAGTCGGTCGGTTGGTCGGTCGGTTGGTCGGTCGGTCGGTCGGTCGGTCGGTCGGTCGGTCGGTCGGTCAGTAAGTCAGTCAGTCAGTCAGTCGGTCGGTCGGTCGGTCGGTCATTCAGTAAGTCAGTCAGTCAGTTAGAGTCGGTCAGTCGGTTAGTCGGTCAGTCAGTCAGTCGGTCAGTCGGTGAGTCGGTCGTTCGGTCGGTCGGTCGGTCGGTCGGTCGGTCAGTCAGTCAGTCGGTCAGTCAGTCAGTCGGTCAGTCAGTCAGTCAGTCACTCAGTCAGTCAATCAGTCAGTCAGTCAGTCGGTCGGTCAGTCGGTCGGTCGATCGGTAGTTCGGTCGGTTGGTCGGTCTGTCGGTCGGTCGGTCGGTCGGTGGGTCGGTTCGTCGGTCGGTCGGTCGGTCGGTTGGTTGTCCGGTCGGTCAGTCGGTCAGTCAGTCAGTAAGTCAGTTCTCAGTCGGTCAGTCGGTCAGTCGGTCGGTCGGTCGGTCGGTCGGTCGGTCGGTCGGTCAGTCAGTCAGTCAGTCAGTCAGTTAGTCGGTCAGTCGGTCAGTCGGTCGGTCGGTCGGTCAGTCGGTCAGTCGGTCAGTCGGTCGGTCGGTCAGTCAGTCAGTCAGTCGGTCGGTTTGTCGGTCGGTCGGTCGGTCGGTCAGTCAGTCAGTCAGTCAGTCGGTCATCCGGTCGGTTAATCAGTCAGTCAGTCAGTCGGTCGGTTTGTCGGTCGGTCGGTCGGTCGGTCGGTCGGTCGGTTGGTCAGTCAGTCAGTCAGTCAGTCAGTCGGACAGTCGGTCAGTCGGTCGGTCAGTCAGTCGGTCAGTCAGTCAGTCAGTCAGTCCGTCGGTCGGTCGGTCAGTCGGTCGGTCGGTCGGTCGGTTGGTTGTCCGGTCGGTCAGTCGGTCAGTCAGTCAGTAAGTCAGTTCTCAGTCGGTCAGTCGGTCAGTCGGTCGGTCGGTCGGTCGGTCGGTCGGTCGGTCGGTCAGTCAGTCAGTCAGTCAGTCAGTTAGTCGGTCAGTCGGTCAGTCGGTCGGTCGGTCGGTCAGTCGGTCAGTCGGTCAGTCGGTCGGTCGGTCAGTCAGTCAGTCAGTCGGTCGGTTTGTCGGTCGGTCAGTCGGTCGGACAGTCAGTCAGTCAGTCAGTCGGTCATCCGGTCGGTTAATCAGTCAGTCAGTCAGTCGGTCGGTTTGTCGGTCGGTCGGTCGGTCGGTCGGTCGGTCGGTTGGTCAGTCAGTCAGTCAGTCAGTCAGTCGGACAGTCGGTCAGTCGGTCGGTCAGTCAGTCGGTCAGTCAGTCAGTCAGTCAGTCCGTCGGTCGGTCGGTCAGTCGGTCGGTCGGTCGGTCAGTCGGTCAGTCAGTCAGTCAGTCAGTCGGTCAGTCAGTTAGTCGGTCGGTCGGTCGGTCGGTCAGTCAGTCAGTCAGTCAGTCGGTCAGTCGGTCGGTCGGTCGGTCGGTCGGTCGGTCGGTCGGTCGGTCGGTCGGTCGGTCGGTCGGTCGGTCGGTCAGTCGGTCAGTCAGTCAGTCAGTCGGTCAGTCAGTCGGTCGGTCGGTCGGTCGGTCGGTCGGTCGGTCGGTCGGTTGGTCGGTCGGTCGTTCAGTCGGTCAGTCAGTCAGTCAGTTAGTCGGTCAGTCGGTCAGTCGGTCAGTCAGTCAGTCAGTCAGTCGGTCAGTCAGTTAGTCGGCCGGTCGGTCGGTCAGTCAGTCAGTCAGTCAGTCAGTCGGTCGGTCGGTCGGTCGGTCGGTCGGTCGGTCGGTCAGTCGGACAGTCAGTCAGTCAGTTAGTCGGTCAGTCGGTCAGTCGGTCAGTCGGTCAGTCAGTCAGTCAGTCAGTCAGTCAGTCGGTCAGTCGGTCAGTCTTTCAATCGGTCAGTCAGTCAGTCAGTCGGTCAGTCGGTCAGTCGGTCGGTCGGTCAGTTGGTCAGTCAGTCAGTCAGTCAGTCGGTCAGTCAGTTAGTCGGTCTGTCGGTCGGTCAGTCAGTCAGTCAGTCAGTCGGTTTGTCGGTCGGTCGGTCGGTCGGTCGGTCGGTCGGTCGGTTGGTCAGTCAGTCAGTCAGTCAGTCAGTCAGTCAGTCGGTCAGTCGGACAGTCGGTCAGTCAGTCAGTCAGTCAGTCGGTCGGTCGGTCGGTCGGTCGGTCGGTCGGTCGGTCGGTCTTTCAGTCAGTCAGTCATCCAGTTAGTTGGTCAGTCGGTCAGTCGGTCAGTCAGTCAGTCAGTCAGTCGGTCAGTCGGTTAGTCGGTCGGTCGGTCGGTCGGTCAGTCAGTCAGTCAGTCAGTCAGTCGGTCAGTCGGTCAGTCGGTCAGTCGGTCGGTCGGTCGGTCGGTCGGTCGGTCGGTCGGTCGGTCGGTCGGTCGGTCAGTCGGTCAGTCAGTCAGTCAGTCGGTCGGTCGGTCGGTCGATCGGTCGGTCGGTCGGTCGATCGTTCGGTCGGACGGTCGGTCGGTCGGTCGGTCGGTCGGTCGGTCGGTTGGTCGGTCGGTCGGTCAGTTGGTCAGTCAGTCAGTCAGTTAGTCGGTCAGTCGGTCAGTCGGTCAGTCGGTCAGTCAGTCAGTCAGTCGGTCAGTCGGTCAGTCTTTCAATCGGTCAGTCAGTCAGTCAGTCGGTCAGTCGGTCAGTCGGTCGGTCGGTCAGTCGGTCAGTCAGTCAGTCAGTCAGTCCGTCGGTCGGTCGGTCAGTCGGTCGGTAGGTCGGTCAGTCGGTCAGTCAGTCAGTCAGTCAATCAGTCAGTCAGTCAGTCATTCGGCCAATCGGTCGGTCGGTCGGTCAGTCAGTCAGTCAGTCGGTCGGTTTTTCGGTCGGTCGGTCGGTCGGTCAATTGGTCGGTCGATCGGTCGGTCGGTCGGTCGATCGGTCGGTCGGTCGGTCAGTCGGTCAGTCAGTCAGTCAGTCAGTCAGTTAGTCGGTCGGTCGGTCAGTCGGTCAGTCAGTCAGTCAGTCAGTCAGTCAGTCGGTCAGTCGGTCAGTCGGTCAGTCAGTAAGTCAGTTGGTCAGTCGGTCAGTCGGTCGGTCGGTCGGTCAGTCGGTCAGTCAGTCAGTCAGTCAGTCAGTCAGTCGGTCAGTCGGTTAGTCGGTCAGTCAGTCAGACAGTCGGTCAGTCGGTCGGTCGGTCGGTCGGTCGGTCGGTCAGTCGGTCAGTCAGTCAGTCAGTCAGTTAGTCGGTCAGTCGGTCAGTCGGTTAGTCAGTCAGTCAGTCAGTCAGTCGGTCGGTCGGTCGGTCGGTCGGTCGGTCGGTCGGTCGGTCGGTCAGTCAGTCAATCAGTCAGTTAGTCGGTCATCCGGTCAGTCGGTCAGTCAGTCAGTCAGTCAGTCGGTCAGTTGGTTAGTCGGTCAGTCAGTCGGTCAGTCGGTCGGACAGTCAAGCAGTCAGTCAGTCGGTCAGTCGGTCGGTCAGTCGGTCTTTCAGTCGGTCGGTCGGTCTATCGGTCGGTCGGTCGGTCAGTCGGTCGGTCGGTCGGTCAGTCGGTCAGTCAGTCAGTCAGTCAATCAGTCAGTCAGGCAGTCAGTAGGTCAGTCGGTCAGTCGGTCAGTCAGTCATTCAGTCGGTCAGTCGGTCGGTTGGTCGGTCGGTTGGTCGGTCGGTCGGTCGGTCGGTCGGTCGGTCGGTCGGTCGGTCAGTAAGTCAGTCAGTCAGTCAGTCGGTCGGTCGGTCGGTCGGTCATTCAGTAAGTCAGTCAGTCAGTTAGAGTCGGTCAGTCGGTTAGTCGGTCAGTCAGTCAGTCGGTCAGTCGGTGAGTCGGTCGTTCGGTCGGTCGGTCGGTCGGTCGGTCGGTCAGTCAGTCAGTCGGTCAGTCAGTCAGTCGGTCAGTCAGTCAGTCAGTCACTCAGTCAGTCAATCAGTCAGTCAGTCAGTCGGTCGGTCAGTCGGTCGGTCGATCGGTAGTTCGGTCGGTTGGTCGGTCTGTCGGTCGGTCGGTCGGTCGGTGGGTCGGTTCGTCGGTCGGTCGGTCGGTCGGTTGGTTGTCCGGTCGGTCAGTCGGTCAGTCAGTCAGTAAGTCAGTTCTCAGTCGGTCAGTCGGTCAGTCGGTCGGTCGGTCGGTCGGTCGGTCGGTCGGTCGGTCAGTCAGTCAGTCAGTCAGTCAGTTAGTCGGTCAGTCGGTCAGTCGGTCGGTCGGTCGGTCAGTCGGTCAGTCGGTCAGTCGGTCGGTCGGTCAGTCAGTCAGTCAGTCGGTCGGTTTGTCGGTCGGTCGGTCGGTCGGTCAGTCAGTCAGTCAGTCAGTCGGTCATCCGGTCGGTTAATCAGTCAGTCAGTCAGTCGGTCGGTTTGTCGGTCGGTCGGTCGGTCGGTCGGTCGGTCGGTTGGTCAGTCAGTCAGTCAGTCAGTCAGTCGGACAGTCGGTCAGTCGGTCGGTCAGTCAGTCGGTCAGTCAGTCAGTCAGTCAGTCCGTCGGTCGGTCGGTCAGTCGGTCGGTCGGTCGGTCGGTTGGTTGTCCGGTCGGTCAGTCGGTCAGTCAGTCAGTAAGTGAGTTCTCAGTCGGTCAGTCGGTCAGTCGGTCGGTCGGTCGGTCGGTCGGTCGGTCGGTCGGTCAGTCAGTCAGTCAGTCAGTCAGTTAGTCGGTCAGTCGGTCAGTCGGTCGGTCGGTCGGTCAGTCGGTCAGTCGGTCAGTCGGTCGGTCGGTCAGTCAGTCAGTCAGTCGGTCGGTTTGTCGGTCGGTCAGTCGGTCGGACAGTCAGTCAGTCAGTCAGTCGGTCATCCGGTCGGTTAATCAGTCAGTCAGTCAGTCGGTCGGTTTGTCGGTCGGTCGGTCGGTCGGTCGGTCGGTCGGTTGGTCAGTCAGTCAGTCAGTCAGTCAGTCGGACAGTCGGTCAGTCGGTCGGTCAGTCAGTCGGTCAGTCAGTCAGTCAGTCAGTCCGTCGGTCGGTCGGTCAGTCGGTCGGTCGGTCGGTCAGTCGGTCAGTCAGTCAGTCAGTCAATCAGTCGGTCAGTCCGTCAGTCGGTCAGTTGGTCAGTCGGTCAGTCAGTCAGTCAGTCGGACAAGCAGTCGGTCGTTCGGTCGGTCGGTCGGTCGGTCGGTCGGTCGGTCGGTCGGTCGGGCGGTCGGTCGGTCAGTCAGTCAGTCAGTCAGTTAGTCGGTCAGTCGGTCAGTTGGTTAGTCAGTCAGTCAGTCAGTCAGTCGGTCAGTCGGTTAGTCGGTCGGTCGGTCGGTCTGTCGGTCGGTCGGTCAGTCAGTCAGTCGGTCAGTCAGTCAGTCAGTCAGTCAGTCAGTGAGTCGGTCGGTCGGTCAGTCAGTCGGTCGGTCGGTAGTTCGGTCGGTCGGTTGGTCGGTCGATCGGTTGGTCGGTCGGTCGGTCAGTCGGTCATTCAGTCAGTCAGTCAATAAGTCAGTCAGTCACTCTGTCAGTCGGTCAGTCGGTCGGTCGGTCAGTCGGTCGGTCGGTCAATCGGTTGGTCGGTCGGTCGGTCGGTCGATCGGTTGGTCGGTCGAACGGTCGGTCAGTCAGTCAGTTAGTCGGTCGGTTTGTTGGTCGGTCGGTCGGTCGGTCGG